>VDFB02000017.1:270845719-270873604 GCA_007258455.2 Sequoia sempervirens
GTAACAAGCCTAAAATCTCCTTTTCTTGCTATTGCAATGAAATTCCCAACAACTGCCAAACCATGTTTTGATAACACCTTGATGTCAAAGATTTTGAAATCACCATGATCCAACACTTCCATGTGGAATTTTCATCCTCAACCCCACTTATGCATTCACTATCAAGCAACCTTGAAAATTACCAATCACAAAGTTTGACACGTCCTCATGTTTTGATCTCAAATCATCAATAAGCTAGAAACCACACTCTCTCTCATGCTTGGAAACTTCACCAAATGTTTCATCTTCCAACACAAAGAGTGGATTATCATAAATTGACTCTACACCCACTCAAAGAGAGGATTATCAAGAATTTGAAAGTCATCCCTTTTCTCTTGCTCAAATCCAATTTGCTAATCCAAATCTGCACATGCAACTTCTGATAATTTTTTTTGGAATGCCTCTAAGTCAAACTCCTCTTGAAGACTATCAAGCTCATCAATTACTTGCTTGATTTCATCAACTCTTTATTCATTCTCTTGTTCTCTAAAAAGCTTGGTATCAACGAGCTGATCTTCTACCTCCATTAGTGCCATCTGAGTATTCTCTAATATGTCTTTTGTCAAAACAAACTCAAGAGAAAGCTCATCAACCTTCCTCTCCCTTTCTTTGAATGCACTGATAGCCTCCTTTACAAATTCGATGGCATTATCCCAATCTCTAATTAAGTGCAAGTACTCTTTTTACACAGTTTCCAAAGAGAGTCTTGGATAAGATGCAAGTTTGAAGAAGTAGCTCTTCCCTCAACACCGTTCTGCATGAGGATTTCAAGGATCTTGTGAGTGTTGTCCAACCTTGTGAGGACCTAAATTTCCTCATTAGTGACCAAGAGTTGATTCTTCAATTCACACAACTCCCTAGGTCTTTGTTCAACCAAGTGACTTGGTTCTCCATGTAATCAAAATTTGGAAATATCTTCATTATTAGGAACCATATGATCCTCTAACTCTACTTCCTCCTCACTATCACTTTGATCAAAAGTCATGGTAGCTTCCAACTCAAGCAATGAGTCACTACTGAATGCTGATTTAAAATCCTCATCACGCTCTATTTCATCATGCTCCTCTACTGGATTCTCTATGAAGTTGAATTGATGTTCTTCATGTATAGGAGATTCCCACTCAAAATCTAGATTACTATCAGTGGAATGATGAATATGCTCCCCAATAGGTGTTGTTTCGAAAATTTTAGTAGCATCAAACTCTTCATTAGTGGTTGCAATCTTCTCAAAGAAATCATTTTGGAGCTTCGCCATACAAACTTCTTCATTAAAGACATCTTCAACAACAATCTCATGGCTCACATTGTGTTCTGAGTTTTGAACATCATTTGGGTCAAAGGGAAATTCACCCACGTAGGATCCTCATTATGTTTACGTGCCAACACACCCAAGTCCCATGTGCTAAAGGGCTAATCGCTCAGCTCAAGGAAAATGTGATCACTGTACTCTTCATGATCGCATGTCCCTGTGAATAAGTCACTCTTCAACTCCCTGGTACTAGCACCATGATACTCATTCACCTCCATATCTTACAATATCAAATCAGTCCTAACTAAACCTCTTTGTTCACCACATACTAGACTTTCTACACTGCCATCATATGTATGAACAACATCCAACTCAACGTCATCCAAGCCACCATTTGATTCCTTGCTAAGACAAGGTAAGGTGATAAAGCAATGCTAGGTTCCCCTAGAGGAATAACCAACGAACTCATACCTCCTTGAAACCAATCCATCATGGAAGGTTTGACAATTTCCATAGTGGTATCTTCCTCAAACTTCATGTGTTCTTCATTCGCAGTTTTGATAGGTGACTTTTCTTCAATCTCACAGTCATCTTGAAGTGTCATGTGCTCTTCACTTGTACCTTCATTTTCTTTAAGACTCAAAGTCCCATCATCAATGCAAGTTGACTGATTCTCGCCTTCATCATGCCTACTTGTTGGCTGCAAACCACAAACAAGTACATCTTTCTCTGACCCTTCGTCAATGGCAAGTTCTAATTTTTCTTTCATTGTTCTTCTGATGTACTTAACCAAACCCTTTTTTCTAGGTCTCAATATTACAACACCCAAGAAAGAGTCAAAAGAAACTGTGTTTCTAAACCCGTCAGGCATGGTTTGATACTCTTTAAAGAGTTGGGTAGCCTCTTCTTCATAACTCTTCTTGATTTGATTTTCAACTCTGTTGAAATCCATTGTCATAACTCTGAGTTATTAATGAATTCCCATAGGCTGGCAGGAAAAACGGGTCTGATACCACTGTAATAACCCACCTCTAATTTTTTTCAAAAACCTTCACCCATTAGCGTTAGCCAAAAAGCAATAGTAATACTCAACTGGATAAACAATGCTCCACTTCCTAATCACCCAAATCCCGATGTGGGCAAGGTGAGAGCATACGGTAAAAGTGGATCTTGCATTACAGAAAACAAGCTAACTGAAATATATACCTTCCACTTTCTGATCACCCAGATCCCAATGTGGGCAAGGTGAGAGCATACAGTGAGAAGGCTTACAAACTGAAATCTTCTATGCTACCACTTCTTCAATGGGGTGAGCAATCAAAGCCAAATGCATGAAAGTCAACATCCTCTTGTTCAGTGGGAACTACAAAAAGTAAAGCACTTGGCAGCAAGCTGACCAACCTCTGCTTGTTCAGCGAGCATAACAAGAAAGTAAATGAGAACTCAACCACTTATTCAACGGGAGTAACAAGTAACATAAAATAAAGCTCGACCACTTATTCAACAGGAGAAACCACTTGTTCAATGGGGTAAGTATCAAATGAAAATACAAGAGCATTCACCAACAGTACTACTGCTGGTTGAGCTCAACATTATCATATCAGATCATTATATACTGTTGTTATGAGAGGAAAATAACAAAAATGTGAAGAAAAACACCCTCCCAAGATGATATAATGAAAAATGAGAACACCCCTTTCAAACTAGAACAAGTATACCTCAGGATGGGCCACCGAAGGTCAATTGAAGGTCATGTAAGCTGTTGCAACAGGTCTGATGCACTGAAAGCAATCTGATATGCACGAACAGCGGGTCTGAAACCCCAACCAGCAACCTTCAAACGAGCATAACTCCTCCAAAACTCAACGGAATCTCACCAAACCACTTGCAAATGGTGAAGCAAGCCTAGGCATCCAAGGTGAGCTTGTGAGAGACCCCAAACAAGACTGATCAGCAATGTCACATGTCAAAAACCACCTTCAGCCAAGATGTACAGCCCCCAAGTAGGTCGACCGGCTCTTTAAAAACCCACACTCCTTCAAAAATCACCAAACCTTAGGCAAAGAGGTGCCTAAGCATGAGAAAAGCATAGAACCAATACCCATAAAATAATAATAACTTCTCCAAGCAGCGTGAGCAAAAAGGTGGGTCAGCTATGAACAAACCAACAACCTCCAAATCTGATTAAACACACCAAAAATGCCTCCAAACTGCAAAACATCACACAAACACCAAAATATATCTAGAAGACATCAAAACTAGCAAGAACTAGAAGAAATGAGATAGCCATCACCAAAATAAGTCCAACTGCAATCCTTGAGATGGAGCTACAACACTATTCAACTAGGAGATATCTTTCAATCTCAAAACTAAAGTCAACTTAGAGGGATTTCGTCCTCAAAGCCCAAGGAGATCATTTTGCATTTCGTAAACACTTCGTTACATCAAATTAGCATATCCAAATGAGAGCAATGAGAGTGTATATATAGACTCTGAGACCCAGAAGTTTGAATTGCTTTTTCCCTCCCGAAATGGGACGCCACATTTGGGAAATAAAATACTTTATTAAAATCACCTAATATCTTCACTTTGGCATCCACCTTGGTTATGCATAAAATTTACTTTTAAAACTTAAGTCTCCCATCTTGGCATCCAAGCTCAAGTCCACCTTTTAAAATCAACTTAAGTTATGCATACTAGGCATGGGGGTCAAAAGGTGACTTTAACTTTATAAAATAAACTTAAGTTGCAAACCTTTCCATTTTCAAACTCCAAAGATGGTGGAGAAGCCAACTTCCAAAAATATCAAAATGCCAACCACTGCAACTACCACCATTGCCAAAAATAGTAACCCTGCATTGAACTGCTGCCAAAACCACTGCCAAAAATAGCACTTGCTAAAAATAGCATACTACTAAAAATAGCAAGTGTGTCCAAACTCAAAATAAGCACATTCTGAGATGCAGTTGTGACTTACTAAAAATAGACTGCTAAATAAAGTAGTGACTGCCCACCAAGGATCTCAAAAAACCCAGAAAGACCCAAAAAGCCCTCTAGCAAACTCTTGCAACAACCTCTTGGAAAGCTAACGAGAAACCTCCAAGAATCTTGGGAACCCTAAAAACGTGTCCAAGTAGCCTACAAGACTTCGGAAATAAGCTAACGGCCATTGAAAAGCATAGGGCTAAAAAGGGGATATTACAAAAAATCCCCACATTTCCACGATGGGGATGTCCACAAGACATAGGGACTTCGAGGGGACGTCCCCCTACTATCCCACAATCACTACTCAAGACCTAGGAACATTTTCAGATGTCCCCTTGGTTTGGGGACAGCTTATGGACTTTGAGACATCCCCCGAGACATCTCCCAAAAGTCTCCCATCTGTCCTCGAGACTTCCAAGCATCCCCCATGGCAAGATTATGAAAAAAAAAATCAATATTCTTTGAAAATCTAAAAGTGTTTTTGATCTGCATGCCACAAACCCTAATCTTAATAGTCTATGGACCCCACCCAAACCCTACGAACTCACAAAATACTTATAAATAGGCATCTAAGCCTCATTTCAAATCATTCCTAAGTTTGAGAAATAGTAAGGAATTAGTGTTACAAAAAAATGGTGATAAAATTGTGAAAATGGCATTCACCATGAAGGTTTGTGTGGCTACCCATAGACCCTGCAAGGGCTGCTACACTTCAACCCAACAAGGGCTGCTGCCCCTCAACCCCATCAAGGGGCTCTCCAAACCCCCACAGGGGACACTACTCCTCAACCCCACTGGGGGCTCTACCCCCAAATCCCCATGAAGGGTGCTACCCCTCAACCATGTTGGGGGCTCTTACCCCAGACCCCTACAAGGGGTGCTGGCCCTCAACCCCATTGGAGGTTCAACTAATGATCAATGCAATCATTGCAATGTTTTTATTGTTTAGTAGTTTACTTAGTATTCCCAAGGGGTGTTGCCCCTCAACTCCATTGGAGATTCAACTAATGATCAATGCAATCATTGCAATGTTTTTATTGTTTAGTAGTTTACTTAGTATTCCGAAGTTTCATTTGTACTTCTTGTACTTATTCCTTATACATCTTTTTATAACTAATTTTCCAAGTATTATATGTATTTGTGTTGCCCCCCAACCACCATACCCCCTTGTCCCCAAACTTAGGCCCTTGGTCCCCCCATCCATGAAGCCCGTCCCCCCATCCCCTCATCAGGAAAATCCATGGAACATAGTTTATAACAAATATTGAACCCAGAAAAAACTAGTGATCCTACATATTAAGGCACACTTTTGCTATTGTCCATTGTCTCCTAATATTGGGAATAATACTCAAGGAAACTGGAAAACTGAAGGTAATGACATTTGTTTTATCAATAATAGAACTACTCCCAAGAGAAAGTATATAACAATATTCCCTAGACGGTGCAATAGGGAGGTTACCTTCATGAAGAGGATGTAGGCTGCAGATCTTTCCTCACTAGACTTCCATTTGAAGTAGCAGTTCCTTCCAAATCCACAACAGCAACCTTGAAAGTCTTTGGCAGGCTAGCATCTATTGGATGTTCCACCTCTAAGACAACACTAGACATGCAAGCATTCACATGTGGGGGCTACATTGCCAGACTTCATTTCCTCATCCCCAGAAACCAAGAGGGGATCAATTGAGAATCGATTAAAATAAATCCCACATGAAAAGTATCATAAATTTCTATATGTCTTGAATGAAATCCAATTCTCTGCACACAGTAACACTCAATCCAAAACAAAAACTAGCAAAAATAAAACAGGCAGATCTCAACCCTAGAAGCAATTAAAAATAGGATCAACATTCAGCCTGAAACTTGAAATGGCAAACCATAAAATTATCCATCAATACCCCGCAGTACCAAGAAGCACACAGAAACCTAAAGACTGCCATGTTTCATGCTTGAGGCCTGAGTCCCTGTGCCCAAACCCAAGCAGCTGAGTGCTGACTATCCCACTCCCAAATTGTTTGTATGTTTTGGTAATTCTTTAGAATGTCAGAGTTCATGTTTTAATCAATGTTTTCTTAATGTACCTTGTGGCATTAAATTTATATAGAATATTATCTTCATAATGCGAGCAACAAATTGAAAATGTGGTCAGTTTAAGAAATATACATATTTGTGCAGATGGAGGAATGTCCAGAAATAAAATTTTATAATAAATTGGCCATTTAATCAAGCACAAGAAAAGCATGTCTAAGAGAAATAAAGAGCATAACACTAACCTTGGGTCACTTGAACAAAGAAGGCGATTGCAGAGAGCTGTGAACCCTGCTCTTGTCTTGTCAATTGCACCATTATGTTTCATAGCTAAAAGCACTTTCAGGAAATGCTCTCCTATAATTTCAAGCTGCTTTACATCCAGCATTGCACTAAAGCTTCCAATTTGTTGAGAGTGGTCAACAAGCTTTCCAGTTTCTCTTCTATCTTGAAACCTGTCAAACCCTGAAATGCATCCTGGTAAGGGAACTTTCCTTGTTAGAGTTCCTAGCAGAAGACTCACCTGCAGCAAAAGACAATTACACAGGCAAGCAGTAACTTCAGTATAAATAGAAGCACAAATATTTAAATCAACTAACTAAAATATTGGGTAACTCTGAGCACTTATCAATTACAGTACAGATCCCACAGACTCAGAAACATGGTTACAAAAAAAAAATCAAACATATGATAAATCTTGACAAAGGACATTGAAGATTCAAAAGTCATTGCAAGCAACACATTTCAAAGAATCAATTAAAAGCGGTGTAGAAATTGAAAAACACCTGAACAAAAGACAATTAAAAGGATATAAATTGAAAGAAGAGTTAGTATGGTGAGTTTTGGTGAAAGTTTAATAGTCATCCACCTTTGTACCACCTTAGTTATCTTTGTCTAGCTATCTTTCTCTTTGTTTCATTTGTGTTTTGGGTCCCCTCGTAGTTGTGTTTCTGGTGTTTTTTATATTGTGGTCTTTATGTTTAGTGGTTGTGGTTATTTGTTAATGTTTTCTATGTTTGAATGCGGGAAGGCATTTTTTTATCTTGGATATGTTTATACACTAGACTGATTCTCCCCAACTCTTGGCTATAGCTCTCATTAATTCTAGCATGTGAAGGCCTCTCTTGAGCTTTTTGCAAGCTGGTTGGCGGCATCCAGATGTTGTGGGTTTGTTATGGAGATTGATAATGAGAGAAATAATGAGAATGGTGGTATCAAATATTTCATGGAAGCTTTGGTTGCTGGTGCACGGCCACTGGTGGGCAAAGGAGCTGCATTCTTCATTCAAGATGGAGGGTCTGTTCAAACAGAGGTTCAAGATGAAGGCATGCAAGGTGAGCATGCAGTTACCTTATCCTTGTTGCCTAATGAAGAGATGATTGGTATTTTAGAGAAAGAGGAATTAGACTCAAATCAATTGGGTTCCTCTTTGTTTTCCTTACTCTTGATGCTTTTCCTGCAAGCTAGTTTTTTGATGATTGGATATCTTCAATTTGGGGTAAGAAGTTGGGGTTGTAAGTAACATTTTAATTACAAATTTAATTATAAGAACAATGATACTCATAAGACATAAACATAATTGCCAATAAATAGAATATTTAAATATCTCATATAATCATATTCATTATTTGAAAAAATGTAAATACTCAAGTCTCAAAATATCATTACACAATGAAAATTCAAATTACAAACAATATTTAATAGTCTTCATATTTGTCTTCATCAGAAGCATCAAGGTCCTTGTCAACACTTGGTTCAATTTCATTTGAACCACAATCAATTGGATTGCCACCCCCACTAGGTGTGTCAAGTGCAGCAATTGCCTCATCTATAGAAGCTAAGGCAAGTTGTGCAACTATAGCATCTAAATCAGCACACTCAGGGGTTAGATCCCAATTCTTTGTCATACCCTAATTGTATTCAGGTTTCTTATGTGACAAGAGACGAAGGTTGGAGTGCATATAGACCAATTCCTCTGCTTTTTTTGCACCCAAACGGTTGCGCTTGACCGAGTGGATGGAGGAGTATGTACTCCAATTCCTCTCAGCTGAAGAACTTGCAACCTGTTGAGTTTGCATACAACATTTAGTATTTAATTTTACTTGCCGATAATATATAGCATAATAGCATCGAATGAAAAACGAAAAAATAAATAAATAAAAAGATACATACTTGGGAGAGTATTTTAATTGCAAGAGGCTGCAAGTAATTGGAGCCTTGACCATGTAGATACCACCACTCATCAGCATTTTTCCTATATTTGTCTAGAAGAGCGGAAACATCATGATGTTTTGAAGATATGAAGTGGCCAAACTCGCTCAAGGCAATAATTTGGATATCTTCATCTGAAAATATCTTTCTAAATGCAGACTTATAGCCAGCAGCAACCTCCCCATCCCTATATGGTGGCAACCACCTAGGCAATGAAAGTACCTCTTTGCTATAATACTTTGGTGACAAAGCAAATGCTAAGAGATATAAACGGGTGGTCATCTTGTTCCAACTGTCAACAATAATCTTTTGCACAATTTTGAAAAATGTTTCCGTTGGGTCATGTTCCTTGACATCTATTGTTGATCTTATTTTCTCCACCATGGAATCCATGCCATCATAAATTTCACCCAAACATGGGCGATCAATATCAGCATACCTAATCATGCTCATGATGGGCTCGGTGAAATTCAAAACATATTCCACACGAGCCCACCACTCATCATCTATGATCAAAGCTTTTACTTTTTGGGCTCTTTCTGAGCTTGATTGCCTCCATACACTCCAAAGGTTGTTGATGACCACAAAACTCAAGGCCTCTCACACCTTCACAAGTCATCTTAAGACGATTGTGTGAGATGCAAATCGAGTTACAGCAACCTAACATGGTATAAAAAATACATGTCACAAATCAACAATGAAAATTAAAATTAGAATATTAAAAATCATATTAAAAAATCAAATTTAAATTACCTTCAACAACTCCAACTTGGAGAAGGTCCTGAAGATACCTTGTGACATATGATGATTAGTCACAAAAATTTGGATCTCCTTGCCCTCCACATAAATTTGTTTGACCCACTCAATTTGTGTGCCAATCTTTTGTAATATCAAATTGAGTGAGTGGACTTCACATGGTGTCCAAAAAATGTGATTATATGTACCCTCCACTATAGAGTCAACTGCCCTACAATTTTGAGCATTGTCCATTATGACTTGGACAACATTTTCAAACCCCACCATTTCAATGGATTCTATGAGGATATTAGCAATAAAACTTGCATCTTTTATTTGCCCCTCACAATCAACTACCTTCAAAAACATCGCCCCTTTAGGGGACATTGCTATAACATTGATCCATGGTCTATTTTTGCAATCTTTCCATCCATCAAAAATGGACACACTTGTTTCGGGCCATATATCCTTGATTACTCTCAATGATACCTCTACTAAAGCATTCTCCTTCATCAATAAGGTGGTTTGCACCTTTTCATACCTAGAACTAACATAATCATAAGTTGTATTGGAAATGGCCGTCACAGTTTCCCGCCAATAAGGTGATCTAAAAAGGTTGAAAGGAAGCCCATTGCCATAAATGCAACGAGCAATGCTTTGATCTGCAATCTCCCTTGCTTTATTTTTGAAGGCATTCTCCAATGGGCCTCTTTTTCGTGAAACCGAAACATTATCTCCTTCAAAAGATGGTAGCATTTGCATGAAAGGATGTGGGCCAGCCGATTGTGATAAGCCACTAGGTCTTTGCAAGCTTCTCTTGGCTAGAGGATTTGTAATAGCCTTTGATTTATTACAAGCCATGGCAGCCTCCTCTTGTTCTTTAATATAAGCCAATATTTGGTGTTTTGAAAACCCTTTTTAATTCGGCTTAGGGAAAACTTTTATTCCTTGTAAATGAATAGATAATAAATGAGCTTTCACTTGAAAGTACGAGCTCTTATACTAAGTTCCACATTGGCTACAACGCCAAACATAACCCCACCACCGAGAAATTGTTAAATCATTGTCGTATGTCACCAAAGAGGTGGTCATGCATCATATTTCAATTGAATCTCTACATCTGGGCCAACTGAATTAGAACTACAGGCCATTCTATATGAACTTAAAATTAAAAAAAACATTACAAATTAACAACACAAGTAAATTTTTTTAGAAAAAATTGGTATTACAACCCCTTAATATGCATAAAAAAGTTCTTAGAAAAGTTCAAAACTTACCAAAAAAACAAAAAAAAACTTGGATTTTTTTTTTTTAAATATATATTGATAATTTGAAAAAAATGAAAGATTCACTCACCTTTGATGGTTAGATCTTCTTTGTGCAGCTATTTTTCCCTTGTTGTTGTAGGTCTAACTCCTTTGTAGCTCTCTCACCTTCGAAAAAAAAAGACAAAACCTTCAAAATCCAACAAAGGCAGCTTAGAGGCAAAAAATGGTGTTTGTGCCCTTTTGTGTTTATGAAATAAGTTCTTTTAGGGCAACCAAGGCATTTTATGTCTTTTTTTTGTTTAAAAAGTTTTTTTTTGGTTTAAGTGACTTTTTGGGAAATTGAGGCAGCGGGTCCTCCCTGGTATGCCCAAGGTTCTGCTTGGGCACCCCGAGTACCCCTAGCGAACCCGGGGCACCCAGGCTGAACCCTAGGCGTACCCAGGGACATACCCACCACGCACCTAGACGTGGACTGAACCTGGCAAGGGGTAAACAAGCATACCCTACAACTTAGGCAAAAAGATTATTTTATTTGTCTAAAGAATAATAGCATGCAGAAAAGGTATCTGGCTAAGAGTTTTTGGAATGTGGGAAAATCTTTGCTTAGGTCCTTTGCTTGGAACCCTATTGAAAACCCTGAAGATGTAATTTTTAAATGTCCCCAAAAAATTAGAAATCTGCAATGTGCCTCCTTCATTGAGGTTTTTGCTTCCTCAAGTTCTAAAACCTCTATGTGAATTTATTAAAATGAATGACACTAGGTCCTCTCTTCATCATATGAATGCAAAAATTCTAATTTCTTTAAAACACAATATGTTACACCCTGATTGTATAGCTACTATTGCATAGGGCAATTGATTGTAATGATTGAATCAATGTGATGAATAAAACATGTTGTTTCTTGTTATCAATATGAATGTGTCACCATTTAATGATTGTCTCATTTAAATGTTAGTTCTATTGATGTTATTCTTGATGAATGTGCATACAAAGTTATGGAGTAATGTTTATTCTAACTTTTAAGATGTTTTATGTATACTGTTATGTTGTGAACATATGACTCCCGTTAGCATGTCATTGAATGCAGGTGTGCGAACCATTCCTCCAAGCAGAGGAGAAATATCACTCAGGAGAGGAGCTTGGTCGAGTAAATAGTAACGAGAACCATTTGAGCATACACACACACATGTCCCTTAGACTGAGTAAGCTAAGTCGGTTTGTTTGAGTTATGGGTAAGTCATCCGTAGGCTTGTATGTTGGCATTAGGAGTCGTGTCTACTTCTGAATGCATGTATAAGTGATATTTATTTGTGTATCTGACTTACTGTACAATGATCATTGTGAGGATAACATAAATGGACATAAGTGAATAGGTTGAGTGGGTATGTATACACATGTATATAGTATGTACACGTGTCCATATGTATAAACATATCAATACAGACGTATGATCGGCAGATGGATATGCTCATATGTATGTGTCAATATGGTATACATACACATACATGTACACTGAGATATATACAAGTATATATATATATATATACACTAACTATTATCTATGGATAAATAATATTATGTTTTTATTGCCTGGTAATTTACATATACATGTATGTATATATGTACATATCGGATTACGATATGGTTACTAAACGATATATACATAAATATTAAATATATATATATATATATATATATATATATATATATATATATATATTGTGTAAATATATGTATATATATATTAATTGTTACTTAATATATATTTATAAAAATAATTTATAATATATATAAATAAATATATAGTTTAATAATATTATAAATCTCTTAAAGTGGATAAAAGATTATATCTCACTTAGAGTGAATATTAAAGTCTAAAATATGGAAAATCGATGAATATCTTTCAGCTGATTATTATTCACCAATCATGAATCGGGCTATTCTTATTTTGATAACTTTAAATCATTGGAAACATAGGAAATCGAAATATTTCCTATCACTTGAAATAATAATGTTGCAAACTATTGGAAATTAAAATATTTGCTTTTCAAACTATTGAAATGCTAATGCGTGAAAATGAAATAAGGCGCCTGAGAAATACACGCCTGGGAGGCTCCCTTCTCCTGGAAGAATAAATCAAACCAGTAGGGAATAAGGGGTGACGCAGCCTAAGAAAGGATGATGTGTTTTGTGCATAGCCAAGACCATTTCCAATTTGATGAATCATTTTCACAGTTGGCGCCATTTCCTGTAGGTGTCGATTCTTCTTTATTTAACATGTGCAGTTTGAAACTTTCTCCAATTTGCTGTTAGTTATAGAGGTTGATTCATCTCTAAACAGCTAAGTATGGAAGTAAAAATCCGCCACATAGTGGTTGAATTAATCAAAATGCAATTGTGGCAACTTACATGCCTACAGAAGTGGAAAGCAAAAGGGTTGGAGCTCTATAAAAGGCCGCCTTGTTCATCATTCTTACTTACCAATTCACAATTTTTGAAGAGCTTAATTTCTGAGAGTGATTTATAATTTCCTGAGAGCTGTGAATTACCAATACTTCACAATTGTTTCTTTTGAGTTTTTATTTTTAAATTCAGCTGTATCATTACCAGTTGAATTATGTAATTCTGACTAAGAAGTTTAGAGAGAATACTGAGTGAAGTTTAGTGAAATTGACGAGGAATTTATGTGTGAGAAAGGCAGAAATTGGAAAGAGGATTTTGCCAATTCGAAGTGCTAGAAGTGTTGTGCGAATTACCTAAGTTCAACAACTTAGGGGAAAAGCTTTAATCCAGGCATGAGATATTCTTCTACTATCCAATGCACTTTTAATTCTTACTTATTTTGAAAAGATTATGCTTTATATCTATGCTTAAATAGGTATATGTTCCTGAACTTTTGTTGTATGTTCAATATTCAGCATAATAGCTTGCATCTAGGGAATATGATGTTTAGAGTTTAAAAGATGCATTTTTACTATGAAAAGTATAAATAAGGCATTCTAGATAAAGAAGGATAGAAGGTGCATACTTGTGTGATTGCATTAATTGAATGAACTCCATATGAGGAGAATATGGCTTTACTAGCTAATATATACTAGGATCGAAATGAGGACAGGAGTCAAGTATATTCAGTCAGCTTAAAGTTATTAGATTAATTGAGGTAAACTTGAGAGACTCCTGGGATAAAGATTTCTAGTATAGGAGGGATTAAGTGATTTAATTGTTATGCTGGTTCATTTCTAGTAGATTAGATTGTCGTAGGATAGTCTGGGATGATAGATAATCCAGTAAAGGACTAAGCCTATGCGTAGTGTAAGATAGCCTTAAGTCAAATCAGCCCTGAGTAGTGTTTATGATAGATGATCTTCATTCGAAGTACAAAATGAGAATACTTTGGCCAAAGTAGTGAAATGTATGACTTCCACATAGATGTGAGTTAGTTGAGACTACACTGTCAATTCATTGTGATCCTTTATACTAGTTCGAGATTGTGAAATAGCAAGGTTCTAGTTGTGTAGGACACAACACTATGCTCAGTTGGTAATCGTTAACGGATACCCTACCAATCTCTTCTTTCGAAGGGAGGGCCATCTATCGAACGATAGGTGTGCGGGGGACCGCATTATAAGTTTGTGGTTGGCGGAAAAGCACCCGAGTGATGTTTCTCCTCCACAGCAAGCGGCCGATGCACCAAGATTTGAAAGGAAAGGAATCTGGACCGTCTTACTACTATTTGTTCAAAAGCTCTCGAGCTATGTATGTAATTGTTTTACTTTTGTACTCTGATTTATATTTGCAATGAAAATGGAATTCATGTGGAAATATATTGTAATTTGTATGCATTTATCAATGAAGAAAGGAAAGATTTTATTGTAATGTCTTTGTTACTTGTTACCTTTATATGTTTGGAGTAAAATTGAAAAAAAAAATAATTTACGCAAGGGATAGGTCGTTACACAATATGTATCTTCTTGATTCTAACTCTATTCCATTGCATGGGTTTGTGCATACTTGTAATGTAATTTGGTGGGTTGAATTTATGGTTCTTCAAAAAAAAGATGGGCATTTGAGAATGGCTTGCCCCTAGTTAAGAAAAAGTCGTATCGATAAACCTATTGTAACTAATTATGTAAATCAAGGGGTAGAGGGTAACTTGGTTCTTGGTTATAAGGAATTAATTGTTTGTGTTAAAGAAGATTGATACCACCTCAAATTGTTAAAGAAAGTCATGAAGACAATTGTTATCCCTACTAGTTCTGGTTTGCAACTTTGTTCTAATTGTCTCAAACATGCCTTCCTAGATTTCTAGATTAATGACAATCACAAAAGGACTTTAGGTTGTCGGGATGACCCAGATCCTCTAGCTAATCCTGCAGAGGCTAGGCCTTCCATCCAAAACAGTAGCAAAGAGGCTGGTGGTAAAATTGGTGACCCTGAATCTAAAGGCAGTAAACAATCTTCTAAAAGACTAAAAGGTAGAAAAGTATTAATATTGATGGTGTTTCTAAACTTGAAATGTTTGGAATAATGGAGGTGCTATGCTAATTGATTAAGTTAAGACTGAATTTTCAATTGGATTGAAAAGCAATGCTCTCCCCTCTTATTTTAGAAGGATGAATAGGAGGGAGAAAACCAAACAAACCAATAATTGTCATGTCTTCCTCTTTGTCTTGCTTTGATGAAAAGCTTGAGTTGGAACGTAGAGGCCTTGAGGCCCATGATAGAAAACATTTGATCAAATCCCTATGTGGAACCAAACATGAATTTGGATTGTGTTCTTTTCCAAGAGGTCAAATCAGTTGGTTGTTGTTTAGATGGTTCTTGTAAGATCATTTTGCCTAAAGCTATTGTGTTTTCTTCAAAGCATGCTAAAGGGAAAAGGGGGATTTCCATTCTTGTGAACTCTCTCTTGGGTTTGAATGTGATCAGTCATGGCATTTCCCCTTGTAGTATAATGGTGTGGGTTGAGCTCAATTTGGATAATAAAATTGTTGGTATTTGTTTCATCTATGTCCCCAATAACTATAAACAAAGATCTGAATTATGGAAATGGTAGGCAAATAGTTTGAAAGCTATTCCCTGGTTTGTGGTGGTGATTTTAATATGATTGAACAAAATGTTGATAAAATTGGAGGATGTAGATTTGAATGGAAAGATAATGAAAAAGCTTTTGGGATAAATTCGTGACAAAGAAAAATTTAGTTGATCCTCCAATGGGTTGTACGAATGACAGCAATGGGATTCGGTTTACTTGGTCCAATTTTCAAAAAAGCAATCAAAAGTTGTTTTCCAGATTCGACAAGTTCATAATTGATAGTTACTTTTTTAGCATTCCCCATTTTCAGGGTAATCATGTAGTATAGGTTGGGTAGTAATGTAGTATAGGTTATTCCTACTACACTTTCAAATAATTGTCCTTTAGAATTTGAAGTTTTCTCTATTTCCAATCCTCCTAAGCCACCTTGTGCATTTAAAGGTCTTTATAAGCTTAATATTTCTCATTTGAAAGATCCTTCTTGTTGTAATACCTTGTTTGACCTTCAGGTATTAAATTTTTGTAAGTTTTTAGAAGGGTCTAATGTTAGTAGATAGAACAAAGCCATTGATGTTTCTGTTAATTATATGAGAATCTTTGGTAAATGTGAAGCCAAAGAAAGAGCTGCTACAATTACAAGGTTGCAAGAGGATATTTTAAGGGTGGAAAGCAGTCTTCATGGTAGGCCTTTTGATAAGAAGTTAATTAAGGAAAGCATTTTCTGAGGTGTGACCAATTTTACAAGGCGTGTAATATCCCTTGCTAATTCTGACCCAAAATTGCTGATTTGAACCTCAAGGAATATTGTCAAACACTTTGCATGTAACCTTTACACTTGCTGATTATGTATTTCAGTTTGCTTGAACTTGCTTGAATTGATAAGTAAATGATGCAAATGCTTTGAAATGAATGCTAAATGATCTAACAATAAGTTGAGCATGAAATGCAAGTCTTCGTATTTTTTTAAATGCAATGAATGAGTTATACTAGTGCAAATCAACACCTACAGCCAATTGACATCTCGTCAAACACTTGGCATGCAAACTATTAGACTAACATGAGGATCACAAGAAGTATATGGCATGCAACTTGTTTCTCCTTATTGATATGCCAACCTTACTACAATGCTGATATAGAGATGAATAGCCAAGACTCTTGGCTTTACAATTAATTGTTATAAAATGCACACCTACAGCAGCAAGCTTATATGACTGATATGACAATGCAACTACTCTAAAAATCACAGTGTACCACGGGGACGCGTTTCCCCCAAAAAATGACCCGTTTCGGAAACGGGGACGTCCCGGGGACGGGGGGATGGGTACTTGGCGTCCCCCGCCGTCCCGCCACCGCCACCAGAGCTCCGCCGGAGACGGGGAGACGTCTCCACGTCTCCAAGTCTCCTAGGGAGACGCCTAGGCGTTTCTCGGGAGGCTGGGAAACGCCTAGCCGTCTCCCGTCTTGAGACGCGTCAATGGACGCATAAAACAAAATTTAACTTAAATTTTTAATTTATATGTATTTTGTTGTTGCCCTAATTTGGCGTGGGCCCCACCCCTTCCTCTAAAACAACACAAAACAATGAAAACATTAAGATTTGATCATTTCAATCACATTTACAAAGAGTCAAAGACTGATTTTTTTTTGCAGCCAGCTGAAGAAGAAGAAAAACAGTGAAGAAGTCTGATTGAAGGGGTGAAAATAAAGATTGCAAGTGTGATAGGAGTGAGAAGGAGCAAGAAGAAGAGGAGGAAGAGGATTCTACTTCATTTTGGAGAGATTTTTCAAGCACAAGGTAGGGTTATTAAGTTTTTTTCAAATTTCTTGTTGTTTTTCAAGTTTTTGTTTTAAAATTTATTTTCTTAGTTTAAACTTGTTTTCTTTTTTTCTTATTCATCTCAAAGACTCAAAATCAGATTTGATGTTGAATCTTGAGAGCAAAATGATGAAGATGAATGAATCATTCATCATTTTGCCCTCAAGATTCAACATCAATTTTTTTATTTTAAAATTTTAATATTAAAGTTTAAAGTTAAAGTGTAAACAGCTTGCTTTTTTAAATTTTTTTCCTCAGATCCTTTCTATTTCTCAAATACTATTAGTTATTACTTATTTATATTGCTTATAGAGCTTGCTTTTTTTTCCTCATATCCTTTCTATTTCTCAAATCCTTTTTATTTTCTAATTTCTATTTGCAAACTGCAAAGTAAAATTTCAAATTTGTTAACTTATTACTTATTAGTTATTTCAATTTTCAATGTTCATTGTTTCAATTTGTTAAAGTAGGCTGATTTTATTTTAATTTTGTGAAATGCAGTGTCACTTTCACGATGAGCACCCAAGACATGAGTGGGGATGACATGGAAATTCACTCTCATAGTGAACATGATTCAGATTTTGAACCTGAGAATGAGGGGGATGACCATGGGGCTGATCCTGCAGCCCAATCTAGTTCCATGGCGAGTGCAGCAGCTAGTACAGGTTGCCCTTCAGAAACTTTGGCAGAGTTTGCTAGGGGTCATTTTGATCCGAAGTCTCCTCTCAAACAGTTTGCTACAAGAATACAAAGCACATCAAGTTCAGGTGGGGGAACAAGGAAGTGGAAGTGCAACATTTGTCATATGGAATGGTTTGGTAGCATGACTCGAGTGAATGCACACTTTCTTTTTTGGACAGGAAAAGGTGTGGAGCCTTGTAAGTTTTTGAAGGAGGCTAAAAATATAAAATATAGAATGGAGTTTAACAAGCTTTGGGGCATTCCAGAGGACACAAATATTTCAGTCCCTACTACTTTGACTGCTAGGGCAGCCCTTCAGCAAATCCAGCATGCATCAGTGCCACATACTTTTCAGACGGGAGGAATGATGTTTGGATCTTCATCCACTTCCACTTCTAGTGTCGCTAGGGGGACAGCCACAGGGAAACGCAAGTTGCAGACATCACAAAGTAACCCCATAGCTACTATGTTTAATGTGCAGTTGAGAGATGAGATAGATGAATCCATTGGCAAGTTCTTTTTTGCCAATGGAATTCCATTTCATGTTACACGGTCTCCTTATTATAGGGAGATGATGGCTATGGTGGCTAAGGGAGGAACATCATATGTGCCACCAGGTGAGACAAAAATGAGGACCTCGATCTTGGATAAGTGTTATTCCAAGATCAATATTTTGATGGAGAAGATGAAGGCATGTTGGGTGGCATCTGGGTGCAGTATAGTTATGGATGGGTGGACGGACATTAGCCATCGTCCACTCATCAACATCATGGTCACATGTGCAGAGGGCCCATACTTCCTTAGAGCAGTTGATTGTACAGGGCATCGCAAAGATGCTGATTTTCAGTTTCATCTCCTCAGGGAGGCTATTGAGGAGGTTGGGCCACAAAATGTGGTCCAAGTAATCACAGATGCAGCCCATGTGTGTAAAGCAGCAGGGAAACTCATTGAGGCAGCCTATAGACATATTTGGTGGACCCCATGTTGTGTGCATGCCATGAACAATGCACTCAAGGACATGGGGAAGATTGATTGGATTAGAGGAGTGGTCACTGATGCGAGAGATGTGCAGATGTTTATCTGCAACCACCACACTTCCCATGCACTCTTCAGGACCTTCGCGAAGAAGGAGTTCTTGAAACCGGTGGAGACCCGATATGCATCATATTTCATTCTCTTGGAGAGAATGATTGAGTTGCAAGAGGCATTGCAAGTCATGGTTATGACTAATGAGTGGAATAGGTGGGCCGAGGCCAAGACAGCACAGGGGAGAAGGGTGAAGGAGATAGTGAAGAGTGATGTGTTTTGGACTGATGCGAAATACATTGTCTCCATCATTTCTCCAGTATTCCAGGTTATCAGATATGGGGATGGGGATGCACCTAACCTTGGAGAGGTGTATGAGTGCATCGACTCTATGCTTGACCAGATGAGGGCTGCTGTGCAAGTGAAGGACCCCTCTCTAGCATTCTACAATGAGCACATCCGGCCAATCATTCAGCGCAGATGGGACAAGTTGAACACTCCTTTGCATATGGCTGCCTTTGCCTTGAATCCTAAGTGGTACATGGCTAGACCAGGTAGAGTGACACCGATTCAGGATGATGAGGTGAAGGCAGGTTTCTTTAGGTGCATAGAGAAGATGTATGATTCTACAGATGCCAGCACAATTCGCACTGAGTGGACCAGATTTGCCACTCTTAGAGGCTATTCAGATGCAGCAAAGGTGGATATAGTTTCTATGGCACAGGAGGACCCACTTTTGTGGTGGAATTGTCATGGTTCGAAATCTTTGACCACCACTCTAGCTATTCGTCTGCTATCCCAGGTTTCCAGTTCTTCAGCTGCTGAGAGGAACTGGTCTACATATAGCTTCATCCACTCTCTTAAGAGGAACAGACTTACCTCTAAGAGAGCAGAGAAGCTTGTGGCTGTACACAGTGCTTTGCGTCTCATGGACCGCAAGACAATTGTGTACAAGGAGAGTCCAGCGGCACGATGGGATGTGGAGCCAGAGGAGCCTTCACAGATTGATGAGGATGATCCTACCACTTCAGATGCAGGGCTGGTTGGTGTGAGCTTGAGGGATCTTGACCATGTGGAGTCCAGCAGTTCCAGTGATGGGGAGTTTGGAGATGATTAGAGGCCTCCATTCACTACATTTTGAGTTTCGACATTTTGGCATTTTGTCTTTTCAGTTTTCATTTTGTAATGCTACTTATTGTAATGAACTAATGATGAATCATGTAATCAATTAATCATCTTTATAGACTTTGTCATATCATCATATCTCATATGACATCAGATATTTATATTTGGGGATATAAATTTATAATAGAAATCTCCAATTTGACAATTTCATTTGTCAAATTTTATTTAGCAATTAGCATTCAAATATCTTCGTATTTAGATTTAGTATTTCAAATTTTGCCATGTTATAATTTTAAATTTTAGTATTTTACTAATTTCCTATAGTTTCATTTGAAATGTAATTCTTATACTGCTATACTATTATACATCTTTTCAAAACTAGTTTTTCAAGTACTATAAGTATATGTATAACTATATCAGCGCCACCCCCCCGCCACCGTCCCCCCGCCGTCTCCCCGCCGTCCCCAAACTAAGGCCCTTTGTCCCCCCGTCTCCGAAACGCGTTTCCCCGTCCCCCCGTTTCCCCGTCCCCCAGGCCCGTGGAACACTGAAAAATCATGAAGAACCTGGTGTAAATAAGCACCTATATCTGATGAAGAGGTGGCAGCTCTTTACTTGACAAATGGTGCCTTCTCCTAGCCAAATCGAACCTCTCTTGCAGCCGCCCCTGTTCTGACTTGTAGCAACTAATATAAATTATTTGCAGCTTCCAAACACCTTCAAAAAGCATCTAAAATCATCACCAAGTCCTCTAGAGTGGAGCACTCCAAGCCCAAGATAAAATCGATGCAATGCAAGGCCTCCACAAGCAAAATCGAAGTCTCCAGGGAAACTGATCGCCCTAGCTGAGATATCGAATCAGAATGTTCTTCATGTCAAAATCATTCTAGTACATGCTCAACAATGATGCCTCCAATCTGCAAATGATCTCCAATATATTCCCAAATTGATTCACCACAAATTTGGCCCTTGGCCACTAAATTTGCACTAATGAGAAGACTGAATATCTCCTCCAATCACTGCAACCCTTCGGAGGATCTTTCACTACCTCAGTTATGCTAATCAAGGGGAGTTTTCATTCCCAATGATCAATGGCTGTAGAATTCTCCACAATGAACACATCAAGCAATTGTCAAAACCTAGATGATTGAAGCAATGGCTGACCCCCTTAATATACTTTTTCTCCAAGACTAGGTCGGCCCTTCTAGAAACTTCCCTTTTAAAACATTATAATAATATTATTTTATTTTAGTGACTTTTATGATTTAATAATTTATTTAAGTCACTAAATTAAATTAATTAAATATAAGGTTACCTTTTAATATTTATTTATTTGATAACCTTACAAAATAATAAATTTAATAATTTCTCCCTTATTTCTCGATTTAGCCTTCAAGAGCATAAAAGCTAAATAAACACTGTGATGGCTACTAAGAAGGGGGCATTACAGGGAGCTAGGTACAAGTTGAGGCTTATGTGGTTGCACTTAGGTAAAAGGGGTACTATTTTTTTTTCAAATATTTGAAGGTGAGCATAAAAAGGGGAGGATTAATGTTGTTGAAGATGGTGATGGTCTATTAAAAGATGAGCTTGGTATTAGGAAAGTTTTCCATTATTTTTACTATGATTTTTTCAAAAAAATGATAATGATGTTGTGGACAATGCTCGGAACATTGTTTCTAAAAATTGTCCTAGCAAACTTAGTCAATTTAATTTTGTTGATCTTGATAAGGATCTCACTTTGAATGAGATCAATAATGCGATATGTCAATTGTCATATGAAGAATGGCAACCTAGTTGTGATGGGTTTCTTGTGGAGTTCCATAAGGCTAATAGCAACTAAATCAGTAAATCCATTCGAGGTTTATAAAGAGACTATTGTTACTAGTTCTCTTGGTAGTTGTATTAATAGAGGCATCATCAAATTGTTGCCTAACGGTGGAGACTCCATTCAATTTAAGAATTAGAGACCAATTACTTTGCTCAATGTATCATATAAAATATTTGCTAAAGCCTTGGCTTTAAGAGTTCAAAAAATTTTAGCTAGTATAATATCCCCCTCTCAAACTGCTTTGGTAAAAAGCAGTATATGCTTGGCAATTTGATTACTAGTTGGGAAGGGATGCATTGGGGTGACTTTTCCAAGCAGAATGTTGCTATGGCTCTTTTGGATTTTGAGAAGGTTTATGATGGGATTGAGTGGACTTTTATTATTTTGACGCTTAAGAAAGTGGGTCTTGGTGAGGATGCTTTGGCTCAAATTTATGTTAATGGTAAGCTTTATGAATCCTTCCCCCTGCATAGGTTTATTAGGAAAGGCAGTCCACTTGCCTCTTACCTTTGTTGTAGCTACTAAAGCTATTCATTATCTATTAAGGGATTATTCTTTAGGGCCCCCTATTAAAGGGTTGACCTTAATCTTTGGTGACTCTGTCATAGAGCTTCATTTTCTCGATCATACTTCTATTTTTGCTGAATTGGAGAAGATTAAATTTAGAAATCTGGATAAGAGATTGAGCATTACTTGTGTTGCTTCTGGGTCAAAAATTGCAGTGCATAAGTCTAAAATTCTTTGCTAAAATGTTAAGCTTCCTAAGAGGCTTTTGGACAAAGGCTAGAATTGTTTAGGCCCTGATGAGATCATCAAATACCTAGGATCCTATTTTCCCTTAATCCTTCTTTAAAATATATGTGGAATTGGGTGTTGCGGAAAGCAACAAAATTGGTAAATGGCAGAGTAATTTGTTGTCTCTTGCTGAAAGGTCTCAGGCTTGCGAAAAAGTGTTTTCTTCTTACATCATTTATTTCTCTTCTTGTTGTCTTGTGACTTCTTCTCATGTTAATCAATTAAACAAACTTATTACAAGCTTTCTGTGGTCTAATGGGAAAGGTAATAGAAAGTAGGATGTTCTTTCTTGGGAGCAATGGCTTAGGAAAAGGATTGTGAGGGGGATGGATTGGAAAGATATTTTAAGCATGGGGTTTCTTTTGATATCAAATGGATTATTAAAGCAGTTTATGGTAGCAAACCTTGCAAGCAACTTTTTAGATATAATCTTGCCGACTGTGTTCCTAAATTGAATCCTAATTGGGAAGGTTTGCAATTGTGGGATATTCTTTTTGGTAATTTTAAAATTAAGCATTTTGGGTTTGTTGTTTTCTAGTCTATCTAGAAGGCTTGGCTCTATGTTAAAGGCACAACTAAAGGTCATGGTGTTTTTTCTGGTACTAAGGATAGATGTTTGGTTTTAGATCTTTATGGTGGGCTACAAACAGTAAAGTGCTCGTCTTGCTTCAACTAGAGCCCATTCTACAAAGGGATTGGTTGTATTGGCAGAATTCTTTTAAAAGGGTGGTTTGACTAACTAGAAACTTAATCAAAGCAAATTTGACATTCCATATCAGCAGAAGATGACTTATACTATGGTTAAGACGGCTAGTTTAGATGGCAGGTTTGAGGTCACTAATGTAATGATAATCTTTGGGATGAGAGTCGGTGGGTGGAAGGCAAAAAAATTCTGCAGATCACTCCTAAATATTTGTATGCTTTACTATCTTTCAGTGGATCGGTTCAGCAAGTTAAAACTCATTATGGAGCCTTCATGACCCAATAAATGTTTGGTCTAAGAGGTTAAAGAGAGTTTGGTCTAGCTATTTTGACCCCAAAAAGTGTTTTCTTTTTTAGTTGCTGTTTAATAAATTGGCTATGGGTGATGTCATGTTGTCTATAGGTGTTGAATCTATTGTGCATTTGTTCTTTGAGTGTCCTTATGCTACGAGGCTCTGGCAGTGCTTTCTTCCCAACTAGTTTTTGTGTTCTGCTAAATGTGTAACTGATTGGCATGATATTTTATTTGGTAAAATTCATTATTCTTCTCCTCTTTTTAAGTTTTTGGATATGTTGTGGTTGGTTATGTCTTCTATAAATTTATGGTTCATTTGCATTGATAGATATAATGAAATTTTCAAGGATGTATACATATGCTCACTAGCTTTTCTCAAAATGTCACAATATCTTTTGTTGAAAATAATGTGGCCTTGCAAAGTTCATAGGAGGAGTGATGATACTAAAAAATTTGTTTATGCTGGTAAGCTTGCTGCTGAGTCTCAGTCTTTGCAGTGGATAGTAATCTCCAATGATGTTCAATATGATCAGAATGGTTGCCCTATGCAAAAGAATATTGAGGTGGTTGGAGGTGCTGGTAATCACTTTCTTGCTGGACTTTTGTTCCTCATAGTGGTGTAATTCCTGTTATTCCTCAAGATTTTGGTTTTGCTCTTTTTGTTCCTCCTGGTGTTACTATTGCTCGTCTTGGTGTTGAAGTTGTTGTTGCTCATTCTGCTGCACATGTTAATAGTATCCTGTAATGTCCCCTTTCTAGTTAGTACAGCTGGATTGGAGGTTAGCCTATCATTCTGATCCTCGTAGGCTGACAGTTGTGTGTAGAGTATCATTTGAGGCAGTTATCCGGTGTTCGGGAACATTACTCCTTCAATTGATTCAGGTTGGGCCTTCGCAGACTCTTTCTGAAAGGTTTTTCAGATACTTACTATTTATAGTAAGTCAGCAGGCGGAAGCTGCTATTTTGGGCAGGGCACCTGGTTTAGCTGGTCAGCTCAGTATCGACCCGGTTTGATGTTTGGTTGAGCAAACGGGGGTTATCAGAAGCATTTAATAATAATTGAAGGAATAATTAATTTGACTTTATAATATAAAGTCATTTTTAATGAAATATTAAAGTTAATATTTAAATGGCAAATTATAAAGTATTTTTAATACTTTATGAAGATAGAGGAAAAATTAATATTTAATGAGTTTAATACTCATTAAAATAAAAAGGGCGCCATTTAAATAAATATTAGCCTAAGTATTAAAAAGGCGAATATTTATTATTAAATGCATTTTTTATGAATTAATGAGGAAAATTGTACTTTTGAGAAGGACATATATTTTGTCAAGGACAAATCGAACTCATGATTATGATTATTCAAATTTGTCTTATTTTCCTCTCTGAGCATTGGGGTTTGCAAAACAAGGGTTTCTGCAGACATTTGATTTTGGAGAACGTTCCCTCTTCAAGATCTGACATACTGAGACTGTGAAATAACAGTTGAAGATTGTCAAACATGGTGACTTCATACAGAGGTTGCAGTTGTGCTTATTGAATCGATTCAAGAAGGGTTTGAGAAGATTATTTATCAGTTATTGGTGGCGACTTATCTGAGATCATTTCACAGTGTTCTGGCACTTTCTTCTTGAGGCCGTACTATATTTATTGCTGTTGGTTGGGCCGTACTTTTCTGTACCAGCAAGGGCCGTACTTCATCAACTGGAAAATACGCCTTCATTCTGGGTCTTCTGCTTCTTTCATCCTGTGCGCCTAGGGTTTCTTGGAGTTCTGGCGTGGATTTTGGGGTTGTAACTAGCTTCAGTCCTTTGGCCGTACATTTATTGTCTTCATTCTAGCCGCTGCAATATGTCCAGGTTCTTTAAATATTTGTTTTTTTTTTTATTGTAATGTCTGTATTTCGCAGTGAGATTATTTGGGAAGATAAATAAATCATTTGGCTTTAGTTTGGTAGACTTACTTCCATCAAAATAGTCTTCTGGAATTTTATTATAATTTTTCAAGCATTTCTAGCAAAATCGCATTTCTTCTCTTTTACTGCAAAAACACCAAAAAAATCACAAATTCAGAAAACAAACAAAAAACTCAGTATTTCCAGACAGTGTTTGGGTTGAGAGACACCTGGTCTCTTACAGTGGTATCAGAGCACAGTTTTCCTTCCATCCTGTGCTTTTTCAGTTGCTTTTTCAGTAAACAGTGTGCTTTTTCGATGCTTTTTCATGAATAGTGATATCATTTCCTACATCAAGGGTAGAGGAACAGGCAGAGTTGAGGATTGGACAGGTCCACCTATTCCTGAAGGTGAGACAATGTCAAGGGTTCTGGGTATTCACAGATCCAGTTCCAACAGCAGTGAGAACAGTGTCACAACACTGATGGCAAACCGTGAGATTCCTGCAGAGACACTCAGGGACTCGGGGAAAGCGCATGCAGAAGGTGAGGTGACTGATGAGGAGTTTAGACGCAGGCACGACAATATGATGGACATGATGTCCCAGTTGATGGGCACTATAAGGCAGTATACTCCATCCCAGCCGCACTATATTCAGATAGGCCAGTCGAGCAGGACAGTAGGTGTGGACCAGCCTTTGGTATCGACACCACAGCAGTCATCACCTATCTACCATGAGCGTAGGCCTGGACAACCTACATTCATATCTAGAGAGACACCACCTCCGACTCCGGAGGTAGAGCAGCAGGGTCATCATCAGGAGTTTCAGCCACACAATGGCATGTCAGTAGCAGATGTGACTAGGTTTCATGGTGAGTATCTATCATTAGCACCTGAGATCAGGCAGGCTTTGACTTTTCATGAGTTTATGGATGTGCATAAACCTAGAGGGGGAGGTAGATTTGACCGCAGAGCTCCTCAGCATCAGCAGCCACAGCCACAGGTGAACAGGGATCTACAGTATGCTGTTAGCAAGATTACCTTGCCTTACTTTGATGGGTCTGATAAGAGTTCAGCGAGGTTTTGGGTCCAGAAGTTGGACAATTATCTTTCATTGAGACCTATGCAGGAGGAGGCCATCAAGTTTGCTACATTGCATCTGGATGGGTTGGCGCATGATTGGTGGCATCACGGCATGTACACACTTGGCCATCATGCAGTCACTACTTATCAGGAGTTCACCAACAGGCTCATAGAGCGTTTCGACAAGAAGGATCCAGAACTCTACTTCAGGGAGCTAGCTCAACTCAGACAGACAGGTAGTTTGGATGCTTATGTCGGTGAGTTTCAGAGGGTTGCAGTCATGGTGACAGGCATTTCAGAGAGGAGACTTGTTATTCTCTTCGTCGAGGGTTTGATGGAGCCTATGAGAGGTTGGGTCAAGGCATTCGATCCGCCTACTCTTCAGGAGGCCATGAGGAAGGCACGTAGCATGGAGCTTGCAGCACCTCGTAGCAAGTTCACTCCAGGCTCGACACCCTACACGAGGCCTAATAGATCATTTGACAGGAATAGGCCATTTGACAGGAAGAGGGATCCACCTGATCCTAAGAGACAGAATGCACCACCATTTGACAGGGAAACGTTGAATGATTTACGAAAGAAAAAATTATGTTTTTGGTGCAAGGCACCCTATGATGAGAAACATGTATGCCCTCTTCGTCCCAAGGTGAGAAATAACCAGATGGAGTGGTTTTATGAGGGAGAAGAGCAATCTGATCTGTCAGACCGTAAGGAAAACTAGATGCGGAAAACAATTCTCCTAATGTCAATACCTCAGGAAAGAATGCAGAAGTACTTTTAAATTTTCAATTACAGTCAAGTTGAGATGCACTATGAAATAGATTACAGAAACAGAGTATTAGACAAACACACATGAACACCAGATATACGTGGGAAAACCCTTACGGGAGAAAAACCCACCACACCAAGAGAAATCACTTTGTATTACAGTAATCGAAATTACATACAATTCCAGACTTATCTTTCTGTGTCATTATACAGCAACATTCATCATGAACATTCTTTGAACAGAAAACATCCAAGTTATAGCCTTTACAGATTTTAAATCCTTCACTAATATAGTTTTACTTCTTCACACTTCACTGTT
>VDFB02000017.1:270875952-271037026 GCA_007258455.2 Sequoia sempervirens
AGGTGATTGCTTTAACCCATAGAGAGACTTCTTTAATTTGCATACCAGTTTTTCTTTACCTTTCTCAACAAAGTGCTCAGGCTGGGACATATAGATTTCTTCTTCAAGATCACCATGAAGAAATGCTGTCTTCACATCCATCTGTTCAACATCTAAGTCATACGCTGCTGCAAGTGACAATAGAAATCTAATGGACGTCAACTTTGCTACAGGAGAAAAAATTTCCCCATAATCAATTCCCTCTACCTGGGAATAACCCTTTGCAACCAGTCTTGCCTTGTATTTTTCTACAATGCCATCCAAACCAATCTTTTTCTTAAATACCCATTTGCAGCCCACAGATTTTCTGCCTTTAGGCAAGGGCACCAAACTCCAAGTTTCATTTTTATCCAATAACGCCATCTCTTCTTCCATGGCTTCTAACCAAAAGTCTGAATCAGACATTTCAAATGCCTCTTTCACAGTCCTAGGCTCATCAGTACTAGAAATCAAAGCATAGGCACAAGTAGAATCAATTAATGAGAACCCATACTTATCTGGTTGTTTCCTTTCTCGGGTTGACCTCCTCACTGGCTGAAGCTGAGGTTCTTCTTCTTCAGAACTTTCAGAACTTTCAGAGCTCTCCTCAGTTTCAGGTACGTTTTGAATTTTCAATTCCTCTTTCTCTGGTGTAGGAGGAATCGATGCTACATCCTTACTGTTTTCAGACTTTGTCTCTGACTGCAGATCCAAGGTGGAAGGTTTCAGCTCTCGAAAGATTACACTCCTGCTGTATACAACCTTCTCTGTAACAGGATTCCAAAGCTTGTATCCTTTAATGTTAGCACTATAGCCAATGAAAATACATTTGACAGCCTTGTTCTCCAGCTTAGATCTTTTTACATCAAGCACATAAACATATGCTTCACAGCCAAAGACTCTAATATGTCTAAGAGAGGGCTTCTTATCAGACCACGCTTCCATAGGTGTCTTATCAACAAGAGCAGAGTTTGGAGACCGATTAACTAAGTAACATGCAGTAGCAGTAGCTTCAGCCCAGAACTTCTCCTCCAAACCAGCACTACTAAGCATACTTCGTGCTCTCTCCATCACTGTCCTATTGAACCTTTCTGCAACTCCGTTCTGCTGTGGAGTATAAGGTGTAGTCTTGTGTCTTTTGATTCTATGGTCTTTACAGTATCTTTCAAATTCATCAGAACAGAATTCACCGCCATTATTAGTCCTTAAGCACTTTATTTTTCTACCAGTCTGATTTTCAACAAGATTTTTAAACTCCTTAAATCGACTGAACACTTCTGATTTACCTTTTAAAAAATAAACAAATGCTCTCCTTGAATAATCATCAATGAACGACACATAGTATCTTGATTTAGACAATGAAGGGACATTCACTGGACCAAACACATCTGAATGGATATAATCTAACAAACCAGAAGATTTATGAGGACTGTTATAAATGAAACACGGTGTTGCTTTCCATATATACAGTGTTCACAGAATTCAAATTCGAAATTACAATCTTCAAGCCCCTCAACAAGATTTTTGTTCTTCAAGGTTTTTAAACCTTTTTCTCCTATGTGGCCTAACCTATGATGCCAAAGCATAGTCTTCTCTGCAGGAAGTTTTACTTTCGTAGAGTTTACATAATTAGGGATATTTCCCTCTTTACCTCCATGAGCAGCTTTCAGTGACTTCGAAGTGACACTGTTACATTGAACAGCTTGTGCATCCAGCTTGTACAGGGTACCAATTCGAGCACCTCTAGCCAGCACCATTGAACCTCTAGTCATCTTGCAGCCACTTCCCAAGAACAAGACTTGTACTCCGATATCATTTAGCATACTTACAGACAATAGATTTCGAGTCAGACCTGGTATGTGTATAACATTATTGATCCCCTTTATTTTGCCATCAGGGAATTGGATTCTGACTCTTCCACGGCCAACAATTTCCAAGGTTGAATCACTCGCCAAGTACACCTTTCCACCATCGTATTCTTCATACTTTGTGAACCATTCTCTGTGAGATGTCATGTGGAATGATGCTCTAGAATCAATCAGCGAGACATCATCTGATGCCTGTGTAGCCAAGGCTGCAATGAAGGCGTCACCATCACTATGAGAAGAACCATTATCAAAAGAGCCCTTCTTCTTCTTTTTCTCCTCTTTACAATCCTTTCAGACATGACCAGGTTGCCCACAGTTCCAGCACTTCACCTTGGACTTCTTGCCAAGAGATTTTGATCTCCCTTCTGATTTCGATTTGGACTTCTTGTCCTTCTTCTTGCCTTTCTCCTTTGACCTTCCTCTGACAGCAAGAGCCTCCTTCACCATCTCAGAAGATTTTCTTCTCATCTCTTCTGACAGCAAAGAACCAACAACATCTTCCATCTTGAAATTGGATGTTGTACTCCCAATAGCCATCACCAGATGATCCCACGAGTCTGGCAAAGAACATAACAGAAGCATACAGCGATCCTCTTCTTCAATCTTTACACCAACAGATGTTAATTGTGCGAGCAGCATGTTAAATGCATTCAAATGATCAACTACAGACCCTCCTTCCTGCATTCTCAAAGAGTAGAGCTTCTTTCTCAGGAACAGCTTATTCACCAAGGATTTCCCTTGATAAATAGACGCCAATCTCTTCCACAAGAGATAAGCAGTCTTCTCTTCATGCACATTGAGAAGAACTGAGTCTACCAAACAGAGCCTTATCAGCCCCTTCGCTTTTCTATCTGCAAGGTCCCATTCTTCTTTCTTCATTCCTGTAGGTTTAGTTCCAGACACAGCAAGCCAAAGGTCTCGATCTACTAAGAGATCCTCCATCTTGAGTTTCCACAATTCAAAGTTACTGCCATTGAATTTCTCTATTTCAATCTTTCCAGATGAACTAGACATCTTAATCTGTAAATAGAAATAACAATCTCTAAAAAACTCCCACTGAACAGTATTGACACAAAAAACCCAATGTACCCCCAAGGATAGCACAACTGGCTAGGCTCTAATACCACTTGTAAGGAAAACTAGATGCAGAAAACAATTCTCCTAACGTCAATACCTCAGGAAAGAATACAGAAGTACTTTTAAATTTTCAATTACAGTCAAGTTGAGATGCACTATGAAACAGATTACAGAAACAGAGTATTAGACAAACACACATGAACACCAGATATACATGGGAAAACCCTTACGGGAGAAAAACCCACCACACCAAGAGAAATCACTTTGTATTACAGTAATAAAAATTACATACAATTCCAGACTTATCTTTCTAGTGTCATTATACAGCAGCATTCATTGTGAACCTTCTTCGAACAGAAAACATCCAAGTTATAGCCTTTACAGATTTTAAATCCTTTACTGATACAGTTTTAATTTTTCACACTTCATTGTTGATCGAACTACAAATCCAACCCCCAAGCGTCTGCAACTTCCAACTACATCCATGGTGTTTCCTGACTATTGAGCTTTCTCAAAGAACTGTCGCAACGAACCAACTGCTAACGGTTCACTTTCGGCTTCCTCTATTCGTCCACAAGATTCCACGTATGACAGTCAGACGGTCAACAGAATTCGTAATGCACTGGCATCTCGGTGAGACACTAACAGTGTCTCACCGATGCCACCTATACTTCATATCAATGTCGCCAAAAGCCTCTGCAGTCGCCAAGATGTTAAATCGAGCTTATAATGTCCCCTTCCAGTTGACATCTCTCTGTTCATGAGATTAGCCTATTATGTGACCCTCGTAGGCTAATAGGGTGGATAGAGGGTCTTGTTGGGGCTTGGCTTGGCTTCAGTTGTCAGAATCTTTTAGTTTGGCTTTCGTTCGGGGTCGTTTGGACATCATTTGCTTGACTTACTATTTTTAGTAAGTGGAGACACTCAGCAGAGCACCCCTGCTATTTTGGGCGTATGCGGATTCAGTCACTTATCATCTGGCTTTAGACGGTTCGTCTTTTAGACCTGTTTTGAGAGAGATATTAATATTTGTTTGCCAAAATAAATATTAATTAATTTTAAGTTTATATTATAAAATTATAATATAATTAAATATTATAACTTAAGTGACTTAAAGGAAGGGGTCGACCAACATGAAGAAGGGGCCACTTTTCAATTATTAATTATAATTAAAAATGCGTTCAAAACTATGGAAAAATTAAAAGAAGAATTCAAAGTTTATTTTAATGATGTTTTTTGGGGAAAATCGACCCAACTGAGGAATTATAAGTTTCTTTGAGAGAAACTCATTTCATTATGTTATGAAAATCGACTTTGATCAATTCTTCCTTCAGAGAATGGAGCCAAGGGTTTCAGTTGTCTTTTGCATTGGAGAACGAGCCATCTTCAGTGTCTGCAGTTCAGAGGCTGTGAAATACCAGCTGATTTATTGCTTATCAAAGAGATAGTTTCATCCAGAAATTATCACAGAGCTTATTCAGAAGTTATCATTCGGAGATTGATTCATATTTGTCAGAGAAGGGGATAATCTTGAGCGGCTGGTTGGAATCTTTATCTGGCACACTTTCCAAGAAGGTACGGATTTGTTCTTGCTAGTTTTGGGCCGTACTATTCAGCCTTGAGGCCGTACTTCTCCTGTAGAGTGGGACGCCTTGCTTTTTCAGTCTCTGCCAACATCAAATGGGACGCCTTGCATATCTCAAGGGTTTGCACATCTTTCGAGGCAAGAGAAATGTTATATGAGGTTGGCCGTACAAAACCTACACCATTCTGGAGCGCCTGTAATCAGCAAATCAGGTTTTTAATTAATGCAATCAGCTTTGTCTTTTTATTTGCATGTTAGGGTTTGAATATTGTAAGCACCATGAAAGCGTAATAAAACCATTTGTCAGCGATTCAGAGATTCAAATATGTCAGCTTTCAGCTTATTGAATTTATTATAGATTTTAGAAGCAATTCTTTCAAAATCGCATTCTTTATTATTGCATGCAAAAACCAAAAACATTCACAAAAAATCAAAAACAAACAAAAAACATTCAATTTTCTGGACAGTGAGAATAGGGGTTTCCACAGAGCTCCAAGAGATACACCGAGTCAACACATAGTCGCCCTGACTTATCGCTTTCGCCAGAAGGTCATAGCAAAACACTAAAGTTACACCGAAGTTCCCAAGCCTACCGAGCACCAAGTAAAAGTCGGCAAGACTCACATCTATCGCCGAGAGTTCATACCGAACAACTTGAGTTACACTGAAAACATACACCTGTCGGCCAAACAATTGGCTTTCGCCGAGACATCATACCGAGACCCATATGTTTCACCGATGACCAACTGTCGCCAAGAGCTACCCCGATAGCCATTGGCTATCGGCAAGACATTCGCCATCGCTAAGAGGTTTCTCCGATAGCTTTAAGTTATACCGAAGGCTTCCAACACAACGAGCTGTCGGCGAGACATTTAACTCTCGCTAAGACTTCTCACCGAGCCTGCCGAGTCACTCCGATGATCTACCTTTGAGTCTCTGACGGTAAGACATTTGTATATCGCCCAAACTTCATAACGAAGTCTTAGTGTTACACCAATAACTCCCAAGTGTATCCCTGTCGGTATGACATTCACTGTTCGCTAAGACATCTTCCCGAAACATTAGGGTTATCCCGAGGACCTCAATACATACACTGTCGGCAAGAGATTAACACTTCGCTGAGACATCTTAGCGAAAACCTTTAGCTTCACCGAAGACCACAGTCGCCAAGAGTCTCCCCGATGCACGATTGAATGGCCTTTCGGCCAAAGGTCTGCCAAGCACTATAAGGTCATAGCGAATACATCATGCTACAGCGATAGACTCCATAGTGTAACCTTTCGGCAAGACAATGGCAAGGTCACAGCGACCAGTTCAGAAATGAATAAAACAAACCTGCTTGTCGGCCAGACAAATAGAATGTCACACCGACTTGACTCTAATGGAGGTTTCAACCCGTATAGCTTGAGGCACATATTTCCAACAAGACCAGCAAGCTAATTCCGAGCATTCAAATGATGAAAGGTCTGAAAATGACGGTGAAAACGAAGGAGGAAGGAAGCTACAGGAGGCACATTTGACTAGTCTTCAGAGAGATGGCTCTTTTAGACTTCGTGGGCTCCTAGCAGGTTAGAAGGTGATCACTTTACTTGACACTGGTGCTACTCATAATTTCATAGATGCACGGTTGGTAGAGAGACGAGGTATACAGACAGAAGAGTTTGAGGGTATTCGAGTCAAGGTGGCTGATGGGTACACCCTCAAATGTGACAGAAAGATAACTGATCTTCCGATGCGGCTGAACAACTATGAGTTCAAGACTGAATTCTATGTTGTTAATATGGGAGATACTGATGTGGTGTTAGGGATGGCATGGCCTCACGATTTGGGTGAGTTCACACTCAATCTACGAGACATGGAGATGAAGTTCAAGGCAAATGGGAAACCTCATGTCATCAAGGCCATCAGAGACAGTAATCTGAGGATGGTTTCGTATAGGCGGATGGAGAGACTCATTCGTCATGATATGGTTGATTGGGCTGCAGAGTGTATGTTATTGCCAGCACAGCAAGAGCAGCAGAAGGCTGAGTACCATCCAGATATTCAGATACTGAGGACTAAACACTCTAAAGTGTTTAGCGACATTCCACCTGGCAGACCTCCAGATAGAGGCACTGAGCACATTATCGAGTTGGAGGAGGGCGCAAAGCCCATTATGATTACACCCTACAGGCATCCAAAACGGCTCAAGGATGAGATAGAGAAGACAATCAACGAGCTGTTGGCTATGGGGCATATCAGACCTAGCAAGTCACCTTTTACTTCATCGGTCGTATTGGTGAAGAAAAAGGATGGATCACTTCGGATGTGTATAGATTACCGCCAACTCAATAAGAAAACAATTAAGAACAGGTACCCGATACTTCGCATCGATGAGTTGATTGATGAGTTGCACAGTGCTATCTTCTTTACGAAGATTGACTTGAGATCTGGGTACCATCAGATTCAGATGAGGGAGCAGGACATAGAGAAAACCGCCTTCAGATGCCATTGCAGTCACTTCGAGTTCTTGGTTATACCTTTCGGTTTAACCAATGCACCTGCTACCTTTCAGTCCACAATGAACAGGGTCTTCAGTTCTCAGCTGCGGAGATTCGTGTTGGTCTTCTTCGATGACATCCTGGTGTATAGTAGGTCATGGGAGGAGCATTTAGCTCACTTGGATGCAGTTTTGGGTATCTTGGCTGAGGAGTCCTTTTATGCCAAGGAGTCCAAGTGCGAGCTAGGCATGGCTGAGTTGTATCTTGGGCACATCATCAATGCCAAGGGAGTCAGTATGGACCCTAAGAAGGTCCGAGCTATAGTTGAGTGGCCGGTGCCAGAGAACCTTACGTAGCTCAAAGGATTCATTGGGTTGTGTGCTTTTTATAGGAGATTTGTTAGTGGGTTCTCACGTCACACCGCACCCCTTACTGATTTGACAAAGAAAGGGGCTTTTACTTGGTCACCACATGCTCAGGAGTGCTTTGACAGGTTTCAGGTGATCATGATTTCATGTCCAGTGCTAGCATTACCTGACTTTACAAAGTCATTTGATTTGTTTTGTGATGCTTCAGGAGAGGGCATTGGTGCTGTTTTGATGCAGGAGAGGCACCCTATTGCTTTTGAGAGCAGGAAGCTTAGGGGTCCTTAGAGGTTTTACAGCATTTATGACAAGGAAATGTTAGCCATTATGCATGCTTTGGCTAAGTTTAGGCAATACTTGGTAGGCAGCAAGTTCAGTGTGCGTACAAACCACAACAACCTGAAACACTTCCTTGGACAGCGAGACCTAAATGAGAGACAACAAAAATGGGTCAAGCAAACTGCAGTCATATGATTTTGATATCACCTTTATTAAGGGGAAGCAGAATGTTGTACCTGACGCCTTGTCTCGCATACCTCAGTTGAATGATATGGCACAAATTTCCGAGGATTGGAGGCATCGGATCGTTACAAAGTATGCTAAGAACCCATGGGCTTCTAGCATTGTTGATGGGACAGAGCAGGATAGTAGGTACACCATTGTGGATGACTTGATCATTTACAAGGGGCGGATTTTTCTGGTTCCTGGTTCCGAGTTGAGGAATACAGTTCTGAGAGTCTTTCATGATCTTCCTATGGCGGGCCATCCTGGTTACTTCAAAACATACAAGTTGGTTCGGGAACAGTTTACTTGGAAAGGGCTAAAGACTGATGTTCTTCAGTATGTTCGCGAGTGTTCTGTTTGCCAGCAGAACAAGCAAAAACAGACATATCCTGCTGGATTGCTTCAGCCACTCCCGATACCTGATAGGAAGTGGGAGTGTTTATCAATGGACTTTATCACGGGTTTGCCGAAAGCCCAAGGTAAAGATTGCATTTATGTAGTTGTCGATCGGCTGACTAAGTATGCGCACTTCTTTCCGATCACTACTACATTCACAGCATCGCAGACTGCAGAGTTGTTTTTCAGAGAGGTATTCAGGTTACATGGTTTGCCTCGGACTATAGTCAGCGATAGAGACAGTCGGTTCATGAGCAACTTTTGGCAAGAGTTGTTCTGACTTTGTAGGACCGAACTGACGCCGAGCACCAGCTACCATCCACAGACAAATGGACAGACGGAAATCGTCAATAAGTGGGTGGAAGGTTATCTACGTAATTACATAGCTGGACAGCAGAGAGCTTGGGTGAGGTGGATATACCTCTGTGAATATTGTTATAACTCCACTCACCACATGACTATTCAGATGACGCCCTTCATGGCATTGTACGGGTATGAGGCGCCCAACCTTTTGGATTTGATATTGAGTGATAGCAAAGTGCCTAGCGTAGGAGATATGATGCAGAGTCAGCAGGACATTTTGAGGTCTCTCAGAGACAACATCCAATGGGCACAGAATCAGCAGAAGTAGTATGCTGATCAGAAGAGGGTTGAGCGTTCTTTTGCAGTGGGTGACATGGTGTATCTCATGTTACAGCCATATCGTCAGTCTACTCTGCGGAAGAGTGGGGCAGAGAAATTGAAACCTCGTTACTACGGTCCATTTCGGGTCATCAGACGAGTGGGCGAAGTTGCATATGAGTTGGACTTACCAGCAGATAGCAGGGTTCACAACGTGTTTCACGTTTCTCGCCTGAAGAAGGCATTGGGTCAGCATGTGATACCATCTCCAGTTCTGCCACCCCTTGATGATGAAGGGAAATTGATACTAGTACCTGAGGCCATCCTCGAGATGAGAGAGAGACACCTTCGGAGGCGGGTGATCAGGGAATATCTGATCAAGTGGAGAGATTTGCCAGTTGAGGATGCTACATGGGAGTCCGAGGAGATTTTACAGCATCCGGAGTTGAGATTGCTTGAGGACAAGCAATTTCAGGGAGGGCGGACTGTAATGTCCCCTTCCTAGTCAGTACAACTGGATTGGAGGTTAGCCTATCATTCTGATCCTCGTAGGCTGACAGTTGTGTGTAGAGGATCATTTGAGGCAATTATCCGGTGTTCGGGAACATTACTCCTTCAGTTTATTCAGGTTGGGCCTTCGCAGACTCTTTCTGAGAGGTTTTTCAGATACTTACTATTTATAGTAAGTCAGCAAGCGGAAGCTGCTATTTTGGGCAGGGCACCTGGTTTAGCTGGTCAGCTCAGTATCGACCCGGTTTGATGTTTGGTTGAGCAAACGGGGGTTATCAGAAGCATTTAATAATAATTGAAGGAATAATTAATTTGACATTATAATATAAAGTCATTTTTAATGAAATATTAAAGTTAATATTTAAATGGCAAATTATAAAGTATTTTTAATACTTTATGAGGAAAGAGGAAAAATTAATATTTAATGAGTTTAATACTCATTAAAATAAAAAGGGCGCCATTTAAATAAATATTAGCCTAAGTATTAAAAAGGCGAATATTTATTATTAAATGCATTTTTTATGAATTAATGAGGAAAATCGTACTTTTGAGGACATATATATTCTGTCAAGGACAAATCGAACTCATGATTATGATTATTGAAATTTGTCTTATTTTCCTCTCTAAGCATTGGGGTTTGCGAAACAAGGGTTTCTGCAGACATTTGATTTTGGAGAACGTTCCCTCTTCAAGATCTGACATACTGAGACTGTGAAATAACAGTTGAAGATTGTCGAACATGGTGACTTCATACAGAGGTTGCAGTTGTGCTTATTGAATCGATTTAGGAAGGGTTTGAGAAGATTATTTATCAGTTATTGGTGGCGACTTATCTGAGATCATTTCACAGTGTTCTGGCACTTTCTTCTTGAGGCCGTACTATATTTATTGCTGCTGGTTGGGCCGTACTTTTCTGTACCAGCAAGGGCCGTACTTCATCAACTGGAAAATACGCCTTCATTCTGGGTCTTCTGCTTCTTTCATCCTGTGCGCCTAGGGTTTCTTGGAGTTTTGGCGTGGATTTTGGGGTTGTAACTGGCTTCAGTCCTTTGGCCGTACATTTATTGTCTTCATTCTAGCGGCTGCAATATGTCCAGGTTCTTTAAATATTTGTTTGCTTTTTTATTGTAATGTCTGTATTTCGCAGTGAGATTATTTGGGAAGATAAATAAATTATTTGGCTTCAGTTTGGTAGACTTACTTCCATCAAAATAGTCTTCTGGAATTTTATTATAATTTTTCAAGCATTTCTAGCAAAATCGCATTTCTTCTCTTTTACTGCAAAAACACCAAAAAAATCACAAATTCAGAAAACAAACAAAAAACTCAGTATTTCCGGACAGTGTTTGGGTTGAGAGACACCTGGTCTCTTACATATCCCAGTTGTTTCAGTGCATGTTGTTGATCCAAGTGTGCTGCTGGGTGTTGATGTTAATGCTGATTCTGTTTTGGTTGGTGATAAAGAGAGGTGTGTAGCTGATGATGTTTCTGGCAGGATGGTGAACAGCTTACAGCTAGCAACTTCTCTGATCGTGATGAGGATGTTGTTTCTACCCCCTTCCTGGTTGTTCCAATTAGCATGTATCCTGAATCATGGCTGCAAGAATGTGTAGACTTCAGGGTTCAGTCCTTGAAGAAGAATGTCGAGGTTCCCGTTGATGCACAGCAAACGTCAAGCGCGAAGAGATGAAGTTTTTCAAAGGAAATGATGGAATTGTGGCTAAAAGCACCCCTACTAGCCAAGGGCGCCCTTGAATCTAGAGGGTCCAAAACAGTCATCAACCTTCACCAATGCAGTCATCTTCTTCATGTTTTTGATGGCTTCCGGCGCATCGTCAAGCACGATCACCTAATTCACTAATCACCAGCAAACGTAAGCGAGGTCGGGAAATGCTGCAATGCAAGTGCTATCAAAATGACAGTCAAACATGAGAAAAAGAGCCCCTGCTGACCAGGGGCGCCCTTGAATTAGATGGTCCAAATGTCAGTTGTTGAGCTAGCCTGTCTTCAGGAGATCTCTCCGGCATCAACCCAACTTTGCAACGAACTTGTTTGCCAGTCTACGAGATGCATCAAAAGACGGCAGCTGTTGATCATTCGAACACATAAAACAGAGGATAAACTGATGGACATCAAGGCAAAAGAGCCCCTGTTGAGAAAAGGCGCCCATCATTCTGGGTAACCAAATGAAGTTTTTAGCAGCTACTTTCTTCAAGGCATCTAGTCAGCATCCTTTTAGCTCCACGATCAATCCAGTTGCACGTTCATAGGACCTGTCAAGCATTCCCAAACGAAGATCAAGCAAAAAACACCAAAGGTGGAAGTTGAATGTTGAATATGAAGAAATTGGCTGTGTTAAGGAAAAGCGCCCCTGTTGGGAAAAGGCGCCCATCTTTTTGGGCAGTTAGATGCTGCCTACAAGCTTGGTGACCTCCAACATGACCTCCGTTTTGATCAATCTCAACAACGACACTGTCAGCAAAGACAACAGACAAATTAGACACCTGACGACAGAGATCAAACTAGGACCATTCTTGAAGGTTTGCAACATGAAAATCATGAGTAAAAAAGACAAAAGCGCCCCTGCTGAGAAAAGGCGCCCTTGAATTGAAGACATCAAATTCAATCTTTGAGCTTTGCAGCTCCCAGGCACACTTAATCAGGGTTGTTCCATCTCAGCAATGGATCTATCAACAACATCTCAAGAGCAGCTGAGCAACCGGGATCGAGGATCGAACAGAGGCACTTCACCACAGAAAAATAATAAAAAATGTTCAACTCTTCAAAGGGACGCCTAAAGTCAAAGTAAGGCTCAGTTGACTAAAGTTACGATATTTTGAAGCCTTTCTATGTCTAAAACGTCCCTTAATGGATGGAAATCAATGTTGTGAACTCTAAATCAGGCAAAAAGACTCCCCCATCATGAGTTGGCATCCAAACTTGATTGCTTCAACATCAATCAGTATGTATCAAGCTTGGACATCATTATTTATCATTTTTCTTTGCAGGTTGGAGCTCAAGAATAGCCATTTTCTCTCCAAGACGTCTTTTCAAGATCTAACAAAGGGGTTTTCATCGTTCTTCATATTTTTGAAGATCAGTTGCACAAAGGGGCAATCTATCAGAGGTTGCATCAAAAGGCATAATTTTTTCAAAGGGACAGTTGATAACTTCCAATCTTCTTCTTGTCTTTTTCCTCTTTTCTTGTCTTAGATCTTCTTGCATGTCCAAGAAAACAACAGATAGTCACAGATTTGACCAACTGGGTATGATCAACACAGCTTTTCCAACAAAACCCACTTGTTGAATTTTCCAGAAACAGTACACCTGTTGCCCCTATTTTTGGGGATCTTTCCAAAAAAGTCACAGATTTGAAAATCAAACGAACTGGGTTTGTTCAACATTGAAGCACGAACAATACCCGTGTCATTTTTTTTCGGAAAAATACTTCTCGATGGGTGGCTATTTTTAGAGGTTTTCCGAAGTTGTCTGAACATATCTGTGTTTACAGTCAACAGTCAAATTTTTCAAAATATAGTACTCTCAAGATGAAATCAAGACCAAAATGGTCGTACTTCACGACTTTCTAAAAACACTTGACATGGACATGCATCAAGTGAAGCCTGTAGTCAAGTTGAACGCCTTGGAAGGCATAAATGACATCACCGTTCAACAGATAGCCAAATGCAGAAGGTAGTATTCCAAACACAGAGCCGCCACCGGTTACTACCACACTACCTTCCACATTCCATGTCAACAAGGTTGAATGACGCAACTGCCAAGTGTATAGAATATCAGTAGCAGCTTGCGAATGGTGAAGAGATATTGAAATGCCACGTCATCATCCTAAGGAGCATTAATCACCTAGAGGCAAAAGAAGTCAACAACTGGATAGAAGAACTGTTGACTGGAGGTGGTGAGGTGTAAAGCACCCACCTAGGACGTCCTACCCTTCAAAATAGCATTAATGGCGACAGAAGTTAACTTGATGCCTCATTCCAAGTTAACTCCATGTCCCACTAATCATGCATGTCAGATCCCACCAATTATGTGTTAATGATAGTGCAGCTTCAGTCGTTCCTTCCAGCTCAGCCCTATTGAGGAAACATAAATTAAATGATAGCCCGTTGGCTATTTAATTTATATTTATTGTTTTGTACTATCTTCATTTTACATTATGGCCGACATGAGAAGATACGAATTCATCTTGATCATTTATTAGAAGACATTTTATATTTGTTGTGGCCGACTTCCATTTATGAAGAGTCGCGATTTCTTGGGGCCGACATCATTTATAAATTGTAATTGTTTTGTATTTTGGCCGACCTCATAACTTGAAGAGGTGCGACTTCTCTCACCTGTATATATACAAGGTCGCCATCCTCCATTGATCGATAAAGCAAGTTCAATTCATTCTCTCATTAAAGTGCGAGTTTCATCAAGAGCAGATTGCGAATTTCTGTAAGTGCAGATTTAGGGAGGGCAGATTATTATCTGTCATTGCATCTAGTGTAGGTGCTGAATATTGGCCTTGTGATTGGCCTCATTGTAAAGCGAATTGTTGCCATTATTTATATAGAGAAGAGAGATCTTTGTTGCTGGGTTTTTCTCCCTCAAGTGGAGGGTTTTCCCAGGGTATCTGCTGTGTTATTGTGTCTGATTTGAATTAATTTTCTGTGCACTAAATCTGATCATTAGTTTTCAACATTATGGATGTCTATCTCAGATCTCCACTAATTGTGGATCTCTATTTTGGAGGCACATTTTGTAATTTAAGTTCACTTTTAGTTTAGTTTCAGTCAACTGAAGTAGACTTCTAGTTGACTGTTTGTTTAGTTTCAGTTAACTGAAGTAGATTTCCAGTTAACTACTTGCTCACCTACTTTTACACATAGGAATAAATCTTGTTGATTGATTGGCAAGAACTGATTGTTAACTCAAGGAGACTTTAGGGTTGCCTACTCCTTTGAGTTCTATAAATAAGAGCCTTTGCTCCTTATTTTGTTAACCTTTATTTACTACGCAAAATTGTTGTGCCATTGTTGCCAACAAGTTTGAAAGTGCATATTTGTTCACTCTTGGATGAGAGTTTGTTTAGTTTGATAAGCAATTGTGTATGATTTCATACTTTTTCTGTCCTAAACCTTTGTAATTCGTTGAGAAAGCTTGAAGAAGGAAATCAAAAGGCACATGCAATTTGATCTAAAAATTTGAGTTCTTTCAACGTCTTGTTCTAACAATCTATTGTTTCAATCTCCCCCTTGGGCAGGTGTCGTCACCTCCTTGGGTATTTTGTTGTTAATGATTGTCGTTTGATGTTGTATAATGATCTACTTTCAGCCTACACTTTGGACAAGTGTCGTCACCTCCTCGGGAATCCTGTTAGTCAGTTCATCGTAATTTGTTGTTTCTAGTGAGTTGTATCCCAGTATATACCTCGGACAGGGGTTCCTCCTCCTTGGCAATCCTGAGATCCATCTTACCGTAAAGACTGATTGCTTGCATAAAGCCTTATTCCAACATAGATCTGAGAGTTCAGAGCCTCAAACGCATTCTGAAAGACGGTCGATTCAAGTAATCCAACCAATCCATTCCCACTCCTATGCCCTCATGCTTTGTTTACCTTGAAGTAATAGGATAGATTAAAAGCTAGTTTAGTTGTAGCTAAGATTTGCAAAAACTAGAGAAAGCCTTAGCTGCAACGCATTGTGTTTATGCACCCTTGTGTCCTGAACGCTAAGTAAAAAAGATAGGAACACTTAAGTCCATTTTACTTTTACACAAACATCAGCAAACAAGAGGGAGCTTCCCCTCCATAATTTGAAGAGCAGTCATCACGCACTGTGCATAGCTATTCGTTTCCAATAAGCACTCTAGAGGTGCTAATTGAAATGCCAACAAAAGAGAAGCAAAAGAAATCATGAGAGGTCTTACAGCAGGGCAGCAGCATGTAGTTGATATTTTGAGGCAACTTACAGTAGCTATACAATGGATGAATACTTCTAGAAGACAAAATCACAAGCAAGGAGACAATGGAAGTGTGGCTGGGACTCCCAGGACACAAAGAGAACCTACTCTTACCACTGATAGGCCTTCGCGTCCTACTTTTTTGAGGAATGAACCAGAAGAAGAGAATGTTGAAGAAGATGAAGATGCATCATTCGCAAATAATGTCATGACAATGCACGATGAATGGGATTTGTTAACACCACAAGTAAAGGAGCATTTGACCTTTGACCGATACATGAGTCAAACGAGGGAGCACAACAGAACAAGACAAGACAAAAGACCAAGAAACCAAAACAAGGACCTAAACACGCCACAAGCAAGCTCACACTTCCAACATTTGATGGTAGCAGGAAGGTCACAACAAGGGCTTGGATTCACAAACTAGATACCTTCTTGACTTTTCGACCTATGGCAGAGGAGGATGCAATCAAGTTTGCAACTTTGCACCTGGATGGGTTAGCTCATGATTGGTGGCACCATGGGATGGTCACTTTGCAGCATAACCTCATCACCACTTACCAAGAATTCACTAACATTTTGATTGAGGGCTTTGACAAGAAAGACCCAGAATTATATTTCAGAGACCTTGCTCAACTCAAGCAAGTGGGGAGTTTGGAGGTGTATATTAGTGATTTCTAGAGACTTTCAATTATGGTCCCTAGCATATTTGAAAGAAGGTTGGTCATTTTCTTTACTGAAGGCTTATCTGAACCATTGAGAGGATGGATCAAAGCTTTTGATCCCGGTTCACATCAAGAATCTATGAGGAAGGCCAGAAGTATGGAGCTTGCAGCCCCAAAAAGCAAGTTCACTCCTAAAGATATTACTTCTTCCAACAATGAGAGTCCTCAACAATCTGCTAATAAGAAAAAGAAATCAGCAACGAGGGTGGACGAGGAGTCACGAGAGGAATTAAGGAAGAAGCAATTGTGTTACTAGTGCAAGGAACCTTACAGCAAATAGCATGACTGTCCTTTGAGGCCTAAGGGCAAGGCCAACCATAAGATGTGGGTGTCTTATGAGGATTCCGATTCTCAAAAATTCAGATCAGCAAGCGGCTCCAGAGGATGAGGTCAGAAAAGCCTCTACAGAGTTTGGACCTGATACGAATTTGTCTCCCTTGGCCTTATTTGCTAATATACAAGAAGGGACTTCATTCAAAATCAGAGGAACGGTTAATGTACATCGTTGCATTGCTATGCTTGACACTGGAGCAACACATAATTTTATCGATGAGGGGTTTGTGGCCAGCTGTAGATTCCAGGCAGAGGACTTCACTGGATTCAGAGTTAGAGTTGTCGATGGATATACCCTCACGTGCACCAGGCGGATATGTAATCTCACTTTGTTGCTGAATGACTAAGAGTTACAGGTTGACTTCTATGTGGTCAACATGGGTGAGATGAACATAGTGTTGGGCATGAAATGGCTCCAAGACATTCAAGAATTTACCCTCAACGTACCTAAAATGGAGATGAAGTTCAAAATGAATGGTAGAGGTTATGTGTTGAGGGGAATTGTAGATGGGAGCTTGTGTTCTATCTCTCTGTAGAGAGAAGAGCGGGAGGAGAGATAAAGAGGAGGTATAGGAGGTGGCGTGCGAGTCAATGCAGGAGTTTGATCCTACCCGTAGCTCCAACGGTTTGGAGATGGATGACTCGGATCAGCGGGGAGTAGTCGTGCAATTTGTGAATAATCCATTATTCGAGGCTAATGCTGGAGTGGTTTATGACAATCCACTCTTCGAGCTTGATGTTGATCTTCCTCCAAGTACCAGCACAGAGTTGGGCAATAATCGCAGTGTTTGGGATCCTTCTAGTGCATCAGGATTCCAAGCAGGGCTCGCTGAGGAGTTTTAGAGTGTGTACACAGTGAGGAGTGCCTACAGTTTTGTTTTTGATTCACCTATACAAGATTTGTTTCAGATACACAGTCCTGATGCGCACATGGTGGACAGTTTGTATGATATCCTACCTCGAGCAGATATGGGAAGCAAACCTTGTCAGCACTCTGAGTTGCTTCCTCCTAAGGTTCATGCTCCTGAGATACATGACACCAAATATGTAGTTGGTTACAATGATTTGTTAGTTGTTCATATGCTGGTGCTTCAAGAGTCAATTATGGCTGTGAGGGACATTATACAGGACTTCCCTTGGGATCCAGGTGGAGTGATCTTTCAGAGGGTTTTCTTTTGGCAATTGAGATTGCTTGGGGACAAGCAATTTCAGGGAGGGCGGACTATAATGTCCCCTTTTTAGCTCGTTCTAGTTTCTCGTTGGTTTAGCCTATTAGCTAACCCTCGTAGGCTAATGCAGATGGTTGAGGGTCTTGTTTGGCAGATATCGGAATGTTTTCTTCTCCAGAGCTCAGTTAGGTTCAGGATTGGCCTTCGTTTGGTGATTCAGGACTCAGTTTCACACACTTACTATTTATAGTAAGTTAGCAGGTCATGAGAGTCCAGTGTTTCTATTTATAGTAAGGCACCTGGACATGTGATTTCAATGTTGATCCCAGTTTTCAGTTGGCCTGGTAAAATAAGGATTAATTGTGCAAGTTATATCATTTAATTATTATTAAAGGTGACTTTAATAATAATTAATTATTAAAAGCATATTATAAAGTTTATGTTTGCACTTTAAGTCAATGGGGCCATGACACATGAAAAAAGGATCATTAATGATTGATTAATTTTGGGGCCCACTTCAAGGAATTATTTAATAAAGTTTAAATGCACATTTAATGTTATTTTTTAAATTATTAAAAAGGAGGCTTCTAGAGGATCGACCTCTTCATGAGAAATTATAAAAAGGGATCAACTAAGCTATTGGGTATTCATTCAGTCATTATACACTTATGTCTTTTGGTGATTCAGCTGTGTGAAGAAGGAAGCTAGAGTTCCTGCAATTCTCGATCATTGAGAACGAAATCTCTCATTGATTTTGCATACCTGAGGTTGTGAAAGATCTTCCGAAGGATTGCCTGTCTGTGGGCTTCATACAGAGGTCCAGTTTGTGCTTATTGGTGAAGTTTGAAGAGGGTTTGAAGAAGTTTCATTGATTAAATTCTGAAGACATATATGGCTGCTCATTCCGTTGAAGGATCTTCATAGCTGGGCCATTCAATCATTAAATGCAGGCCATACCGTGTCCCTACAGCCTGGCTGTACTGTCTTGAAGAGAGGCGTGTTGACTAAGGCTGAAACGCCTTATGCTTTGGGCTGCAAATGGATTCATTTAGGGCGTCTAAACTTCTAATGAGGGGCTGCTGCTATATCATGTCAGAAAAGTGAAAGACTGAGGCTAAGCGTTCCAAGTGAAGGGTTTCATGTTTGCTTCAGAAATCCATCTCAGAACTTGGCGTCCAACCAGATTCTTTTGCAGCTAGTATTTTATGCATTTAGCATTGCATAGTATGACATATTTGCATTACTTAAGCTAGGGTTTGATCACTGTCTTCAAACAGTGACTATCATTGTAATTTCGGTCAAGGGAATTGCATTATCATAAGTCTGATCGCTGTTATACAAACAGCCTTATGTAAAGGGGTTGCATATGAAAAGGGCATGTAATTTCATGGTAGATTTTGCACTTCAGTTATACTACTTCCTCTCAAGCTTTGTAATCATTTTCATATCCAGCAATTACATATTGAAGGAGTTGGGGGTTTTGCATCAAACTGTTGGTAAAGATGTCTCATGGCTGTAGGTGTACATTTTGTAATAGTAGATCATTTATATGCATTTGAAAAAGACAAAAAAAAAAACTTGCATTTCTTAATATCCTGGCATTTATCTCATTAAAACCCAAAACAAGCAAAAACGTTGAAACCACAAGCTTTTGAGCAAGGCAGAAAATTACTTAAACACATCAGCAGTGCAAAAAATTCAATGTGGGAGAACAAGGGTTCCTACAGAATGCACTTTCTCTACTGTTTCCATTAAAGGGCGGTTGCTGATTTTGTGACCTTTGCTATGGTGTCTGAGGCAGGTAGGCTGTCCATTTGTGGATGACAGGCTAAACTCATATTGAATGTTGTTGCTTCTAGACAAATAATTCTTGACAGAAATTGCTTGTAAATATTTTATCACAATCATGAGTTATTCTTCTCAGAAATCTGTCAAGTCAATATATTATAATTTATTTTCATTTATATAGTTCAACGAATGGAAGTTTCATTTTCAAGTTGGATAGAGATAAAGGGGACATATTTTGTTAGACAATTTACTATCATGACTTTGAAAATGGGATTCCTGTAATAAAATCCATTGAAATTTCCTCTTACTTGCTATTAGGGATGTTCACTGGGTAGAGGATGCCAAGGAACTTTACATTTTCCACCTTATCCTTTGGCATAAGTCACATTTGGAAAGAAATATAGTATTATCTTTTCCATTTTTGGCCAAAGAAATCTCAGTAATGCTCCTGCATGTATTGCTTATGCCTGCATAACTTGCTGAAAGTATCAAGTGGTCTTCATGCATTGGCTTCTCCACAAGGCATGAGTCTCAGTGTAGATAAATTCTGTACTAGAATATGATCAAGTTTCTTCATATTCTCCATCAGTCATCCTTTTTCCCCTTTCTTCCTTCTTGAATGTGTTTCATTATTTTCCTTCTTTCTCTGTTTGCTGCAAGTTCATCTTGTATTTCTTTGATCCATGGTGGCTGGCTTGAAGTTAAAGTAATGAATGTTGGTTCAGGTTTGTCCTATCTTGAAAGTGCATCAACTACTATATTCTCTATTCTCCTTTTGTATAATATGTCAAATCCAAAAGTTTACAGTTTATCAATACAATTTATTTGCTCCTCTGTACTTGGTGCTTTGTGAAGCAGATGTTTTAGGCTACTTTGGTGTGATTTCACCAAGAATTTATTTAACAAAAAGATATTGTTTCCATTTACAGATTACATGCAATATTGCCAATATTTATTTTCCATTGTACATTCACTTTTCACTTTTCTTTAACTTTCAACTTTCAATGTGATAGGTCTTCTATCTTGTAATAAAATTGCTCTGATTCCTCATCCCAAAGCATTGCATTCAACAAGGAATGTCCTTTGATATATTTGGCGTTACCAAATGTTCAGCAAAGATCCAGGGAATAGGATACACCAGCAAGCGGAATTACTTGTGAAGTTTCAGGCTCAAAGAAGCATCCCAGGAACTTTGTTACATCAGGAAGCAGTTTCAAAACCACTGATTCCCTAAAGGGGCAATTACAAAACCACCAGTCTTCTGAAAGAAGTGGTTTCATCCAACCAAAAGAAATCAGAATATGAAACAAACAGTTCACTGTTTGGCCTTCTAATTCCAGTGTATTCCTATGCACAAGGAGGACCCTCCATCATCCATTTAAAAACATGAGGAGATCAGATTGAATCATCTGAGGCGTTCCATAGTGAATGTATCTTCTATAGTGACACAAGAGAATAAAAGAGCAGCACAAAGGAAGAGGAAGTTTGAGGTAGATTACATAACTCATGGCTGGAGGTATTTGACACCAAAGAGCACTAAAAAGAAAGAAAACACATGAAGTGAGTTTCTCACACTTGTAATCATTTCAATATTCCAAGGAAGCTCAGAAGATGTGCAATTGCCACTTTCAATTGTTTTTCCTTTCCTTAATGTTTCCTAGATAAATCTCGGTCTCTACGGTGTGGTTTGCTTCTATTTATGTTTGTTTATGAAGTATAAATCATCCTCTACAATTGAATGCACACTCTAACTCTAATTAGAAGGAATTCCACTATCATTTGGATGAAATTCGAGTGGCATAGCATGGATTTAAAATAATTTTAACTGCTAATTTACACAAGCATGAACTTGTAGAGAATCATGGATCAACTTGTATCAGGGCAGCAAGTTCCTTGAGGCTTGTAGGAGTTTTTGTAATTCATAGGAGATTTCTGTGTAAAACCATATTTCTAGATCTTGAACAAAGTGTCACAAGAATCGTTGGATGCATGGAGCAGCCATAGCAAAGCCTCTATAGAAGAAACTTGAGGATATCCAAACATCCCATGGGCAAGTGCTGGAAAAGAATACAGTTCTTTGGGAGAAAGCACATCACTTGGAAGAAAGAATTGAGGAGTTGCAAACTAGTATGGAGAACCAAGAAGAATTCTTCATTGGAATCCTTGAGCAATTGCAACAGGAGTTGATGGTAAAAGATGAATTAATGTCAAAGCTCTAGCATGAATGAGAAGAGAAACAAGAGAGGAGTCTACAAAGAAAACCAGACCAGCTAGTTGCAAGGTGTGCGCCCTTGGTCTCCCTGTGTTGTGCAGTGCAGTGCTCGAGTTTGTGACATGGCATGACCGCCTCCCATGGATTCATTAACTCTAGTGGTTGTATCCGGCATTAACAAGTCAATCTTTTGGTGCAACGGCAATTGTCATTCCAACAATTGGTGTCGGAGCCTAGGTCACGGGTTCGAACCCCTCACTTGCACTGGGGGGGATTGTTGCAAGGTGTGCGCCCTTGGTCTCCTTGTGTTGTGCAACACAGCGCTCAGGTTTGTGACATGGCTTAACCACCTCTCGTGGATTCATTAACTCTGGCGGTTGTATCAGGCATTAACAGGTCGATCTTTTGGTGCAACGGCAACCGTCGTTCCAACACAGGGAATGAGATAAGCAAAGAGGGCAATCATAAGCATGTTAGATATAATAAATCCATTGACCAATTTGAAAAGCATACCAAGAGGGGCGCTATGATGGAAAGGGACTTGGCAATGAAGGTCAAGTAATACTCAAACCCATCATGGTGGGGGAAAGAGTTCAATCTGAGGGCCTTGGATACAAGAGCATGGAGATTGGTGAATGCTAACAAAAGGGGTTCATACAAAGCACAAACCAAGGATGATCCAAGAAAGGTAGAAATTCCTCTAATATTATTTTATAAAGCCTCAGCACGATTGTAGGTTATCTCCAAACATGAGCAGCAATCAAAGCTTGTAGAGGACAGCAAGACTCTACCTCAAGAAGACAAAAAGGAACCTTCAAAACAATCAGACTTTCATATAAGGGAGGAGAAAAAAAGAAATGGGGAGATTACACTCCACCGACTTAACCACTAGTCAGGCCTAGGAAGGAGGCAAGCCAGAAAGTCACTAATCTGTTATGCCATAATGATGCTTGCAGCAATTATTAATCTTTATTAGTCATTAATCTGTTTGTTTCTCTTTAAGCAATATCTTCTGAACATTGAGAACAGATCATCGATTAGAGAAGAGAAAACATTCAAACCTAGGAACAGATTAGTCCGTACATCAGAAGCGATTGCTGTTATCAGATATTCCTATATATATAAACATTCAGGTGTATTTTCTGCCAACTGTTGTTTACACATGTATGCCTATGACTTATAAGATAATAAGAGTAATTAATGTATAATTTCCTATGCTAGAATTAGAAATGTATTTGACTGTCTGAAATCCACTTGTGGGAAGGGCCTGGGGTGGAGTAGGTAAGCGAGGCTAGTAAATAGCCATCCTAGAGTTGTCTGTAATGGCTCCTAGGACCAGAGTGCACTTACCCAAAGAGCCAAGTAAACCACTTATGACCCCCGCTCAATTCCACAAGATAGCAAGTGTCTTCCAGGAGTTGAGACATTGATGGGGAAAGCAAGTACAAGTCGCCAAGGGGGAGAGCTGTGGTATACACCCTCTTAGGCTTGGTATATGGCTTCGAGCGGACCAATCATGTCCCTTCTCCCAAAATCTTAATATGTTTGCATTGTTGATAATCTATGAATGTAATTATATATATATATTGTTCATGTGGTGATTGCAGGATTCCAATCCAAGATTGCATCATTAAAGAAATATTTATTTGGTAAAGACGAAACCCTAACCCTAATTCATTGCAATTTGTGATTTGTGGGAAAAATCTAGGGCAAATCAAGAGAGGGACATTACACAGACTGCAAACGTTATCATAATATATGACCTTCATTGTAACATACGATTCAGTAGAAAGGAAAATCATGCATGACAACAAGTTGTAACATTAAGAAGCTATCATAGCCATTGTTGTGATATGGTTTCTAACCCACAGCAACCATTGTAGTATGCATGTAGACTTTTAGCTAACAGCATAGAGTTGTGACAACCATTGAAATGATCATGGGAAGGACACCATGTAATGACCCTCAATTTTTTACTTTAATTAATTAGGAAAATTTAATTGATTTCACATAGTATTGATTTTGAGTACTTAAATGATTAAATTTTGTCTATAATTCATTCAACAAATTAATTGTGATATTATTAATTGGTTAACCTGCATTAAGGATTATGCTATTAAATTTAGTCAATTTGGCTTGATTCTAGTTATGCAAATAGTTTCAATAAACTTGAATCGATTTACATTTCTATAATTGAAATCTCTTTTTTTTCTTACTTAAATTATAATTGGAGTATTAACCAATGCTTACATTCAAAATCAAAAGAAAATACTAATTCGAGACTAATACTGCAATTTGAAATAGGTGCGCATCCAGGAAATCTTCGTTAACCCCCCCTTCCACAGGTTTGTCCGACCGGATCCTTGACAACTGGTCGGCGATCACATGGCTCTTCCCTAGACGTATGATAATCATGAATGTGAATTCTTGGAGGAGTAACAACCATTTGCTCACTCTCCCTTGTATTATTGGCTTGTTCATCAAGGACATTAGAGCTTGGTGGTCCACATAGAAGGTGAACAGTGTCGCTAGCAGGTAGTGCCTAAATTTCTACACTGAGTACACCATCCCGAGTGCTTCACATTCGGTCATACTATAGTTCTTCTCTACTTTTGAAAGCAACCGACTCGCGAAAAACACCAAGTGGTCCAACCCGTGTACTCCCACTTGCGGCAGTGTTGCTCCGATGGCAAAATTGGAGCATCCACATGTACATGGAACTCCTTGTTCCAGTCAGGGTACGCCAATATGGGTGAACTAATCAGTCAATCCTTCAATTCATTGAACGCCTTTTCTTGTTCTTCCGCCCATATGAATGGTTGTCCGTTCCTCGTCGATAGTCGAGAGGGTAGAAGACCTGTGCGAAGTTCTTGATGAACCTTTGATAGTACCCTACGTGCCCAAGGAAGGACTTTCCGCCAATGATGTTTCCCAGGGCCTCCATCTGTACGATTACTCTTATTTTGTCTGGATCTATTTTTAGTCCAACTTTGCACACAATGTGTCCCAATAGTTTCCCCTGCGGCACCATGAATCTGCACTTCTTGGGGTTTAGTGTGATTCAGGCTGCTTTGCACCTCTTCATGCATTCTCCGAGAGCTTTCAAGTGTTTCTCCTTGTCATTGTAGATTCACCAGTCGTCGAGTAATGCTTTGAAGTTTCCCACTGACATTATGTCGAAGATGTGTAGTATTATTCTTTGGAATGTGGTCGGCGCATTACACAACCCAAATGGCATTTGGTTGTACGCGTACACCTCGTTCTCGACCACGAAAGTTGTCTTTAGCTTGTCTTCCTTGGCAATGCTAATTTGATTGTACCCCGAGAACCCGTCCATGAACAAGTACATCTCGTGCCTAGCGACCTCTTCCAGAATTGTGTTGATGGAGGGGATTGGAAACGGGTCTTTAATTGTCACCGTGTTCAGACACCGAAAGTCGACACATCTGGATCTTCTCAGATTCCTTCTTTAAGGAGATGACAATCAGTGACACCTAGTTGTTGACTTCTACTTTGAAAATAATGCTCACTTCCAACATCTTATCAATCTCATCCTGTACTTTGGTGGCATAATTTTTGTTCATCCTATAGGGTCTCTTCCGTACAAGTTGGGCTCCCAATACAAGAGGGATCCTATGTGCGCACAGCTCTGGTGGTATACCCTTCAGGTCTTTGTACGTCCATGCGAAGGCATCTTTATATTCCATAAAAAATTTGAATGCCGCCACCTTTAGTACGGGGTCCCAGTCATCACCGACGAGGATCACCTTAGGCTCTTCTTCTTCACCGAGGTTTACTTTCTCCAGTGTCAGCTCTTCGTACTTGATCAATTTGTCTCTTTCAAACTTGTGGACTGGTGTCTCATCCAGTTTTGCCACACCTTCCTTATGCTCACAGTATTCTAGCGGAAATGTCTGACTAGTCAAGCCCTTGTCTTCTTCTTCTCCCGCTTCTTTGATTTGTAACATGTTGCATTTTGGGTGGAACACTTTGTAATCCTCCATCTGCCAATAAAACAACCCGTTCAGTGAACTGATCTCATCCTCCGAGCAACTTTTGAGTTCGAGTACACCTCGGCGTTCGGTTCCATCGTCTTCCTTCATCAACATCCGACTCCCCTCTATCCGATTCTGATATGGAGGAAGCCAATTCTTCACTCATAGCCTAGCTCTTCAAATCAATGATGTACTTCTTCCCATGGCTCTCAATCAAGAGTGTGTTCCTCTTCCAATTATGATCCGCCTTGGTGGCAATCAACCATCCTCATCCCAACAAAGCGTTGTACGCCTTCTTCTGCAATGGATTGACAACGAAGTTCAATAGGAACTATTGCGTGCCAATCAGGACTTTATGCGCCATCAAGGTACCGATAGGTTTGACGCCATGTTGGTTTGCACCTACCAGATGAAATGTCGGGGGCCAGAGGGTTGGCTTTCCCAAGCACTTCTATGTCTCCTCTGGCAGTACGTTCAACCCAGAGCCTCCGTCGACAATGGTGTTGGAGAGTTTCCTCCCCATGATTTCCATTTGTACGACGGTCGGCTTCCTCCCGACGTTTACTACAAGTAGCATCGAGTTTGTGGCCTCCCCTGCCAATTGTGTCATACTCTCGATCGAACCCTTCTGGAGGTTGTCCTTGATGACGTTCGTGAGTGCTACTCTCAGTTGGGGTATCATTTGTAGAAGGTTTGTTACCTTAATTGGTACGGTTGTGAGAAGCACCTTCCGTACAATGTTTTTCTCAGACTCTGACTGTAACGACATACTAGCCACCTTGGAGGTTCTTTGTTCTTTTACCATTGCCTCTTCCACTTCTGCCCTAGCCTCTCAAAGTCTCTTTTTCTCCGTATGAGGGTCTAGATAATTGGCCTTCTTTGTATGTGCCCTTGTAATCGCCAGGACGTCCTTGTCGGCTACCTCCAGCATGTTGATGCCTTTTTGCTTTGGGTAGTCGGTGTCTTCGTGATCGTCAGGACCACACCATTTGCACAGCCTTTCGCCAGCACCTTGACCATTCTGGCATTCCCTGGCAAAGTGACCCCATTTGTTGCACTTTCGGCACTATATCATGGGTCTCCCTTTGTTGTCGTACTAGATTTTGCTTCTTGGCGTACTATTAATACTTGTCTGATTATTACGGTAGCCACCAGGGGATGCATTGTTGATTTGAGGCTTCGACGGTATGGTCGGAGAGGTTGACTATTCCCCTTGTGCAAAAAGCACTTGTGAACTCCTTGTTTTTAGGTTGTACGAGCACTCCTTGGAGTGACCCATAACTTGGCATATGTCACAAAACATTTTCTTTGAGCAGTTCACCTTTGTGTGACCTTTTGTTTTGCATTCAGTACACCACAATTCATTCGCCTCCTTCAACCCTTCTTTGTCGGCTTTCAATTCCTTCATCATTCTTATCATATCTCAACGGAGAGCTTGTACGATTTTTTACTTGTCTTCGCTCTCCCCCGTACTTTCCTCGTCATCTGTTTACTTTTTCCTTCCCCCACGAGGATGTCTTGTTTTCACTCTTGATGTCCACTGCACGATTATATGCTTCAATGTACGAGGATGGAGGTACCACCTTCATTTTCTTTCGGATGGAGGGAAGTAGTCCTTCGATAAACCACCTCTTCTTCAAACCGTCCGCTGGCTGTGTCTCCAGTTTCCCCAGCAACTCCTTGGGTCTACGATTGTAGGCTCGTACACTCTCACTCTTCCCTGCTTTGTGTTGTAGATTTCCACTACAATTTCATTGTCATCTCTAAGGAGTTTAAACTCCTGCTCGAACGCCCTCTTCAGTGTTCGCCATGATACTTTGTGGGTTCCATCCAATTCACTAAACCAATCGATTGCTACACCCCTCAATGTCGCTGGGAATGCCCTCAGCCAGTAGTCCACATCGTCTTGCCCGTTGGCTATCCAATTGGTCTCGCACGTCTTGCAGTGTTGTACTAGATCTTTTGAACCATCCCCCGTGAACTTCGGCAACTTCTACCTCTTGGCTAGTGGAGTCACCATCCTTCCCCGATGCCCTCCTTGTGTATTAGACCTAACTGAACTGGTTCCCCCGCAAAGTTTCGGTGCATCACTTGCACTCTCGACCACGTACAAGTCTCTCCCACGTCTTCTGTCAGCGTCCTCGACACCTCGAGTCTCCTGGGGTTCATTTTGATACTCCCTCTGCCCTGGGGTCTTAGGCTCAAATCTTCTAGTCCTCAACCCTTTGTCATCGTTCGATATGGACAAATCCCAAATGCGTTGAATACTGCTCTCGAGCTCTTCAGTCACTTCATTTTCATTTTCATAAATTTTGTATCTTTCTCCGTACGGTGTACTGAAGGGTCCTTCGTCCCTTTCCTCGACAAGACTTTGGTGTGCTCTTACGATAGATTGGTCTATTCCATCAAGGTTTTGGTGTGCTCTTGTAATGGATTGATTTAGTTCAGTTATATCTTCATTGATTTCTGTCAATTTGCTTTAGCCTTCGTCGTCAATTTTCTTGCTCTTGTAACCTAAGTGATCATCGAACCTTCTCTTCCTATGTTTCTTACCCGATTGGTACACGGTTCTTATCTTTATTAGGTTGTACGGGAATTAAAGGTTGGTCATGCAATCATTGGTTGTTGGAACTGTCTCCGGCTAGTATCATGTTCTTCCTCTTCCTGCTTGGTTCTCTACTCGTACCACTGCAGTATATGTTGCCTTCAACGTTCCTGGTCGCTCTATGCCAAAGATCCTACAGGATGATGAAATGGCGGACCAACAACCTTGGCAAACGGTTGAGGAGATGGTCGACCTTGTCGTTCACTTGCAGCCTATCCCAAATGACTGACGGAGGGATCTCTCGCCTAAGAGCTTCCCTCAATACGTGATCCCTTAACGATATGTCCCACAGGTTCACCAAATCCTGAGTCAAATCGTCTTCCTGTTCTTCATTTGTTTGCACAAACTCTTCCGCCAGTCAACCCATTATGACGCCATCTTACCGTTGGGTGATTTCCCTAAGTACACTTAGGCAACGACGCCAAATGTTTACTCAGAGGATGGATTTCCAAGTACTACAATAAATGAGAATAACTTGTAGAACATAACACCGTACTAAAATATAGTGCACAAAATAACCATACTTGTCTTTATTGATAGAATGTATGCTAGTACAATCATAGCAACAGTATGTAATATCCCACCCCTGATAGGATATTTACTTTCTGAATTTTGCTTGTCTGTTTTTATTTGTTTAATGGTTTTCTGATATATTTGCAATGTTTGATAAAACAATATAATGCAGAAAAATAGAAGATATTGCAATAATAATTTTCAACTCAAAAACTGAACATTACATAGGGAATACACAACTGAAAATTCTAGATTTTTATAACAGCTTAGATACCCAGTATTTTCACAAAATATTGACAACCCAGTTCATAAAATATCCCCTATTATCTAAAACAACAATACGCAAAAAATTTGGGGGTTACAAATAATGAACTCATAGATAAGATATGCCTTGAAACCCTCTAAAATGGGTGCCTGAATGAAGTATAAAGTTTGCAGCAATATACCAGCAGCAACAATGATAATAAACTCCAGCAACGATCACTATCACCAATTCCCACGCCTAGTGCAAAGCTAAATATAATTAAATTGCCAAAACCCTTGCATGGCAACCACCTATTGATTGAAGTTCTCCTATAGTTCTCTTTGCTCTTAAAATAATGATCAATATATTTGCATTATTCTGATATTTCATTCAAACCCTTGAAACTTCTAAAGATAATCACTTCAAATATGCACAATGTTACTTCTGATGTAAAGCCACCTATAGATGCAACCTTTGGGTGATATTCACGCCTGTGGGAAGCATAAATCTGAGAGAATTAACGTTCTCAAAGACCAAATTGCAGCAAACCCTGGTTTCCTTCTCACAAGCAAAAGCTCTTCAAAATGACAAAGTGTAGAATGAATGAATAAAGCTTTTTATACCCTCCTCAAAATGGCACAATTTCCCAAGTGCCTTTTACACATTAAATATAATATAATTTATTTGCTTTTATTACTTTATATTATATTTCTCAAGTGGGCGCCAAAACCAATAACTTATATAAATTGACTTTATAACATTAAATAAACTTTTATAATAAAGTCAAATAAGTCATTATAATATTATGCACTTTTATAATTAGTTATTATTAAAGCAATACTTTAATAATAATTAAAATTCCATAACTCCAACATTAATCAACGTTAATTAATTTTGACTTCACCACAGGCTAACCCACTACTCACTCTGCCCATCTGGATGCCTTACTATAAATAGAAAGGTTGGCCCCCAACATTCCACTGACTTACTAAAAATAATAAGTATGCATAAACAAAGCCAGAAACCCATGGAGATGATCACCTTAGAATATACCAATGAACCGGAGAAAGAAACACTGCCAACTGCCATCTGGAAAACCAATAACTCCCCCACAAGGCCCTCTACTCACCAATATTAGCCTATGAGGACCTAATGATAGGCTAATCCATCAAACACTGACCCAAGCTAAAAAGGGGACATCTCCCCGAAATTGCTTGACCTCAAGCAATCTCAACTAAATGTCCTGACCTATCACCTAAATATCGGGATCCCAAATCAACCTATAGAATTCCCAACCATGCTCAATATGACTGTAGACAATCAACCCGATGTAGAGTGATCTACCAAACATAGAAACCCCTGGATCCCATAACAAGAATGGAAGTCCGCCATACACATTGCCCGCTAACTCCCTTTGCGCTACTCTGTCATAACCTTCACCATGTTGGGAATGGTGAAGCAACTCATTGGGATCCAACCGAACTGATGTGCCAAACTTATCACCACCTAGATCCCAACACACCAAAGTCTCACATCCATCAAACATGAGAAGATAGAGGTATCTCATAGTGCTAGTATCATAGCACCTCTCTCCATCCTCGGCAAATCTCTTTTGGATGTAACGAGTACCCCTTATAGGTGTCGGAAAAAGTGTACTAGCTCCTCTTAGGTTGCTGATATGGAACAGGACAGCACCTTCAAGACTGCTAGACCAACCTATGGGGATGCAAAAGATACCAACAAGCTCATAGGATGATGGAGTATCATCCCTATGTTGCTCTCCCATGATGAGGAAATGATATAACTCTTGTCCAGATTCATGTACAACAGTTACTGACCTCCAAGAACTATGAATGAAATCCTCATCCAGATAAATAGAACAGTTGTTACCTGCCAACTTCTAGAGTAGAACTCCATCACTACAGGATGAACTAACCATGTCGTCATGCTTACTAACACCACAACTTCCTTGTAACCACGCCTCCAATGGAAATTTTTGAAACAAAGAAGTTGCTAACTCCGCCATGGTCACATTTGCATGATGAAAATTTGATTCCTGACCCTATAAGCAACCATCTAAAAATAACAAAGTCGAATACCCACAGTCTCTGGTTCCATCTTCTGTAGATGGTAACACTCCATCCCACAATGGATGATATGAATCCCGAGCCAACCTACACCTACTCATCATCAAGTCATCTGTGTGCGAACTAAAGGAGAAGTGATGAGCACTCCTTACTATGCAGTCAAGATAGAATGCACCTACTTCCAGCATAGTCATGGGGAACGCACTCGTCACTCTCATCATCTGAATCAAGAGGTGGCTCACGTCTTTGATCCTGAATGGCTAATTGGGTAGATGCTTTGCAAGTCCTCTTTGTGTACCCAATAGCAAAGTCTCTATCAGATAGCAACTAGAGGTAATCTAATTTTATTTCCTCCAAAGCCTGCCTAATAGTTCGCAAGCTTCGAATAGGAATTCCAATCGAGACCCCATACCGTCTCTCCTCAAATTTTGTTGACCAAAGGAGGTACTCGACGAACTTATGTGTGCAATCAAAATGAGATAAGGTTTGATCAACCTTCTCTCCAGTGACCTTCAACTGATCCTTCCATCTCTGTAACTCATTAAGTTGTTCACAATCAACTGTATGGGATGAAATTTCTGATTTGCTTCCAAGAGAGGGAAACATATCAGCATGGAAACCAATTTCCCACTAGATGATACCCAGCATTCCTCCTATAAAGAAGATGGGACAGCGTTGTGATCGAACACACAACTCTGTTGAATCCCCCACTTCATCACAAGACCTGTCAATAACATTCTCTGCATCACTTGAAATGGGTTCATCATCAGGAACACTTGCTGCCACATACTGTTTCCTACTAAACTCATCCGATGTACTCATCCCATGGGTGTCACCTGCACCTATAAATGAAATGGATGTCTCCACATCCCCAACATGCACATTACCACAATCCGTGGATGTATGCTCATCACCAATGGCTGCCATAGATGGCTGAATTGTAGCTGTAAGTGGTGAAGACCACGCCAAACTCAACTCCACGGTAAGCTCATCAATCTGAGACTCTACCTCTTGAAGGGCCAATTGAGTGCTCCTCAAAGAGTCCATGGTGACCTCAGGCTCATAGGTGAGCTCATCAGCCTCCTCTTCTTTCCCTTTTAGTGCATCATAATAGATACCGTCAAGCATGAGAAAGCATGAGAAGATGATCTCTATCAGATAGCAGTTGTAGGTAACTTGTTTTCATCACCCCTAATGCATCTCTAAATGCCTAAAACTCTGCAAGGGAAAATCCACCATCAAAGTGCTCTTGTGTTCCTGGAGTCCTCCAACAACAGTTTGCCATCAACTGCTAAGCAACATCAAAATGTTCTATGGCTGTAGCAATCATACCTTCATTCACCTTCAATTGCCCTGCTAAGTGATGAGACCCCTAAGACATCATTTCCACACAAAATTTATGATTTGTAATCAGCACTATGACAGGATGTTGAATCACCATCATTAACCGATTGGAAAACATCATGATGTGTGCTATCAACATTGCACACACCCTCATTAAAAGTACTAGTCTCAAGATCCTCATAGGATGGCTCAAATGAAATGCTAGAGGTTGCTGATTTGACATCCTCATTGCTCATTTCCTCTTCCGGAATAGAAGCATATACATCCGAAGAACTATCCTGGGATCTATCAATCTTACCCGAATTTTTTGATTTTAGATCAGCGTCATGCAACATACAATCTGATTTGTTTTCATGGCTGAAATCAACATCATGAGCACTGAAAATGTCATCCTGGGGTTCTGTCAAACTACTATCATGATGTAAGGTATTCTCATCAACAATCACTTCAAATTTAAACCCCTTTTCTTCCACCTGCTCCTCATCTTTCCAACTCATATATTGAGTGCCAACATTGGGAGACTCCTCAATATCATTCCCTTCATGCGCCATAGCTGCTAACTCATGGTTATGCTCAACATTATGACTGCTGTCATAAAATAGAAAATCAAAAGTTACACCATACCTAACAGTAGTGTCTTCCAGGAACTCAACCAAATCTTCATCCTTTGTTAATTGTCCATTGCCAAGTGCTGGTTCACGAGGTGTCTTCAATGGAAAATTAAGTGTATCATGTGCCATAACTTTTGTCCCATGGCTGCAAGGTAAATCTACATGTGTATAAGTCTCTTTAGTCTTTATGACTTCATCACGAAATCCTCTTTGTCCTTCCAAATGATGTGACTCATGAGCCCCAACATCATCATACAAAATGTACATCTCCAAATCTGTTGCCTTCGTGGCTTGTCCTTCAATGACTGATTTTTCTACTTCAGGTGAATTTTTTCCCTTAAACATCCTCCTAGTGTACTTTACAAAACCAATCTTTCCAGGACTCAAAATAACAACAAGGTTCAAATATCTATTAAAAGAGTACTGTATTTTAAAATCATTTGGCATGCTCCGATAGTCCTCAAAGAGTTGATTGGCTTCCCGTTCATAACCTTCCCTGATCTTGATGGCTTCCTGTTCATAGTCTTCCCTGGTTTTTCCTTCAATCCTATAGTAACCCATTGACATACTCTGAATATTTTTGATACACCCAACAGGATGGCAAGAAACCGCTCTGATACAACTGTACTATCCCACCCCTAATAGGATATTTACTTTTTGAATTTTGCCTGTCTGTTTTTATTTGTTTTATGGTTTTCTGATATATTTGCAATGATTGATACAACAATATACTGCAGCAAAATAGAAGATATTGCAATAATAATTTTCAACTGAACATTACATAGGGAATACAAAACTGAAAATTCCATATTTTTATAACAGCTTAGATACCCAGTATTTTCACAAAATATTGACAACCCAGTTCATAAAATATCCCCTATTATCTAAAACAACAATGCCCAGAAAATTTCGGGGTTACAAATCATGAAGTCACAGGTAAGATATGCCTTGAAACCCTCTGAAATGGATACCAGAATGAAGTATAAAGTTTGCAGCAATATAATAGCAGCAACAATGATAATAAACTCCAGCAACAATCACTATCACCGATTCCCACACCTAGTGCAAAGTTGCATACAATTAAATTGCCAAAACCCTTGCCTAGCAACCACCTATTGATTGAAGTTCTCCTGTAGTTCTCTTTGCTCTTAAAATAATGATCAATATATTTGCATTATTCTGATATTTCATTCAAACCCTTGAAACTTCTGAAGATAATCACTTCAAATATGCACAATGTGACTTCTGATGTAAAGCCACCTGTAAATGTAAACTTTGGGTGATATTTCACATCAGTGGGAAGCATAAATCTGAGAGAACGAACATTCTCAAAAAGACCAAATTGCAGCAAACCCTGGTTTCCTTCTCACAAGCAAAAGCTCTTCAAAATGACAAAGTGTAGAATGAATGAATAAAGCTTTTCAAAAGCTTTTTATACCCTCCTCAAAATGGCACGATTTCCCAAGTGCCTTTTACACATTAAGTATAATATAATTTATTTGTTTTTGTTACTTTATATTATATTTCTCAAGTGAGCGCCAAAACCAACGACTTATATAATTTGACTTTATAACATTAAGTAACTTTTATAATGAAGTCAAATAAGTCATTATAATATTATGCACTTTTATAATTAATTATTATTAAAATAATACTTTAATAATAATTAAAATTCCATAACTCCAACATTAATCAACGTTAATTAATTCTGACTTCACCATAGGCTAACCCACTGCTCACTCTGCCCATCTAGATGCCTTACTATAAATAGTAAGTTTGGCCCCCAACATCCCACTAACTTACTAAAAATAGTAAGTATGCATAAACAGAGCTAGAAACCCATGGAGATGATCACCTCAGAATATGCCAACGAACTGAAGAAGGAAACACTGCCAACTGCCATCTGGAAAACCAATTAACTCCCCCATAAGGCCCTCTAATCACCAATATTAGCCTACGAGGACTTGATGACCGTCAAACACTGACCCAAACTAAAAAGGGGGCATTACATAGTACCCATTGATTACATGACTCTGAATGCATATAGTGTGTCGACGATGGTTGAAGGACCAACCATCGCATCCCTTCATTACACTAATTATTCCATACGAAACTAATTCCTGAAACCACTTACTAACATAGCATGGCAAGTACATACACACAAGTACATGAAATATTAAACTAACTAAAGTCTTATTTGTTACCCATGGCCAACTAAGTACACTTTCAGTTGGCTACAATTTTTAGCCAAAAAACAACAATTCCAATTTAAGTTGAGAAAATAAATATAAGTTTATAATAAAATTACAAATTGGAATGCCGAAGAAAATCCCAGTTCAAGTCCTACAAACACTATTATCACAAAAACTAACATTGAAAATCATTAAATATTTAGAATTAATGATATCATCTAAAACCACAAGGTATTAACATTAAATGTCAAGAATCCATGATAACATTTAAATCCATATAAGAATCATTCATATTTAAATCAAAATACCTTAATATCATTAATAATTATTCCAAGGCATATTCCTATAGTCAACCATATTAGGAATTCATTGGACATGCTTGCAAACCATAATCTTAAGGGTGGTCGTCCTCGTATTGCGAGCGCATGGAAGGATTTTAGATCTAGCCATCCCTCAGCCCACCTTGGAGGTTGGTCGTCCTCCTCGACCAAGCCCAAGAGCACAAAATTGTATTTCTGGTCCATTCGGCCACCTGGCCCACGAGTATGGCAGAACCTCCAATCCATCCATCTCAGGGTGGCATGCTTGATAAGATGCATGAAGACTTTTCTCTTCAACCAAGCCCAAGAGACCAAGCCCAAGAGCATGGAATGGATTTTTGGTCCATTCGGCCTCCTGGCCCACGAGCATGGCAGGATCCCTGATCCATGCATCTCAAGGTGGTGGGCTTGATATAAAGAATTTCTAGTTCTTCAGCTCTCATGAACTTGGAAGGTTGAACAACCTTCCTATTTGCAAGACACTTCACGAATACAAGATATGATCCCTTAAGGAATTTGCTGGTGCAGCAGCACCCAATTAGTTTCATCTAAATTTGATCAAAATGTTGAGTCATGGGTTGGTCTAGGAGTTTAAGGTCATGAAGTGGGTCAATAAGGTCTAAAAAGACCATTAGAATTGTATTTAGTGCTTATTTTTGTAAAGTGGTGTGATATGTTGTCAATTATGCTCAAAAGAGCATTATGTGTAAATGAGGTTTTTGGAGGGGTTTAGAGTGTCAAATCTTGGCTTAGGATGAATAAGGTCATATTTGGCCATCAAAAAGTGTATTAGGTCATTTTTGTGGTATTTAGAATGTTTTCAGGGTAAATAATGCAAAATGTGTAAAATTGTCAATAATGTAATTGCAAGATTTGGGGAACTCAAGAGTCGAATGGAATATGGAAGGCAGTTAGTCGGTTTTGGAGGGTAGTTAGGAATGGGAAATGTTTAAATAAGCCTCACTTGGGTCGAGCCAAGGGAGGAGGAATGTAAAACAATGAATATCAATGAGAAAACCTCTGTTTTTAATTGAATTTCTGTGTTTTTCTGAGAAAATCTGAGTTGCAGAGATTTGTACGGCTTCTTACATCTAAATACTCAAGAGACAGTCATTCGGAATGATAGAACTAAAAGTCTACTTTGTTTTGGTTTTGATTTCATTCATTTTCATGGAGTAGAAGGAAAGTTATGAAGATTTTTGTGGCTGCAATTTCCAGATTTCTCTGTAACAATCATGTTACAGCAAATTGTACGTGCAGGTACGGTCTCCAAATGAACTAAATCTTATATGGTTGGATAGAGGAACGAGTCAGCTTTCATTTGGCGTTGGTTTGAGATCATTTCATTAAATATTAAGAAAGTTATGGCTCTTTTTTCTGAAAACCGTTCAAAACCCTTGTTAGGGTAAACAGAATTAAAGAAAATTGCATTTCTTTTATTCTAGCCATTGGAATCACTTGAGAATTTGTATGGAGGTCTGTTTTTATGTCTACTTTCAATGTTCAAAGTCTCAGACCGAGTGATGAAGATTAGCATAAGAAATCATGATGCCCTAGGTTGTGTTTTGTGGGAAAAATCTGAAATTTGACAGAGAACAGTCAAAAATTCGTATTTTGGTGATGCAAAAGTTGTTCTCCTTGGATGACAGTGAGTTAGAAGGCTGTAAAGGTGTTTATTGAAGTCTCTCCAAGCAGGTTTGGTGATTTATAAGTTTTGAATGCACTTTTGAATGCTGTCCTGTAGTTACAGTGTTATGTTAGTCACATTTTGGAATCAATAATGAAGGGTTTGATTGGGTGTTTGAAGAAATATCAAGAATATAGGTTGGGGAATGATTTCATTATGTAGTACAGGCAGTTTTAGACATGTATGAGACTTTGGTAATAGGGATTGGGCTTGGAGTTTGAAGTTGTCTTGTGTAGGTGGCCTAATTGGGCATAGTGGCTGATTATGACAGTCCACTTTGAAAAATTCTTACAGTTAAGTTGTCTAAGTTGGAAATGGAATTTGAGTCTGTCTTTTGATGTTTGTCAAAGCGTTTTGAAGGTCTTACTGGAATTGGGAACTCTGATTACAAGTTTGAGTGATTGAGTTAGTGCTTGTGAAGGGAAAAGTGAAATAGTGATGTGAATCAAACAAAGAATGTTTTGAGTTTTTCAAATGAGAATGAGATAAGTGAGTTTTTCTTCCTTTGTATTGCATCATTTGCTAGCATATTAATAAATAAATACCTCTTGATGGAATGATAATTTTAGTTTTAATTAGCTATGACCAATTTATTTTTCAAAATATTATCAATGGCTGTTCTCAATCTTTTTTCCCAAGAAATGTCTTATATTTCTTATTCTTATTTCTCTTATTTCTTGCTTGATGATTTCTCCACAAGGAAATGATCTCCCTTTTATATCTTATTATTGAGGGAGTCAAAACCTTTCATATTTGAAAGAATCACAACCTTTCACATTAAGAGTCACAATATTTCACGTTAGAAAGAGTCACATCATATTTATTCTTAAATGATTGATTGAATGATGTTATGGATGTCCTCGAATGAAATGCTCTCCCTCTTATATCTTCGAGTTTGAGGGAGTCACACCTCTTAATTATCTCTGCCTTTTCAGAAGAGTCACAACTATTCCTCTTAATTGCTGGCCTAAAACCATCTTAATTTAATTTTAATTAAATATCTTTAATTCAATGAAATCACTGCCCTTGTTTATTCTTATAATCTTAATCAATCCCCTTATTAGAATCGCTGTCCATGTTTATTTTATTTGCCTGGACTTAAAGTATTGCAATCCAACTAAATATTGTGATCTATTTCTTTCTTTGACAGGGGCATGACACAAGTGTAATTCCCCCCATGCCTAAAAATAATAATTAATTTAAAAGGGAAGGTACCTGTAATTTCATTAAGGAGTGGTTAAATTATAAAAAATTGGAATTAAATTAAAGTTTAATTTTATCAAAATTCAAGGGGCATTATGAAGAGTTATGTCTATAAGGAAAAGAAGGTATATAAGAGAGATCAACAAGGAGAAGGAAGCATCATTGAATACATTTTATATATCTAATTATTACCCCTTGTGGAACATGGACTTGGTTCAGCAACCTAAGTACAAAACCCTTCAAGGTCTGGAATTAGGAGGACAAAAACCCCCTAATTTCCATTACTGAGTTAGTGGATGAAAACCCCTAAATCAAACAAATTTGGAAACATTTCAAAGACATTTTAGTGAGATAGATCACTGCAGATTTGGGATAATTTGTGAGGAAAATGGGCAGAAATTATAGAAGCTAAAAAAAAAAATTGCACACATAATAATATTATGCTTCTCTATCTTTTCGTTCAATACAAATTACATACATATAGGATTTTAATATCCTAAACTATAGCAAGGTTGTTCTACCTCCTATAACAACTCCCTTGCATAGATAATTACAGGACTAACAAATAAATAAATATAGATAATTATGGGACTAGCAAACAAACGTATTCCTAAATATATGAGTTGTTAAAACAACTCATAAGTGATAAGACAAACAAATAAACCTGTAAGAACCCCTACTGACTTTGTGCAATCTTTCCAATTGATTTCAGTTTGACATATGTTTCATCATGTCAAACATTTGCATGCATTGGTCTGATTACGTGATGAATAGAGGTTTGCAATAACACGTAATGATAATAGCAGATATATAATTTCATTCATAATAGGGAAGAAATTCAACTAATACATTACGATGAAACTCCACGCTTTCCACATTACATTTCTGGGTACATTGATAACAGCAGTTTATAATTGCACAGCCATAAGATTTCAGTCTATTAATGGACTGATTCATACTACATTTACAAGACCTTTAGACAATAGACTTGCAGCAATGTATAACATAGGACTTGCAGATTACAACAGCAATTAAATACCAGTTTTGAAGCTTATGGCAGGCTGTCCCTTCCTCAAATCGCCATTTCCAGCAGATAGGATTGAGCAGCATCCATTTGCAGCAGTAGATCACGCCCGGCTACTCCTTATTGCATTCACCAAGTGCTGAAATCACACCCAGCTAACACTGCGACCCCCTTATCAGCAGCTATTAACAGAAATATGAATGTCGTGGGGTTTCCTGAGACCAGCGAACACCTACAGGCTGCTCGCGCCACACTTCAGGGGCTCACGTGAATGCTACAGACTGAGACACCTCCCTTGAGCCAGCCATAACTCCATGCAGGGTATAGGAAATGCCAGGAGTTGCAGAAATAGTCACGCCCAGCCTTGGAGTGACAGTAAGATACTCGCCCAGCCTCCAATAATCATCACAAACCCTCTCAATCCCTTGCACACCAGCACAAACTTAAGCCCTGGTAACACAGAATGTATGCCTCAAGATATTCACGCCAATTGGAGCCCTTCAACAATTGAATCTATCATCTAAATGCTGCAGACAGGTCGACCAATATGCATGAAGCCTATAAACTCAGAAATTGCAGAAATATTCGCCCTTCAAACTGAGCCAGATGATAATTGTTCTCCTCCAAATTTGTCTCTGCAGGAGACACAAAAATTTGCAATATCGTGCAACTGGAAGACCTGAATGATCTTCCCCAAACCAACTAGGGTGAAATCATTTCACCACTGAAACAGATCTTCCCCAGAGGGTTTCTGTCCTCCAAAGTCTGAGATGAACCAAGTTCAATCTCACTACCCGCAAGGGTTTCAATAAGAGAAATAGAATAAACTTGACATAACCAAATGAGCTCACATAACCTCTTTTTATACTTTTCCTGCCAAACTCTCCAAAAGCTTCTATTTAAAATTCACTTTTAATTTAAACTCCCCTTTAGCTCCAAAAAAAGACCTTTTTATTAAACTAATGATAATTTGACACACAAGGCCCCTGTTTTATGCACCCATGATTTAAAACATTTCATCCTTGTTCCGACAAGCTATAACACTTAGGTACCTTTTAAATATATTACATAATATTTGTCAACCTTAGTAAAATAATTAAAATAAAGCCATTAATTAATATACTCATTTTGCGGAAACTGTCGAAATGCATCAGAATCAGAAATTGATTGCACTGGAGTGATCCCGATGAAGAATAATGATAAACAAAGCCGACCAAGCAACTTTCTATAAATAGACGCCTTCTCCAAGATTCTTGGAGAGCACACTAGAAGCTATAAATCACCCCGGAAAGTGGCATATGACTCCTTCAGACCACCTGAGTTCATTGGTGACATCAAATTACCCCTCTGATCAAGCTGACACTAACCCAGAAAGCCATCACCAATTGCAGAGCAAGAAAACCCGAAAATGGGGACATTACAAAACCACAACCAATTAACAAATATGACACACTAATAAACCTATGAGAATGATGTGATATTCCCAACACCCCCCCATATTACATCATTCTCCAAATGGGGATAAGTGAACTAACAATACTTGATGACCACGTTCAATAGTTCATCAAAAAACATAAGGTATGAGTAGGGACATACACATCTACTCAGGACAAGCAATAGTAGAAATAGCTTCACTATGCTTTTGAACTTTTCCAAGGATAGGGACAAACACAACTACCCATGGAACCAAGGATAGGAACTAACACATCTATCCAACATTAATTATGAACAAGGACACACACTTATGTTCACAACAATTATGATTAGGGATACACACATCCAATCATAATTACTCAACAAATGTGATTGGGAACAAACACTTCCAATCACATCACCATCTCGTGAATGGGAACAAACACATCCATTCACAAATAATCAACAATTGTGATGGGGGACAATCACATCCAATCCTATCAATGCCTTATCTATATTTAGCTTGCCATCAAGGAGATCCTTGGCAGGTTGAATGCAATTCATAATGATGTGCCCCTTTTTCTTGGAATAGTAGCACAAAATTCTATCCTTGGAGATTTGATTTCGCTTTGAAGTAGAAGAACTAGATTTAGAGGAATGGTTAGCCTTGTTTTTTGACAAACATTATAGTTTCCTCTATAATTGAATCATTTTTCTTGGTTCTTTCATCAACCAAGGTAGAGATTATATCTTCTAGAGTAGCATCTACTTTGCTACTATTGCTAGAAGGCATGCTATTCAACAAAATGGCTTTTGCATCATCATCGTCTACCTTGGCTTTTATCCCAACTAGTTGATTCATTAGGGAACGAAACTTATTGATGCGTTGAACAATATTGTCGCCTTCCATCATTTTTAGCCCAAATAAGTTTTGCTTTAGGCCCATCTTTGCAATTGATGCTTGTGATCCAAACAAAACACTTAGATCATCCCATACTTGCTTTGAGGTCTTTCATAAGTCAATGTGGTGAAGGTTTGCATCTGAAAGTCCAACACCAATCAAATCTATTGCTCTTTGATCCTTTGTAGTCCATTTTGTGACTCAATCAGCATCAATTGGTTTTGATATAGCTCCACTAACCACATCACATAAATCCTTTATAATAAAGATCAATTGTAGCTTGACTTACCATGTGTGGAAGTCTTTACCTTCAAATTTCTCAATCAAAGTGTTGTTTTTCTCCATAAATGTCAAACCCTCCCTTAATCAAAATAAGATTGATGGTGTCGGGTTCCACCAATAATGCACCTTGTCTTGATTGAAAAAACTATAAGATTAATACAAAGAATTAAAATATAAATCTAAAAAATATAGAGAAAATAACGCATGGTAACTATTTTATATCCTAATCAAAATCAGAGAAAGAATGTTCTTTCCTTGTATTGGTTGCTTCCTTGCAATGTAGAATCTTCCTTATACTACTAAGCATTCATTATGGCAAAGAAATAACCTTTCACTGCCAAAGCACCAAAAATATAGAGAGTCTTCAAATAAATTAGCCACTTAGAAGCAAGTACTTGAAACTTTGGCCAATCAGTCTTAAACCTACAGATCACCACTTAAAGTCCTCATCCATTAGTTTAGACTCCAAAGCCTGATGTTGAGAGATCACAGCTCCGCTATAATCTCATTGTTACACTAGGAACTCAAAAAAATAAAAGAGGCAAACATTGAGACAAAATATGTTTACCATTCAAATCCTATAAAAGATAAACATTGCTCCATTGAAATTTGCAGGCTAGGCAAGCAATCCCAACTTGAATCGCTTTACAGAATAGTGCTGAAACATTCACGCAGCATTCATATCACATCCATTTTTCATGCCAAACTGCTCTCCCATTATGCAAAATATATTCAAAACATTTCTGGGTTTTGTTCTCCTATGTCTATGTTTTCCAAAACATTTTTATTTTTTGTTGAGTATTGAGAGAGAAATCACAATTTTACTTAACTGGCAGTAGTGGAGATATTTGGACACCCGGTTCTGATACCATGTGAGAAAAATGGACAGAAATTATAGAAGCTAAATAAATAAAAATGCACACATAATAATATTATGCTTCTCTATCTTTTCATTCAATGCAAATTACAGATATATAGGATTTTAACATCCTATATTATAGGAAGGTTGATCTACCTCCTACAACTCCTCCCTTACATAGATAATCACAGGAATAACAAATAAATAAATATAGATAATTACAAGACTAACAAATAAACAAACTCCTAAATATATGAGTTATTAAAACAACTCATAAGACAAACAAATAAAACACAACAAATTAACAAATATGACACACTGATAAAGATAGATACAAAGAGGCTAAGTTCCCTCTTTTCTGGATTATATTTTAAATATTATATCTGAATTAAAATTAACTGTTAAAACTGCAGTTTCTGAAGTTGATATCATATTTATGATTTATTATGCGGCTATAGATTTTTTATTTAAAGAAAAATAAATAAAAATTAAAAAGAACATTACAACCAGCAAGCCAAAAAGGATTTTCTTCGTTTTCCAGTGCCATAATTAAGGGGTTACAAGGATCTTATCATAGCAGTGGCAGAAAGTCTTGTTATATAGGTCATAATGGAGTTAAAAAGGAATCTTGTCATGGGAGTTACCAAGAATAAAAGAGAGTTACAATGTATCTTAGGTGTCTGAGCAGTTGTAAAGAATGTTATCATGATGTGTAAGTTACAAGAATCTACTATCCCAGATGGAAGAAACAAGCATCTAAGGGCTTTAGAACTATCTAGCATCACACTCGAGGGTCCTAAATTCTTAGAATGGTAGTGCGGATAGTCTATGGAAGGACTGTTCAAGGCCAAGTGCAACACCTATACTTCTCTTAGATTGGACCAGGTTGGCACCCATACCTTCTCAATAATTTATTTTTTATTTTATGTACTATTCTAAATTGCTAATTATGATAATAGTTAAGCCTTATTTTGTTATTTCAAATTTTGAATTATATCAGTGTTTCCATCTTGCAGTTGAAAGTGTTTAGACTTATCTCATAAACTCCAGACTCAATTCAAAGAAAGAAAGAAAAAACAAATTTCATTGTTTCAATTTAGCTTCCATGTTCCATGTTTTAATTGTTTTCTTAATCAGAATTCTTCGATTCAGATTGCAGCAATTATTGTAGCAGGGATCTTGGAAGAATTTCCATTGCCAGCAGATTCCAGCACTCAAATTCAGATATTCTCAGCCAGTTTTTGGAATTTCAGATTTTTGTGCAGAGTATTTCCAGCAGTAGATTATTACCAGAAACATAAGACTGATATCAGAGCAATTCAGAATGCAACAAATTACCAAAAATTCATTCACCGTTATTAGTACACTCTACTAGATATTCTTTGCTGTCTTGAATCACTGTGAGACCAACTTCTCTGCATAAACAAGTTTAGACCCAAGTTCTAAACAATGCCATGTCCATTCACAACGTTCATACAAATTTGTCTAAGAAATACCATATGCCAGTTGATATAATTCATTCCAACTACGGTTACATGCAACCCTCAAATCCTATAACTGCACACCACCATAAATATAGAGTGGTGTTCATATGTTACCATTTCATTTCTATTTACCAACCCTTTTTTAAATAAATGTATTTAAGATTACTTTATGTTTCCATATACACACATGCCCAACATTAAAAAAGCATAACACTGTACAAAATTAAACTGGAATCCTAACTCCTGCCTGATTGAAACTCATTAAACCATTTAAACTTATCCTAATTTAGGGGATAATTCCAATTATAAACTAATTATAAATTAGATTTTCCTTAAATCTAAAAGATCAAAGGAATTTAATTTGACCCTTACTTTTCCAAACATATAATTATTGCCTATCAAAATGCTGGCAAAATCTTGTTGCAGATACAGAACGTCAGAGAATTAATTTGATGAAACACATCATGTGCATCAGACAGATTCGAAATATACAACACACAGTGATCCAGAACATTTACACAATAATACTGACCTCTTTCATGGCAAGCCAGCAACCAACCATGACAACCTGGTCCACTGGTCCCACAGCCTCAATATCTTTAGCATCCTGTTCTTGCATTGCATTCACTGATTCTTTCTCTTCTACATCGTCTGGCAAACTCTGTCTTCTTAAATGTAAATCTTCAATTAAACTTTCTATGTTTTCTGGCACACTCAATGCATTTGAAGAAACTACCCAAAGTGCTAATGATGAAACACGAACCACAAGCCCAAGCAGCCTCTCTATAGCAAGCTGCAGCAAAGAGGCACTTGCTTGAGTACTAGCAGAAGTCCAATCCAGTTCTTCAATAGTATATCGCAATGTAAGCAATATCCCATGAATGAAGCTGTGTTCACACGCTTTGACCAGATCCTTCTCGCCCTCTTCAATACCAATATTCAACCAGTCAACCAAGGACAAGATGTATTCCCCAACCGGGGTTCCAATATTATAGTCACGTGAATCAATCTTTTTAGTTTCTATGACACTATTGCAGAGTGAATTGCATCCAAACAATTGACAGTCAGAAACATAGTCTTCAGCTATTTTGACAATCCACCCAAGGTCTTGTACATACTTTTTGAAAATGAGACGCATAATCAAAGCTCCTGCATCACTTTCTCTGACACGTGGACTACTTACAAGAGATTTTGCCCACAATATAATTTCATTAACTGCCATTTTATCAGAAATACCAGGTAAAGGAGTGGGGAACTGTAAGAGGATTTTAAATGCATTTTCTCTCAACCTATCCCAACTATCTACAATTGCTCCAACCACTACCAATGTGGAGTCTGCTAAAAGCAATCCTTCATCATAAGGATAGTAGTGACAAGTCCCTTGAGAAGATGACAATGCAAAATGACGATTCTCTTGTTCTGAAGGTTGATTAACATGCCAGATATCAATCATAACCAAAAAAAGCTCCATAGCCATGCTCTTTCTTTCATAGGGAGCAGAAGGATATAAAGAAAAAACAAGAAGACGACTTAACCACTTCATAAACTGATCAAGTTCCTTCACCCCTGATTCCAGTATACTCTTATTCTCATTTGTACTATAATTTGTCATCAATGAACAGCCTATTCCTTGACCCTTATGGGATTCACAACAGCTAGAATTTACATGAATTTTGTGTGCAGCTTGTTTCATCTTCCTTTCAATAGCAGTTCGTACACGTAAAAAATACTTTTTAAAAAGGCTGGTCCACTTCATTCTAAAACCTGTAGAAGAGCAGCGCATATTTAAAGGAATTGCAATTCGCATTAGATTCAGTTCTAATGTGGAGACCAAACTTGATGTCTTGGGATTTAAAAACAGTAATTCTGCAGCATCTATACGAAGGGACTCATCAATGTGTGTCAATGCAAGCTTTAGCCACTCCACAGGCACATGAACCTCCAATCCTTTTACATGGACCACAGCCAAGCTGCCCAAGTTTTCCTGTGCAAGACCATTATTATTGTCTGCAAGTTCTGAAGGATGGTTGTACGAGTCTATATCACCTTCAATTAAAGCAAGTGATCGAGCTACCTTCAACAAAGAGATAATTGCAGCCACATTCTGGTTAATTGTTAAAGCTCCTGGAAGACCAACTGCACCATCCAGTTCATGCCAGCTAAGTATGTCATTTGTGATAATTTCATTATTGAAAATAAAACCAAGCATAGGAAAAATCCCATCAACATCTATCTGTAGTGCAACTGGCAGAGCATAGGTGTTCAGATTAGACCGGAGCTTGACCAATCCAGAAACTAGCCCAGAAATAATAGGAGGTATCCATAAGCGCCTAAAGGCTCTATATCCCTTTTCAATCTCACTCTCAGAACTCCAACAGTCTTCTCGCAGGCACTCAAGGAAGCATTTCAAGAATGAAGTTGCAGAACAGCAGACATCATCATCCGCATAGGCTTGAACAGTCTCAAAAAGCAAATTTGGGCTCATGTTTAGGAGATTGGTGGCACCTAACCGCTGAGTCAGAATTGCAAGGGGCATATACCTCCCCTTGCGATGCCCACCAACTAATAATAGTTCAGATGCAATTCTGTGTAAAAATTTCCTTGACACATCATTTCCCTCTTCTAATTCTGTTTTTGCATTAATTTCCACTGAATTTTTCTTCAAATCCTTAGAAAAAAGGAGCTGTACGTCTATCAGCAACTCAAAAACAACCTGTGCCTGTTTCACTGTCTGATTGAGAGGATCTTCCCAGTTATTCCATATTATTTTTAGTATACGATAAACCATAACTTCTGTAAAAGGATTGTAAGGTTTGACAGAAATACTGTGCAGTTTCAAAGCATTATCTAGTTCCCCTTTTGCAATGGTGGGAAGATGACTTAAAACAGAAGCTTTTACCTGTTGTAAACAAATCTGCAATGCAGTTATTGCATGGAAATTAAAGTGACTGTCCACAGAGCTTTCACATAGATTGCACAAGAAAGGCAGTATGCCATCAAATAGGATAGTCCAAACTCTCTGGCCCTCTGTATTGCCGCCCTTACTTGTGTCTTTTGCAAACAAAAGAAGATTTGTGTTCAGAACAGACCTTGGAATAGCAGTTAGCATTCCCCTTAATAAACATAGTCTACCAAAGTCAGTAAAAAGTTCCACCTGGGAAGCCAAATTTCTATTGTATAATTTCATAACCACAGCCTCCAAACACCCTTGATCACAAGTTTCAATTATACCTAAATCAGAAGTAACAACAGCAAATTTAAAGTCCAGTTGCTCAAAAACTGCATTGGAAAACAAAAGTGCAAGTTGCGGCTCAGAAATTATTTGAGCAGCAGCACAAAAACTGACCCCTGCAGCCAGCATGCAGTCCCTGGAAAACACAGAGGACTTTAAAACATCTAAAATAGTGTTTACAACTATCTCATAAATAGTTTGGCCTTCATGATGGGAATTTGAAAATGAAATAGAATCGTCATGGATAACTTGTGGGGCAAATTTGTGTGGAAACTGTTGAAGCAAATAATAGACAGAAGACATGGCATCTTGACATTGTTCCATGGTAGCAGGAGAAGGATAAACTCCCTCGTTAGCCTCTTTTAGTACAGATTGCAATCCATTGCATAAATGAAGGGAAATTATAGTTGAGCATCGTTCTGTAACTTCTTTGAAAAATCCAGGTTTAGGCAGGCTAAGAATGGATGTTCCTACACGTGCCAACCCAAACCTACGACACTTTCTTCCTGTTAATCCATACTCTTTACACAGAAGTTCAAAATAGTCTTTGACATGAGACTGGTGGGTGACTGGGAAATTATGACAAAAAACTGATAGGAGACTCCGATGCAATGGCAAAGAGTTTTCCACAAACAATATCTCAAGATACAATGGCATTGCAGCACGAATATACTCATCTGTGTTAGAGTTGACGACAAGTTCTGAAAAGGCAGCTACAACTTTTTTAAATTCTGTAACTTGAGAATGAATTGAAGTAAGTGCTGATAATTTGCATAACTCGTCTACAAACTTTAGCTTCGCAATAGGAGGAGGAAGGGAATGCAAAGATTCAATGTATGAGGATGGCAGAATCACCGAGTCATAAGTCCATTGGTGCCGACGTTGAAGTGCTCTCCATTTGGCCGACATGTTCGCTAATTTTTCCTTTTCGGAAATAGCAAACAACCTGCTAAATTAAATAGAGATCTCAGAACAGATTTTGTTATGTTTGTATCCCCAAACGGATACTTCCTAATCCAGCATCGCTTCCATCACTTCGCCATAAACAAATAGTAACTTCTACCCATTGGGTATAATTTCAATGGACCTTTCAACCAAAATTTCACTGTGACTGATTCCAACTTTCCCTCGAGAGATTTCAAGAGGCAAATAGATGTGACCACCAAATGCTTATTTTGTTGGGGTTTAGGGTTTAGACTCGCTGAATGGATGAAGAATCTGGAGGCAAAATAAATGAACTCTTCTGGCAGCTTTCAACCAAAATCAACCGTGACAGAATCCAACTTTACTTCCTGAATTCTTAACAGATGATAGGTATTATTTCTAAAGACTTATTTTCTAAGGGTTTAGGATTGGCTGCTGAAACACTATTTCAATATGATGAGGATCCAAACTCACTGACCGTAGAAATCAACTTGTATACAGATAAATAGTATGAAATGCTCGCTCACCTTACGTTGGCTAACAAGCTACTCGATGCTTAGAAATTCCAACACTGCAATGCGCTCAGGATCCTCTGTAAGCTCTCGGACTTTATGAACGCTGCAGCCTGTTGCGGATACTGCCTTCAACTCATGTTTAGACGCATAAGAACACTGTCTTAGTGATTCAACTTTTTCCAAGCATGCTGAGAAATGTGTCCGTGATTTTTGTAATTGTAAAGAAAATAAATGTGCTACATGGATTATTTAATTAAATTAATATTATTAATGATTATACGATTAATTTATATAATAGGGTTGGAAAGACAGTTATAATAAATGTATAAAATTAAATGGGAAGAATAAGTATGCTTACTTTTGAAATTGATAATGGATGAATATCAATGATGTGTTGAATTGATTTGTCACCACCAAAAAAAAATTAATGGTCTTAGTTTGGTGACTTTCTTGGGATCTAAATTGGCATAGAAAATGATGAAGGTTGATCCTAATTTCATGTTTCCATATAGCTATTTAAGTATGTTTTTTTTTTGCTTAAATTTAAGTAGGTGAAGGATTCTCATGCAAATTTTTAATTATGGGAAAATAATAATTTGGAATCTTTCTCTATTTTAATGAAGTAGCTAATATTGAATTGAAAATAAGCTATAGAAAAAAGGAGGGACTATAAATAAACAAACAACTACATATTGCCAAAAATGTGGTGTGGCTTCACAAATTTCTTTTTCTTTTTTTTTAATATTTGCCTCTAATTTTTTTTTTCAAGTTTTAACTCCATAAATTGTTATTAATGCTATTAATACAAATTTAAGATAACTAGGCAAAAATAAATAAATATTTATGGGGCCACCAGCTCCACAAATAATTCCTAAATAAGTTGAGCAGTGGCTACTCGCTAAAAAAAAGCTAAGCAATCACATGGGGACCTACCCTAAGTGTCACAAGTTTAGTCCTACTATCGTGAACCTAATATTCTATATAGAATTGATGTGTTGTGGAGATTGAACTAAGAAGGTGCACCAATAAATTAGTTTGCATTTTGCTTTTTGTTATATCTAAATCTATTAAAGTGGTGTTTAACAAAACACTTAAAGGTGTTTATGACTTGATAGGTGATCATTGTTGGAAGCTCGAAGCTTCCACCCCTCAATCAGCGTTGATCGCGTGATTCGAGACATAGCCTAACCACCTCTCGTAGATCTTATCTGACGCTTGTATTAAGCATTGATAGGTCAAACTTTTGGTGCAAAGACAAGGCCAACAATTGGTATCAGAGATGGGTCACGGGTTTAAAACCTGTGGTCGCATTGGGGGGATTGTTGGAAGCTCGACGCTTCCACCCCTCAGTCAGCGTTGATCGCGTGATTCGAGACATGGTCTAATCGCCTCCCATGGATCTTATCTAATGCTTGTATCGGGCATTGATAGGTCGACCTTTTGGTGCAACGGAAAGGCCAACAATATTCTCCTAGCTCAAACCCCCTTATAATAGCATATTTTAGACTATTTAAAACATTATTATTAGCTTATAATATTTTTTGGGTTGTAGCATGGATAGTTGTTGATAACTATTGTAGTAGAATTTTTTGTTATATTTAACATTTATTTTGAATTATTATTATGTGCCTATGTCCAACCTTGTGATAGTTTGATATGATATACACGGTCAACCTTTGTAAGTTATATTGATGATTTTGATATTCATTTTCTAATTATTATATGTTGAATAATGTTAGATATATGTGTACCATTTGGACTCATATTTTTTTACTCTCTATTTGTTCAAAGTTTTGTCATTGGCAAGGGAGAGTATCATAGAAAAATGTTGTCACACTAGTATAGCAACATTGACCAAAATAAATGAACAAGTGCAATAGGTTTGTCATTTTTATTTTGGTTAGGTCATTTATAGGAGTCAATATTGCTAGTTGAAACTTGTTTGATAAAATGTCCCTATTAGTATTCATCTTATTTCTTGATGATTGTGTTGTCATTGCATTTGGTTTCATATGATTTTCTCTATCAATGTCATTTCTATAGCTTGGGTTATAATCCATCATAATTATTTGTGTATGGTGGCATATAACTTGTTTAGTGTCAATTTTGATGTGCAATTAATGTTTAGCTAGTATGACTGTAGGTGTTTACGTGCCTTTTGTGTTGATCTTGATGGATTGATTTAATTACTATCCATGGCTTGCTAATGAAATTCATTTTAAAACTATAAATGGGAATAATAATCTTTTTTTTGAATTTATGGTGGCATGATGAAAAGGAAGTTGGGAGACCACAAGTTCTTAGCCTACTCAACCCTATACTAAGCATTTATGAGGGTTAAAATCTATTTTTGTTGGCTTTTGAGAGGAATTTTGTGGATGATGAAAATTTGAATCAATGTGAAATAGGAACAATACAATGAAAATACCAAATTCGCACTCAAAAATCACTCAATAAAGCTCAAGATCTATGCATAAAATTAAATAATAAATAATTATATCATATGAGCAAAGACATTGATTTGCTCCATCGTTTCTTTGACGGTAGCTTGAATGCTTAATATGTGGGTTGCCCTTCAAAATAAAATAACTATGATAGCACAATGATAGTATGATAGCCAATATAATGATATTTGCTCAAAGCTAGTAGATAGATTATCCTCTTGCTTGGGGATGCTTGATAATGATAGGTTGCTTGCTTGATAATATAGTTTTGATCATAATGTAGTCTAGGGGATATGAATGAATGTTTAGGCTTTTATTTATATGTTTCACTTGATATTTGATCAATGGTGGAGATTAATTGGAAAGATCATTGGATGAGAAAAAATAAGATAGGGTAGGAGCTAAAATTCAAATTAATGAGGTAGGATAGTTGAAAAAATAAATGAATTAAATTATTTAATTCAAGAGAATAATTGGCGAAATAAATAAAATATTAATTTTATTTATTTATTTTGGAGAGAAAGATAATTTAAATAAATTATTTTAATTTATTTAATTATTAAGAGGAGTGTTCCCTAATTCATGGGGTTGTGGGACCGAATTTAGCCAAAGAAAATATAGCTTGGACTTCGTCAAGAATGGGATGGGTTAAATTAAATTTTGACGATGCCTCGAGGGACAACTCAAGAACCTTAGGTGTTGGATGCATTTTTAGGGATGATCATGGGGTGGAGCTAAGAGAGTTGAGTATCTCGCTATTAGCTTGGACAAATAACAAAGCTAAATTGTGCACCCTCTAGCATGGCTTGAACGAAGGCCTAAGCACGAGGATATAAAATATAGAAGTGGAGGGCGACTCACTAATAATAATTAATGCTCTATGTAGAGGGAAAATAATCAATTGGAGACTAAGAAATATCATGTGTGATTGTTGCAAGTTGATAGAAGGCTTTAAGGATTATGCAATCATGCACATCCATAGGGAAGGAAATCGGGTGGTCGACACACTTGCTAACATGGCGTTCGATGAAGCAATATGTATCGAAATTAAATTTTTTTGTTGGATCAAGGACATCAATACAAAGAGCATAGATATTTTTCAAAAAAAAAATTGGTAATCTACTATTTTTCCACATGTGCAGAACAAAGAGCTTGATTTTTGGTGAAAAACCTACATTCACAAGAAATAAAAAATAAATATAATAATCAAATTAAATATATTTAAAATTATACTTTTTGGGAAGCTTATAATAAGGAATACATACTTACAAAACATAAATTTTAAATGAATCCATTTGATCCCCCAAAAGATAAATCAAAAGTGGTTTTTCATCAACATTTTGATAAGTGTAGAGGAGACTCCATTATAGGTATGGTCTAAAACTAGGGGGGGTTTCATCCAAGGGGTTTGATCTAAGAAGGTTTGATCAAACCCTCTTTAATTAAAATCCTTTAAATGGAACCTTTCAAGGCTTAAATCATTATATTTTCTAAAAATATGTGATTTCAGCAAAAATCAGGATGTGCTAGAAAGTTTAACCCATTATTGTGGTAGCACGATAGCTTCATACTTCATTCTCTTGCTCTCTCCACTTCACTTCTACACCATTTTCCCACTTCGGCACCATTATTATTGTAGTTTTTCAAAGCTCTGCTCCATTGGCATGATGGTTTTGTTCTTCTCCTTCCTCTCTCATCTTTATGAGCTCGCAGAAAGGGAGGGTAATATTGGTTTATTTGCTTATTTGGATTATCTTACTTGTAGAGTTGCATCTAGATTGTCTTTGAACTCTACTATATTGTGTCTATTCTTTCTATTCCTTTATCTCTTTTCTATATATTGTATTCTATTGACTGTCCATGGAGGTGGGAACACCAAAATGAGGGTTTGACTAAGGCAAACCTCAAAACACAACCACAACATTTTCCTATTATTGTGTGTAGGTGCAATTTGATCATGAGGAGCTTGCTAGAGAACTAGACCTTCAGTGAGTTGGCATTCTTCTTCTTTCTTCCTCATCATTTGATCATTAAAATAGTTTATATTTATAAGTTAAAGTATTCTTCTTCTTTCTTCCTCATCATTTGATCATTAAAATAGTTTATATTTATAAGTTAAAGTATTCTTCTTCTTGTTTTCTATATTTCCATGTGTTTCTTTTAAACTATCAAACTTGAACTCCCGAGTTGTTAGCAAACCTGACATGTTTCACTCTACAGACTCAACCCCTTGTTCGTACAAGATGTCAACATGTGTCTGAGACTCTAGCGCGGTGCACTGAAGTCAGAATCACGTGTTGTCCTCCTCTAGCAGAGAGCTAGTTAGTCTACAGTTTGAGACCTTTATGGTCTACTCACCTATGTCCAGAAAAATTCAGTCATAAAGTATAAGGAAAATAAAACACGTTTTTCCCTTCCTTTTCAGCTTATTAGGTAGTCTGAGGTAGTTAAGGTAAGTTCACTCCCTTTAGGCTCTTTGGTGTTCTAGAGACTTGGGAGTAGCGAATCCCCCCTTTCTACAGTTTTGGTGAAACCAGCGTGAATGTCCTTTTAATTTATGTGTCTAAATTTTCTCTTGCATCTTGGGTGTGTTATAGATTCATAAGTCATGAAGCTTTATGAGCTTTACGACCCAATCTACAACCTCTAAATTTGTGATTAGGAGAAGTCTTCAACACAAGAATGGAATCTAGGAAGGTCACCTCTAGTTAGAGTGGTCAGTCTTTTGAGGAATTGGTTTCAAGGATTTCTACTAGATTTTCCAACCCTTTTTGGGGAAGGTGTTACTTGTATTCCTACACCCCTTAGTTCTATAGAGGAAGATGTTGCCCTTGAGGTCCCTACGGAGCAACTTCTTTCCCTAGATAGAAGGCTTGGAGAGTTTGAGCGGTATTTTGAAACAGATAAAAGTCCTGCTCAAGAAGCTATTGTTGTTAACAGATTAAGAGACGTGTTGGATAAGGATCAAAGAGGTGTAGAACTTCTCCAAGGTCTTGTAGACATTGTGGATACTCATGTACCAGCCTATAATCCTAACTTGGGTGTTACCTGAGATGTCGATTATGATACCGTTGTACTACAATTGAAAGTATAAATGCCTAAGGTGTCAATATACCTGGTTGAGACGGTTCCTTCAACTAACACCATATTTGTACCTAAGTAGAATCACACTTTCAAAGTAAACAAGGTACCTTTAGGCTTCAATTCTTCCACCCCTAATGCAACTTTTGGTGGTAATACTAGAATTCCTATTGGTCATGGTGTCGAAGCTCTATCGATATGGGGGCTAGTGGCTCTGGTTCCTCTGGTCCTACCTTGTCCTTTGATCCTATCTTTAATGCTTTATAAAAAAAATGGGATGAATGCATAACCAGTTAGCAAACCTATCTAGCTCTTCTTCATCTTAGCCTATGTTCCAGGAATTCTTTCATCATAGTCCTTTGTCTATTTCCATCCTAAACACTCCTATCCCTCAAGGAATGGAGATTCCTAAGTTTGAAAAGTATAGTGGTCATGGAGATCCACAAACACATGTGTCGGAATTCAATGCCCTATGCACTAACTTCTTTCGCCATGACACTTTGATGGCAAAGCTATTTTTGTGATCCCTTAAGGACCTACCATTGAGTGGTATTGTTTCTTACCAGATAATTATGTCTTCTCGTTTGATTAGCTAGTGAATGAGTTCCTTAGATAGTTTCAAGCTAACATTGGACCAAATATTGCATTCTTTGATCTCATTCGATGCAAGCAAGGGGACCATGAAAAGGTTACTAACTTCATCGCTCGTTATCAAGCATTATTTTCTTAGATCTCCTATCCTCTACCTTATTTTGATGTCCAGAAGGTCTTCATCGAGAACTTAAACAAGTTGTGACAAGAAAAGTTTTCCATGATGAAGTATCCTTCCTTTGTGCATCTATGTGCAGTGTTGCGTGAGTACCAACAAATGATTACTCAGTTTGGGGGTACATCCTTGCACTCCCATTCAAATAGTCGATCAGTAGTGTCAGTTTCTGGTGATACAAGAAAGAATCGGGCCATTACAAACATGGTATCTACTCTTCAAGGAAAATTTATAAGACGCAATAGAAATTTTACAAAACTATCTAAATCCTATACTAGTGTTCTAAAAAAGTTAAAAGATATAATTAAATTTTAACATTTCCAAAAATCTGACCTCTTTCTGAGTTGTACCCCAAGTGGTACGATACACAACAGTTTTATCAATTTCATTGAGTGTATGAACATGATACTGAGTGATGTGTACACTTGTGTCATGATATTCAGGATTACATTGATGATGGGACTATCCATCATGATGGGAGGAAGCAAAACTATAATACATTTATACCCAAAGCTAACAACCAGTTACAAACTTACACAAATCTATTTCCTTCTCATTATGTCAATCTAGTCACGTAGTCCTCTACATTTTTTGAGTTGGTCCCATCTAAGTACATGAACATGGTCTCGTTCACGTGTATGCCTCCTAGTAAGATGTGAGTTCTATTCATGACATACCTTTTACCTCGCATGATTTTTCACTAAACAAGGAGCCTTCTTTGTTGCATGTTCCTACTTGGATTAATGGTAACATCGTGACTGGTGTTATGGTTGATCCAACGAGCCAAGTGAATGTGATAATGGAGGAAACCTTTTTCATTAAAAAATTTCATAAGGATAAGTATGATGAATTGCAGGACACTCTCCATACTCATGACGATCTTTCTATTGCCCCTATGGGCACCATTTCTTTGTCGGTCCTAGTAGGACCTAAGGTTGGAGATGTTTATTTTTTTATGATTTTAGAGTTAGTCTAGGAATTCCATGACTAGCCTCTATGAATGGGGTCACCTCTATAGTCCAAAAGTGTTTGAAGTTCCCCCATGAGGGTGCAGTGTATGTGGTTCATGGCATTAGCTATAAACCGTTGGTGTCACATGAGGGCTTTTCTCTGGATCACTTTTGGCCCACCCCAATCGGACCCCTCCCTCCAAGGGGAGATTTTTTGTATCAAGCTTGTGTTAAATATAAGACTGGGGGCTCAACTCCAAAATTTAGCTTTCATGTATCTATGTTGTTGGAAGTTTGAGGAGATTGTCATTGATGATACTAGTTGGCAACATGAGCATGGAGAAAGTTCATAACGATATAATACAATGTTTTCATTGATTTCAACATTGTTCTAGATCACTTTGGGTTATCCTAAAAAAAAAATTAAGTGTTGAGGAAGTCACTCATGCAAGAAGATTTGATCTGGAAAGATCAATTGTGTGAAGAATTGACTAAATGTCAAATCTACCAGTTCAGTGGTTTATTGCGTCAGTTTTTATGTATGCACCACTCCCCAAAGAAAGATCTTGCTCTGTGATTCTAACCTAATTTTTGTGGTTGTTAGATGCATATAAATCCAATATTTCATATGGTTTGGCCAAGTACTTTGAGATATATGAATGGCATAATCTGGTCTAGTATTTCATAGTCATTTCCTCTATAGTGTGTTTGTGTGGGAGATTTCACACTCCTCCATAGATGAGTCTTTCATGTTGCAGTCTTGAAGATAAGTTTTCAGATGTCAATTGAGCTTGAATTCCACATGGTATCATGTTTTGAGGTCCATGTGTTACGAATTGGATGAACAGTTGAAGGATTTTCTTTTAGGTCCTATGGCGCACTGACCTAACATGTTTGATGAGTATGCGAAGGATTAGTACGTGTTAAGCCTTTATGTGGGATCTATTTTAGGTCCATGTTGACCTATCTTAAGAAGTCTTAAATTTTGAATTATGGCACGAAGTATGGAGAATTTATTTTGAGATCGACAAGTTGAGTTTTGTGTGTTACATCCAATTAGGTCGACCTAATTGATGATACACTTGATGTGGATATATATGCTAGATTTTTTTTAGTGTTTTGATATATGAGATGATGAATGTGAGATATGTGATGTGAATTTGATCAAATCAGTGTGAAGTTAAGTTGTGAATGTTGAGATCAAAATTGTGTAAATGAAGAGTGAGGTAGAGCATTGATTCATATCAGTGTGAAGATTGTTATTGTGCTTCATTGGAACTGTATTCCTGCATATTGTAGATGCATTTGTAATAGTTAAAAATAGGTTGTGATCCATCTTTTTTCTATATTTTAATCTATGGGTAGTGAGTCCACTTGGATAGCGAGTCCACCTGCAATGAGCATTTATCTAATGTACTATAACCGATTATAATATGTTGTGAGCTAACCCTCACCGTGGTTTTTCCCATTTTGGATTTTCCACGTAAAAATCATGGTGTTCATGTGTTATGTGATGTTGGGGATTTTTCATGATTTCTTTCCTTATAACATTTGAATATTCCTTGGTAATTGGATGGCTAATGTTTGAATGGTTTAATAGACTACCGATTCACCCCCCTCTCAATATTTTGATTGTTCAACAATTAGTATCAGAGCTTGGATCCCTAGAAGGAGCTTAACTACTTTGGGAAGGTCTTGGAAGTTGAACAGATGGCTGATAGAAGGTTTCTTATTCCCCCAGAAGAGATCCTTGTTGTTGTATTTATAGAAGAAGATTGCATTCTTGACAAATATGGAGAACTCAAAGTTGCTCTTGAAGATCTTGACAAAATTGAAGGTGAAAATAGATATCTGAAGGAAAATGTTAAAGAAGCAAATGAATGCATCATAAAATTGAGAGAGCAAATCAAAAACTTTAGAGAAAGGCATAAGTGGGTGAACAGTTGAAGCAAGCAAGTGAAAACATCACCAAACTAAAAGCACAAGTTGAAGAAAATAAGAGAGTTAAGGAATGTCTAAATGCAATGGTGAAAATCAAATCTGGTGAATGCATAAGGCTTGAACAAGAAGTGGTAAACCTGAGATCAGATCTAAAGAAAGCAAGAAGTCATGAAAACAAGTTCAAAATGAGTTCCACAATTCTTGATGAGATGATTGTAGGACATTTAAGGTTATCCAAAGATAAAGGTAGCTTGGGATTTGAAAAAGGTGAAAGCTCAAAATTAGATCAAACACCTAATGTAGAAAAGAAAATTAATGAACTAGAGAAGACTGAAGACAAGAAGAACAATGGAAAGATCTAGAATCAAAGAAATAATGCTAGAAGACCACCGGTCAGACAACCAAATGCTCAAAGGTACCCATCTTTCAATGGTTTTTGTTATTCACGCAATAAATTTAGACATAGAGCAATGGAATGTAGAAGCATAATGAATTAGAATGTTTCATCCTTTACTGGTCAATGCTTTACATGCAATAAATTTGTACATAGAGCAAGTGAATGTAGAAGTCAAATGATGAATGCATATAACAATGGTAGAATGATTCAACCTATCAATGGTTATTGTTATACATGTTATGGATTTTGACACGAAGCTAATCAATGCAAATCTAGGATGAATGGAAAGAATGTTGTTCAAAATAATTTTGTGTGTCATAATTGCAGTAGACCTAGACATATTGCTAAGTTTTTCATAAGCAAAAACATAAGGAAGGATAATCCAGTAAAAAGGAAGAAACCAATTAAAAGGATTGATCCTGAAGATACAAAGAAAGAGGAGACTGAGAATAAGGGAGAATTTGTACCATCCTCTAGCGCAGATATTTCCTCCAGAAACTAAGCCAAGAGTTAAGGCTTAAGGGGAGCTTTAATGAATATCTTTTATCCCTCACTAGAAAAGATGTGTTGTAGTTTGAGCACAAAGATATGAGATGAACGCCAACATGTTTGATCTATTGGTGAAGATTACGAAAGAAAATGTGGTATTGCAGAAGTTTGTGGAGCTTCGAAAGCTGATTATGCATACAATTTTAGGTTGCAAGCTTTATGAATTGAAGCATTTATTGCAGAATTTTGGTAGTTTGAAAGGTTATAAGCAAATTTTATAAGGAAAATTCATTTCACCAAAGGCATTTGAAGAGAATTTGAAGAGTTCAAGGTGATTTGAGATTCAAAGCATCGAAACCCTAACTCGACAAGCAAAGTAAAAAGGTATTTCATGAATCTTGTGTGCCCTAGTTTGTAGAAATTCTTGTTTAAAATCAGTTTGAACTCATATTACAATGGCTACACCTAAGGTTGTAGAAGTTTCAGAGAAACCCCAACCTAAATTTAAGAGATACCTTATAAAATCCATAGAAGATGACCCTCTAGGTGCTTTCCAGCACATTTTGTATAGGGTCTTACCAACTAAGGATATTAGGGCATACATTCATGGAAATGTGGATGAGAATTCTCCCAACAAGTTAACTAATGTATGGAAAAATCAATTAACTAGTGAAGATTTCACCTTAAAACCATAATACAAAACCCTAGTCGAGAAGAAACTAGATGTGTGGCAGTGGTTCCCTAACTTTTTTTATGATATCAAGTGGATTAGAATGGCTCTAAGCAAAATTCATGATCAGTTTGTCTCGACTGATATGTTGCACATGATTACAAAGGAGGTGATAAGAGAGGTCACCGGTCTATGCTCCATTGGACTCATCTTAGTTCTAAAATCTACTAGAAATAAAGAGGTAATGGAGAAAACTGGTGCAACATTTGATCAGAGATCCCTTGTTGTAAATCCTATTAGAAACCATGTTGTTAGATATGTTTCCATGGTTATTGTGTACAAAATATACTTTACCAATCGAGATAACTCAGTTTCTGCCACCACTATCAATATGGCACATGACATGGTAGAAAATGGTGTAGATTATGACTTGTGTGAGTTGCTTAGGCAACAATTGATGGAAAATCTAAAGGAGATCAAAAAGAAGAAATATGTGTTTAAGTATGGCACCTTGGTAATGTGCTTACTGTTATACTTTTTGAAAGAGGTTCCTATAATTGGAAAGGTTAACTAGGTAAGTGGAAGGCCTATTGCTCATCAAATTGCAAACTACATGAGGAGCCTTGGAGACACCAATGCATGGGATGATGCCCTTATTACTTTCTTTGTAGTATTTCAGAGAAGAATGCATGGAAGACAGAGGATTCCTAGATCCATTATGGAAAAATACAAAAGTGATATCACATTCCTGGTTTCCACAGATCATTGCATTATGGAGGTAGTGGAACCAAGATTATTTTGGGTTCCTTAATTGGGTTATGAAGTGACAAAAGCCGATCTTAATGGCTATGCAAATATTCTATTGAAGAGCCTGAAGGATGAGACTAAGCCTAGTTATGAGACTTTTGAAGAAAAATCCATGGAAGTCCACATGAAGTAAAAAGAACCATAGATTAGGAAAAATGTTGATGCCATAGTTGACATATATGCACAAGAATGTGGAATTTAAAATGAAAAGGTGTGATATGATAGAGAAAGAACCAGAGCATATATGGTTGTTGAAGAAGCTTCTAAGAGTTCAAGGAGATCAAGTAGAACGACTACCACTCCTCCCTCTGTATAGAAGTCCTCTAGGGCTTTAGAATCTGTTGGAGAGAAGAGAAAACCTACTACTAGTCCTCCAATAAGGGAGAAATCCCCTCAAATTGTGCATTCCACTAGGGCAAAGAAGAAAAATACCACCACTATTGTTGTCCCTACAAGAAGAGTCAAACAAAAAGATGTTAGAGTAATAAGTTGTTTTACTTAATTAATTTAATCATATTGGTTAATTAATTAAGTCACTTATCACTTTAGTTACTTAAGCTAAACTTAGGCACATTAATAATTAATTAATTATTAATTATTAAGTGTGCACACTAGGGTTTTCCTTTTTAGGGTTTCTTGATGTCCTTTCATAAGGATTGATCTCATTGTAATTATCAACGGGAGAATATCTGTAGCTTTCATATCTTCTTGAAAGTTTTCTCTCTTCTGTAACTTTTTCTTGTTGAAGTTAATTGCATACATTTGTTTGCAGATCTCTTGCGTGGAAGGTGTTTTGTTTGTTGTTTGATGGCTCGTGGTTTTGTGCTTGTTTCACAATTCCAACATGGTATCAGAGCGTGGATTCAGAAACCCCTTCTCGATTTATGAGGTTTTCTTCTTCAACAAGGGTTGCAGGCTTCAGATCTGAATCCCCTTTGCTTTCTTTGCAAATTTTGGAGGAGGAAGTTTTTTAGAAGCATTTTGGCGTGAATCAGACCTCTCCATTGAATCCAGAGCTGCCGGAATAGTCCAGATCGACCTTTGTTTCGTCAAATTTGGCTTCCGTTTGTCAGATCTGTGAGGGTTTGAAGAAAGGGTTTTTTGCCAGATCTAGGGGGTGTTCGACTTTTCAGAGCATTTTCATCCCAAACGGACATCGCTATTGCGTCTGCAGCGCCAAAAACCCTAAGATCGACTGTGAAATCGTCAAAATCCGAGCAGTTGATTTCAGAGGCAAATTTTTCCCGACGGCCCTGTCGCCATCTGCACGCAGTTCGAGGTTTTTAAAAATCGTTTGATTTTTTCTGCAATTTTTTTTTAAAATCAATTTAAAAAACTATTTTAAAAAAATTGCGCTTTTTTTAGGTAAAAGTTTTTAAAAAAAAGAGAGCTTTTAAGGCCTCGCTGCCAGGGTGTAGTACAATTAGACGCGTTTGCGGGTAACCGTCAGTCCGCTACTTCGTCGGTCTAACCATCCGGCGGCGGTGTTCTTTTTTATGATTTTTAAATAAAAAAATCAATGCCTTTTTTAATATTTTTTTCAAAAAAATATATTTGTAAATATTTTTTTTATTGTTTTTTTAATTAAAAAAACAATCCTTTGTAATATGCAATTTATTTTGTTTTTTCATGCAAAATCATGCACTGTAATTGGAGAAGTTTTTCCAGCATCACTAAAATTGGCGGACCTCCAGATCTGGAGGTGTTTTTCCTAAATTTGGCGGAGTTTTCTTTTTTACCCACTAAGCCCCTCTCCGTTGGGCTTTTCAAATTTGCACCGAATATTCCAGAGGCCATATCTCAGCCATACGGAGGGCTTTTTGCATAGAATTTTTTTTGAAATGGGGTGAAATTTCGTGCTCTTCGCAGTGGTGTAGGTATTTTCCAGTTTTGACTTCTGGTTTTTTCCAAAATTCTATTTTCTCAGTGCTGTTGTTGTTTAGTTCTCGTTTTGGAGACTTTGACGGGCCATATCTTCTGCATCCGGACACATTTTTGGGTGCCGTTTTTTTTGAAACTGCATGTTTTTTCATGTACTTCATCATGGTGCTACCAGTTTCCTCTTTTTCTGTAAGAGAATTATATTTTCAGCATGTTGTCCTATTTGGACATTGTAGACATTATGGGCTCACTTTGCATGTATTTCTCTTTTGTAAATGCACTGAGATAAAGTGCCTTAGCATTGTATGCGTAGTATTGGGTTTCTTGTACATCACTTTGTGCCATATTGTACTCGCACTATGATATAAAGTGCCATGGGGGTTGATGTTTGCCCTTGTTTTCCTTCATACCTTTCTCATGCGTATGTGAATTTTGGTTTCACATCCTTTCTATCAGCTTGTACTTTCATGTTTGCACCTTCAAATGCTCTTGGTTCCTCTTCATGCACTACTTTTTGGCATTCAGTTTCAGTGTACCTGTCACGCCTCTCCCTTTTCAGCATTATGGGGGGTTTCTACTGTTGGTGTTAATGCTTCCTTGGTTTCGATGGAGTGAGCTATGTATACAGTATTTGTTCCTATGTACTAGGCGGATGCAGCGACTGGTTACCCATGCATTTCGGTGAGATGGATCACTTACCATATGGACACTCTTACATTCCTATTTTTGGAGGCGACCTTCCACTTTTTCATGATTAGTTCTTCAGAATTTTGGTACCTTTACCATCTCGTATCTTCGAGTTCCAGGTGTTTGCCTTTGTTTGCCATCTGATTCGAGTAGTGTCGTTGGGGGCACTCATGCAGATTGTTGTCTTCTTGATCCTGATCATCATATCTTCAGAGGAGGTTCTTCGGCACCGTAGCAGTCATCTTTTGACAGAGTTTGCAGCTTCTTCATGCTTCTGTGATGTTCTACATGTTCTTCTTTTTCTGGATATTTCCTTGATTTGGAGGTTTTCAGTCCTTCAATCACCTTTGATCTCTTTTTGGAGTAGAGTTTTGTTCCCACGAGGTTTTCTCTATTTCTCCACTTTATAGAGATCTTCTGTTTGTACATGGGTACCTTACTTGGCCTTGTTTGCCGGGACCCATCTTTGCTTTCATGCATCTTTTTCTTAGTGTTTTAGCTACTTCCTAAGTTCATCTTAAGGGGGGGTGTTAGAGTAATAAGTTGTTTTACTTAATTAATTTAATCATATTGGTTAATTAATTAAGTCACTTATCACTTTAGTTACTTAAGCTAAACTTAGGCACATTAATAATTAATTAATTATTAATTATTAAGTGTGCACACTAGGGTTTTCCTTTTTAGGGTTTCTTGATCTCCTTTCATAAGGATTGATCTCATTGTAATTATCAACGGGAGAATATCTGTAGCTTTCATATCTTCTTGAAAGTTTTCTCTCTTCTGTAACTTTTTCTTGTTGAAGTTAATTGCATACATTTGTTTGCAAATCTCTTGCGTGGAAGGTGTTTTGTTTGTTGTTTGATCCTGTGGCTCGTGGTTTTGTGCTTGTTTCACAATTCCAACAAAAGAAACAATAGAGAAAGGCATAAGCATTAATTTTACTAAAGAAGAAGAAGATCTAGAAGAAGGATCATAGTTGGTCTAGAGAGGAAGGAAAGAGGCTTCACAAGGTGAAGCTAGTGGTAGGAGAAAAAGGTGTGATGTTGTTGATATTGAAAGTGAAGAAGGTGTTGAGGAAGAAAAGAAAAGATTTGTAGTTCATATGAGAGAACAAAAGGAAGAGGCTGCTAAGAAAGGTTCACAAGAGAAGAAGAAAGAAACCAAGAAGGCTTCTCTGGAGAAGAAAAAAAATGTGGAATCTAAGAAGACTCCAATGAAATGTAAGAAACAATCTAGATCAAAAAGGCCTCATACACCAATAAAACTTGAGGCATTTTTTAACAACATAGTGCAGAATGATATGTTGAAGGAAATTGCAGAATTGTTTAAGGAAGAAAATGAGGTGGAAAAGGCCACCATTCTTGAGGCTATTGTCAAGTACATCGTGGTAATTCAAGTAGATATGAAGAATATCAAGAAGAATTTTACTAATGATGTATGGAACATCTTGCTGAAAAGAAGGGAAGAAGCTATAAACAAAAAATGAAAGGCTAAAAGATGAAGCCTTGGAAAGAGTTAATGCTCCACTATCAGAAGATGATAGAGCCACATTGGCTACTGTATTTATCAAGGAGATGAAAACCATACAAAGGGTTACCACCCTTATGAGTAAGGACAAAGATGAATTTGAAAGGATCCAGAAAGAATGCAATGATAAAGCTGAGGAGATTATTCAAAAGCTAAGATTGCTTCTGATAGCATAAGAGGTAATGAATGTTGATACCAGTGCTCTAGAACCCAATACAGAGGAAGAAATACATGAATATGATGCTCAACATGAGCATGAGGTCAATGAAGAAGCTACATTGGATAACACCCCTCTAAAGGTGGAGGATAAGACAAAAGAAAATGAAGAAGAAGCAATGATCGAAGAAGACATTGTAAAGGAATCTACTAATCTTTCTCCAATACAAAATGTTACTCCTTAGGCATAAAATGTTGAAGTTATTCCTCCAGTAAATACATAAAACAGTGCAGAGGAGGTGAATGTTGAAGAAGAGAAAGGTGAAGAGCAGGAATAAAAGCATGAATAAAAGGAAGAAGAGCATAAAGAAGAAGAAGACAAGGAAAAGGATGTGTCAGAGATGCATGAAAGAATAAAACTATTGACTATGAAAAGGTTACAAATGAAAATAGTAAGGCTGTGGAAACTATAAAGTCTCTTGGTGAATCTTTCATCTCATCTGGTGATTCTTTGAGAAATCTATTAAGTGTTTAGCCTATTTTCCAACCTATTGTGTCTTCTCAGTTGTTGTAGTTGCCCATGCAGCAAGGAAGTGTTGATTTGAACAAGATCTCTCATATCCATAAGCTTTAACTAGGAGACTTGCTTCATATATCTACAAGGAAGGAGATAATTTAAACTCATCAGAAGAGCAGAGAACTCATTGATGAGGTAGTTAAAGCATTTTTGGAGATCATATTAGGATCAAACATCAACACCACTTTATTTGGTATGGAAAAATTTAAACTGCTTATTGATTCCTTTAAGTCTTATGCATGAACTAAAGGAAGAAGCTGAGAAAGAAGTAGAGAAGAGATTGAGTGACAAAAGAATGATGGAGATAATAGAGAAATGTGTTGCTACACAAGAAATTTTTAGAATTATTGAAGGATGTTGAGAGTAATGTAGATGAGGAAAAGGTACTACTCCAATATGGCATGAAGTGGTCTAGAGCCACATATAAAATAAAGAAGGAAATGGAATCTATTGAGTCATAGATTGATGTTGCCTCCAGTGCATATAACTCAACTGTTGACCTCACCGATGTCACAAGATGCAAAATTAAAGGTCTTCATAAGAAAAATTTCCAACTAAAAGCATAAAAAGAACATATCATACTACAGTTTGGAGAGGTCAAGGATCTAGTAAATCCCAAATTACTACTAGTTTCTAAGGAACTTCTTAGTTCAGACAAGGCAAAAGGGATGAATCTGGTACTTACTTCACCAGAAGAAGGAGAAGAACTATTGTTGGAGTTTGAGACTCAAATCAAGCTACTTGCAGAGGCCAAGCGAGAATGGGAAGATGGTAGGCCTGGTTGGGAAGATCAGGTGAAGAAATTCCAGGTGTCAACCACCTCTTGTTGACTCATTTTCTATCATTTTATGTATTTTTGTTCATATTACTTGTATATATGCAGACATATAGAGTTGCATTTCAATATCTTTTTGAGATTTCTGCCCCGGTACATGACTCAAGGGGAGTCAATTCTTTTCACAACTGTATATATGGCTACATCATTCAGGGGGAGTTTAGGTAATGAAACAAAACAATGTATATAGGCACCATTTTCCCTTGATGTCAAAGGGGGAGAGTATTGAGGAGAATTTTTTGGAGCTTTTTTTGGCATGTTTCCATCAATAACAAAGGGGGAGATTGTTGGAAGTTTGAGGAGATTATCATTGATGATGATAGTTGGAAACATGAGCATGGATAAAGTTCATAACAATGTAATACAGTGTTGTCATTGATGTCAACATTGTTGTAGATCACTTTGGGTTATCCTAACATATTTTTGAAGTGTTGAGGAAGTCACTCGTGCAAGAATATTTAGTTCAAAAAGATCAATTGTGTGCAAAATTGACTAAGTGTCAAATCTGCCAGTTTAATGGTTCATTGCATCGATTTTTGGGTCTGCACCACTTCGCAAAGGAAGATCTTGCTCTATGATTCTAACCTAATTTTTGTGGTTGTTAGATGTATCTAAATCCAATATTTCATCTGGTTTGGCCAAGTACTTTGAGATATATTAATGACAGAGTCTAGTATGGCATTTCACAGTCATTTCCGATATAGTGTGTTTGTGCGGGAGATTCTACACTCCTCCATGGATGGGTATTTGATGTTGCGGTGTTGAAGATAAGTTTCTAGATGTCAATTGAGCTTGAATTCCATATGGTATCATGTTTTGAGGTCCACGTGTTGCGAATTTGATGAACACTTGAAGGATTTTTGTTTAGGTCCTATGACATTCTGACCTAACATGTTTGATGAGTATGCGAAGGATTAATATGTGTTGAGCCTTTATGTGGGATATATTTTAGGTCCATGCTGACCTATCTTAAGAAGTTTTGAATTTTGAATTATGGTGCGAAGTATGGAGAATTTATTTTGAGATCAACAAGTTGAATTTTGTGTGTTACGTCTAATTAGGCCAGGTCCTAATTGATGTTACACTTGATGTGAATATATATGTTGGATTACATTTAGTGTTTTGATATATGAGATGATGAATGCAAGATATGTGATGCAAATTTGATCAGAGCAGTGCGAAGTTAAGTTGTGAATGTTGAGATCAGAATTGTGTGAATGAAGAGCGAAGCGAAGCATTGATTCAAATTAGTGTGAAGATTGTTATTGTGCTTCATTGGAACTGTATTCTTGCATATTGTAGATGCATTTGTAATAGTTCAAAATAGGTTGTAAGCCACCTTCTTTATTCTATCTTTTTCACTGTGGGTAGTTAGTCCACCTGCAGTTAGCATTTATGTAATATACTATAATTGGTTATAATATATTTTGAGCTAACCCTCACCATGGTTTTTTCCCATATTGAGTTTTCCATGTAAAAATTTTGGTGTTCATGTGTTATGTGATGTTGTGGATGTTTCATGGTTTCTTTCCTTATAACAATTGAATATGCCTTGGTAATTGGATGGCTAATGTTTGAATGGTTTAATAGAATACTGATTCACCCCCCCTCTCAGTATTTTGGGTGTTCAACATCTATATGTTGTTTCTGTGAAGGCCTTTATGAGAGCACAAAAACAAGCTATCTCTTCAACCTCATCAAAAGGGAAGGAGAAGCTTGCTCACGCTCTACAACCTTACCCTTCTACATCTTCTACTCCATCTACTTCTTCTTCCTAACTTGTGGTGGAATCTTCAATTCCTGCTCCTATGCCTCACATGGGAAGTGGAATGGTTCCCATGTGGTGGAAGGAAAAGTGTTAGGCCTTTCAGTTGCCTATTTTTCCCATGGTTCCCTAACCCACCCTATAGGGAAAGGGGAAGCATTCCCATGGGGTTGTTCCTGTGTCTCAACCTTTGCAACCTCCTACTATTCCTCTACTTGCTCAATAGGTGGTGAATGGGAAGAGGTCAACTGTCGAGGTGCTCGTTTATGTTTCTCCTTATGTCTTTGTTTCTACTCTAATGCCTCCTCCTCCTCCTCCTACTCAAGAGATTACCCTTCCATCAGTAATGGTTATGAAGGATGCTCCTATAGTGAATTAGAAACCTTTGGCCTCTTCTCAAGTCGTGTCATCCAATGCTTGTAACCGACGTAACCGGCTTACACGTGAGCGCAAGCATAAAAAAAATTCTCTAGCTATAGAGCATGTTGCCTCATAGAAGACCAAGGAGGAGCTTGTTATCTTTGTTCCTGTCTCTTATGTTGCTTCATTTCCTTCTATTATTTCTACTTCAATTCCCATCACTTTTGTCTTTCTTTCGGCTCACCTACATGTCTCGATGTCCCTCACCCCAAAAGGGTGTAGGTATTCATCACTCCCTCAGCAGAGCCTCCACTTCTCATGTCCCTTTCAGACATTCCTCTTTTTTCACAGCTTGTGGACATGCCTAATACAATGGTGGTTTCCTCTGCAACTCTATCTTCTTCCTCCTCCACTTTCATTTCTTCTGTGAGGATCTCTCATCCTTCGTTGAAGCATAAGTTAGAGGATGACCTCACCGTGAGTGATGGTCATAAGAAAGGCTTGCTTTTGTGGAGTCTAGTTTTGTTTTGGCTTGTGCCATCCTTGTGATGGAGGCAACCCCTTCTTCCTCGGAGTTGGTCACCGCCTCTCTTCCTGAGGTCGGTAGTGACTCTCAGGTGGCTTGTCTTTCCCCTGCTAAGTTGACACAAGGCACTCCTAAGAAGTACATGTTCAACTCACGGGATGATATCCCAACTTTGTCCTTGATTTTTGTGAAATTGGTGACCTTTACTTCATAGGAACTCGATGAAGAAGACCTCAAGGGGCCTTCTTCCTTGGCTCTAGTTGCAAGAGAGTAGGAGGGTATTTCCCTTGTTATCCCTCCCCTACAGGATCATCCTCCCTCCCCTTATAGTGATCGAGACGAGGAGCAGGACAACTTGCTAGTCGATGAGGAATAGGGTGGCGCCTCTTCTACATCTATAGAGTAGATTTATTTGTTTGTTTGTGTTCCCCAATGCTTATCTTTTTTATGTTTGTGATCTTACCTGGAGGACCCTTGCTACCCTTTTAGGTACTTGGATACAAGTGCGGAAATCCATCATACACTTCTTTTATTTGTGTCATCATTCTTCTATGTGTTGTAATATTGATTTTCGATATTGGGTCTGATGTAAAGTGTTGGGGGAATTTAGGTCTTCTTCCATGTTAACCCAATTTTTATTTTGCTTTCTCTTCATGTGTCATTCTTCATGTTTTGAGAAATTTGGGGATTGATGACAATTTATATATATACTATATTATATCTATTTATATTTATGGACAGTTCTAATTATTAAATCCCCCTATCTCTTGATTTCTTCATCTCTACTTGTTTGCTTTGTGATGTTGTGGTTTCAATGTGTTGTCCCTTGTGTGTGTGACAACATACCATAGATACATCTCACTATGTGTTGCATGCCACAACACCTCTTGTCTTCCTTTTCTCCTTAGGATGCCATGTACTCCTCTGCATAACACACATCATCCTAAGGGGGGGCTATCATGCTTGTCTAATTTTCAACAAGGAGAATTCTTTCAAAAGGATTCCTTGGTGTCATATTTCTTTACAATGAATTCCTTGACAAAAGAATCCCTTGTTGAAAACCATTTTCCAAAAGGGGTGTATCCTCTCAAAAAGGACTCATTGACAAAATTTTCTTTCAAAAAGGATTCTATAGTGAAAGAGTCAAAAAAATTTCCTTTCGAAAAAGGAGTATTCTTTCTGAAAAGAAAGAGTCTGAAAACTTTCCTTTCGAAAAAGGAGCACTCTCTCTAATGAATCCTTAACAAAAGATATTTCAAAAGGATTCCTTGATGATAGAATCACTTACGAAAAATCATGCATGTCTTTCGAAAGGCATTTTCCTTTGAAAGGTCCCCTTGGTGTCTTGATGTATTGAAGGGTTCCCTACCAAAAGAACCCCTTTTTGAATGGCTTCTTCTCAAAAAAATTCTTTGATATCTTACAATTGATGTCTCATATCTGATATTTGATATCATGTATCTTGGTGTCTGATATCTTATATCTTTGCATTAGCTTGGGGGCACCCTGACTAGACCTACCTTTTTTGTGACTATATGTATCTTGGTGTCTGATATCTTATATCTTGGAATTAGCTTGGGGGCAGCCTGACTAGACCTACCTTTCTTGTGACTATCTTGCAACGCAGTTTGTAACAGCCATAGGCTTATCATCTGATTAGATTATGTCTTATGTCTCATCTAGTCAGGCTGTGTCTTATTATGTCGGCTTGTGTCAAATGGTGTCTTATTATGTCTTATGGAATTGTGTCATTATGATTCACTTGTTTTCCTAACATGATTATCTGTAGCCTAACATGTTTGTGGTGAGATCACAACTATCTTTGTAGGATCGAAGATTCATGTCATCTTCACATCTTGGTGGAGCTCCCTCTTTCACATCAAGGTATGTCAGATCGAAGGACTACTTCCTCTATGGTTTCAATATATTCTCTTTAGCCTCTTTCTACTTTAGCTCACATATGCTCGCTAAAGTGGGGGAAAAATGTAATGGCATAAATTTTCTCCTAGTGCAAATTCCCATTATATTACCCTCATTTTAACCTTATAAATTTGGTAATGAAAAAACCCACCGCATTTGCCTCGCTTTGCACGTGTGTCCTTATTGCTTTGTGTCGATGAGGGAATTTTTGTTTGGGATGCCTACACGTCATGTGGATGTCTATGCATCACACTTCTATCCTTATAAGATTCTTGTGTTAGGGAATGTTGGAGACGTTATGTTTTTTTCCACCTGGTGAATGTGACATCCTTCTTCAAACTTTGACCACCAGAGAATGACTATTTACCTTAAAATTAGCCATTTGAACTTCATTCTATCAACTTATTCTCACTCTATTGCTTTCTCCACTTCAATTATACACCCTTTTTTTGCTTTGATGCCAATGTTATTGCAGGTTGTCAAAGCTCTACTCCATTGACATGGTGGTTTTGTTTTTCTCCTTCCTCTCTCAGCTTCACGAGCTTGCAGAAAGGGAGGGTAATATTGGTTTATTTGCTTATTTGAAATATCCTACTTGTAGAGTTGCATCTAGATTATCTTTTCACTCTACTATCTCGTGTCTATTCTCTCTATTCCTTTATTACTTTTCTATATCTTGTGGTCTATCAGTTGTCTGTGGAGGTGGGAACACTAAAATAAGGGTTTGACTGAGGAAAACCTCAAAACACAACCACAATTTTTTCCTGTTACTATGCACGTGTAGGTGCAATTTGATCATGAGGAGCTTGCTAGGGAACTAGACCTTCGGTGAGTTGGCAGTCTTCTCCTTTTTGCCTCATCATTTTTCCATTAAGATAGTTTATATTTATAAGTTAAAGTATTCGTGTTTTTTTCTGCATTTCCATGTGTTTATTTTAAACTGTCAAACTTGAACTCTTGGGTTGTTAGAAAACTTGATGTGTTTCACTCTACAAACTCAACCCCTATCCATAAAATATGCCAATGTACATCTACAACTCCAGTGTGGCATGCTAAATTTCGACTCATGCAATGTCATCCTTTGGCAAAGAGCTAGTTAATCTACAGTTTGAGACCTTTGTGGTCTACTAACCTGTGTCCATAAAACTTCTATCGTAAAGTATAAGGAAAAAAAAACCTAATTTTCCTTTCCTTTTCAACTTATTAGGTAGTCCAAGGTAGTTAAGGGTAGTTCACTCCCTTTAGGCTCTTTGGTGTCCTAGAGACTTGGAGTAGTGAATCCCCCTTCTTTACAAATGGAAATTATATGGATGATTTATGTAATGATTTATTCTTTGTAAGGGGTATTCAAAGGGATAAAGGAGATATGAAGAAGGTAGGAAATAAATGGAATTCCAAGGTAAAGGAAAAATGCAAATCTCCTAGTAAATCGAAAGTAAGATGCTTGAATTGTGACAACATAGGTCATGTGCGGAAGGGATGTAAATTTAGAAAGAAGGATAATTCTTTTGATAAATTCTTGAACAATGATGAGATTAGTAGTAATGATTTTATCTCTAATAACATTGTTGGTGATGATTATTGTTTAATTAAATTAATTGCATTGTTTCACATGATTCTTCATAAGCATGGTACTCTATGTACAAGAAATGTGATAAAGTGTAAGTTTTCCTCGGTGGTAATATCTCACTTAGAGTAGTTGGTAAAGGAAAGGTAATATTTTTTTCATGGATGAAAATGTGAATACACTCTCAAGTGTATTACAAATTCCAAGTCTAGTAAGAAACCTTTTTTTTTAATTTTTAAGGTGATTGACTCTAGACTACATGTTATCTTTCATGGGAAGGGTTATAGGGTGGCTAGAGGAAAATTTTCTTGAATGCACATGAGACAACTGAGAGGGAGGGTGAATCAGTTGTACATTAAAACTTCAAACCCTCATAAACATTTAAATCCACATCAACTAAATTAATCCTTAATCTATTAGAATTATTTAGCATGAAAGCAAATAACAAAAAACTAAAACACAACAACGCCATGCACAATAGAACACCAGATTTATGTGGAAAACACAAGAAGGGAAAAACCATGATGAGGATTATCTCACAATATAAAGTAATTGCAACACTAAATACAAAGGGCTCACTGCCCAAAAGAAAGAAGGGCTCACTGCCCAAAAGAAAGAAGGGCTCACTATCAAAGGCTCAGTGCTAGATTATAGAAAAGAAGAAAGAAGAGTGTTACAGTGAAAAATCCATCTCAATGCAACATAAAATATCCACCACAACATCACCAACACATTGTAGACACCTTATACTCACCACTTCTATTAGTCTAACTCATTAAGCTCACACTACACTTCACAAATTCGCACTTCACAATTCTGTAATCCACATCACACACTTCACTACTCAATTCTCCATCAACTCATCACTTATTTATACCTTCTTCAACCTTGAAAACATTCTCCAAGGTCGGCTATGCACCTCAACCGTGTAAATTCAAATTAGGTTGGCACTAAGCATTCTCACGATGGAAAGGAATGAAAGCAAACCACACCACATCTTAACTTAGACCCAAAATATACATATATGCCACACCACACTTCCAAAATTATTGAAGCAAATCCACAATTAGTGTAAGCAATCAAGGTTAGTCAAACCAGTGTAAACACCTTTAACATTTAAGTGCATGCTTCCTCAAATCTAAAAATGACTTGTGGACCACATACAACACTTGAATACAATATGGAATATTCCACAAACAACTTGAAATATTGATGCAAAGAAAGGTGGATGGTATCAACACAATCTCAAATAAACCAACTTTACAATTAAAGAGCCTTAACTTGGTGATTTTCACTCAAACCCTCCTATTCTCCTTGTAGCACTTGAAGCTAGGTTTTTCCCACATAATTTTCTAACCATACCTCATACTCAAAAACTAATTGCAGATTTAGATACCCATTAAAGCATTTGAAAACATATCTAATTTGTAGGTGGGGTTGTTTTGAAACATAAAGGTCTAACCAAACATTTCCAATCCATTCAAACTATTTCCAAAGAGATTTTTATCAAACCCTAACACCTATGCATCTCTTATGCCTAAAACATGTGGTTTTCAACCTAGGGCATCAACAAATCTTCACCAATCTTCATCCCCTGCTCCTACAACTTGAAGAACACAAAAACACATGTCTACCCTCATTCCACTAGGTTTAAGGTTTATTCAATGGTGTAATGAGGAGAAATCCATGATTTCCAATTAGAACTCACCCTAATGAGGGTTTCAAGCTATTTGGAGAAAAAATGCTCTAATTTACTCAAAACTTAATGAAATCAAATGAAACCAACTGCAAAAGAACAAGGATTCAAAGCATCATCAAACCCAATCAATATTTGAGCACTCCCAGGCAGTACAAGGTCATACTATTCCCTGTAGCAGCAAAATTAGCTTCAAAAATGCAGAAACATGGCACCTTGTGATTCAAAATTCAAAATTTGCAACTTCTAACATTGCCTCAACCTTCACAAGGCTTATTTAACATAACAAAACAAAATCCAACTGATCCTAACTGTCCTTCAACTCCCCAACCATTCATCTTCCTAAAAATGCCAAAAATGCAAAAGTTGTTTAACAACTTTGGCAATTTTTTACAAGTTTTACAAACTTTACCAAATTGACTCCAAACTAACTCCAAACCACTTACAAACATAATAAATGGTCTTAAATACATTATTACAAACAAAAAAATGACTCAACAACTCAAAATCCAACGATTGACCCCTTTTATACATCATGAAGGCCTATGGTGCCTTGCACCATACTCCTCGGGCAAAATGAACTCAAGTCCCCTTAAGGATAGTATTGCAATAGTAGATTCTTGTTTGATCACATCATCCTCTAACCTCCAAGTGGAATTCTCATTTGGAAACCCCTTCCTATGGATCAAATATTGAAAACAAGCACTATCCCTTGTCTTTTTGAATTTTTTGCCACCTAAGACATGCTCCAACTTTAGAGACCTGTTTGATGAATGATCCTTGACCTATTCTTCACCTAAGAATGCTATGGAATCTGCATCATTACTTTCCACCATATCTCCTCCTTCCTTGCAATGAACTTTCTTCTTCTTCACTTTAGGTGTATGCTCGGTCTTGTCCACATTCCTTTGTAGTTTCGCCTTGACCTCTTCACCTTCGTTTCCCATCTCTTCCATCTATTGTTGTATCCCTGTAGTTGCTACTTGATCAGATATATTAAACCCTAGTATGGAAGAATTAGAATGACCAACATCCCCTTTTGAAAGCAACAAATGCAACACCTCTCCTACCATCATAGCAACATACTTTTGTAAAGGAGAGAATTTGTACCCCTTATGCAAATTCCCCCCTTTTCCCTTCCTCACTTTACCAAATCCGAAGGCTAAATTCCACATAAGCCCACTACCTTTGTTCCACTTGGTGGTTGTTTTGTGTGTCGACAAAGGAATAACTATCGGGGACACTCGTGCGATGCGCTTATGTCCCTGGCAGATTCTTGCGTCTAGAGCCTGCAGAGGCATTACACTTGCCATTGGAGGTTGATTTGTAACGCCTCCTTTGACTAATCGACTCAAATATGGCCATTTTCTTCATTATATCCTTCAAATTCACTATTCATTCTTCCATTTTATCCTCTACACATCTTCTAAGCATTCAGTTCATCTCTTTACATCCTTTAGCATACTCTCCAAGCATTCTAGCATTCACTTTAAACCTTCAACCAACACTTTGCACTCCATAGCAGCAACAACAACACTCCATCAACTCTGTAGACCAAGTATGGAACAAACACCATTGCAGTAGGGGCTTGAGTCCTCTCATTTTCTCCTCCATTAGCTAGTGAGCTCTTGGTGGAGGTGGTAAGCTTTCTACTCTTCTCCTATACGATTTGGTGGGTAGCACCCTACTGTTTTTGTAGTGCTTTTGTGTTCTTTACTTCATTTCCTTCTTTATCATATATTTCTCCATTGTTGCAAACTTGGTTGTCCGTGGAGGTGGAAACGCCAAAAGGAGGGTCTAACTAAGGCAGGCCCCTATACAACCACCCAACAATTTTCCTCTTTATTGTGTGTAGGTGTACGTGCTACTTGGAGCTAGCTAGCAAATGAGTACCTCTGTGAGATTATTCGTGCCACCTTGACTCTTGTTTATTTACTTTATCATATTCATGCATATCTTGCCTACTTCATAGTTTTGTTTTGGCCCTTTGGAAGTGATTAGCTAGGTCGTTAGTCTATTTTCTTGTGTTTAACCTTGTCTCTTTAGTCCTCTGGTCATACGAACACCAGCACACTTGAGAGACGCTAGCGCATCGCGTTGTAATCCTGAAGCCGCACTTTCATCCTCAAGCAAAGAGCTTCCTGAGGCACAATGTTAAACCCAAAAATTGGCTCGCTTAGCCCCATTCTGAGTTTCGGGTATGCAAAGTGGTTGAAGGACCTTATAGTCCTCATCATTCTCGTCCCACACCTCCTAACACCCCTTTTAGCTGAGGTAAGTTAGGGAAACCTTCTACTCTTGGCTCTCTGTGACCTAGGGCCTTGAACATGGTTGGTACCCCTCTTACATTTTTGGTGAGCTTGACGTGAACCAACATCTATTCATCCATTGGTGCTGAATCTTTTCCCTTATACCTTGTGATCGTTGTGCCCCTAAGTGTTGTGAAGGTTTATGAGCATCACAACCCAGTCCACAACCTCTAGGTATATTGTTATGAGAAGTATACAACACCTTCCGATGGAAAGGACAAAAGTCACTACTGGTTTCTCTACTGGCCTTTTCTCTAGTCCTGCCATTGGTTTGGCCACATAGGAGTAGTTGTCAAGGGGTGAGATAGGATTCTTTGACGAAACCGATCACGTCCCCACTCCTCCTGCATCTCCTACACCATCGTCAGTAGATGAGCATGAGGCCATTCACATACCTGAAAAATATGTCTCCACCCTCAGCAAAGGGTTGGGTGACTTGGAACATCACTTGCAAATAGACCTAAAGTTGGCTAGGGCCTCCCGAGTTATCAACGAACTAAAGTACATGGTGGGAAAAGACCGAACATGCATAAAACTCCTGACTAGTCTCTCTAGTCTGACTGATGCATGTGCTCCTCCGAGCAATCCTAATATTATATGTGAAGCCACTTTTGAAGATCATGAGAGATAACTAGGAATGTCAATGCCTCCTACGTCTGTATACATGACCGATACCGTACCCTCAATCAACATCCCCTCTGCCTCTGAGGGACCTGACACTATCAAAGTGAACAAGATCCCCTTGGGTTTCAGCTTCACCCCTCCTGTCACCTCTAGTGGTGGAGGTTTCGGCGGAATGAGTTGTGGAGGCTTTGGTAGTGGCAGTGGCTTCGGTAATGGGGGTGTTGCTAGTGGAAGTGGTTCCAATGGAGGTCATGGTTGTGGCTTTGGAAGTAGAGGTGGCTTCGGGAAAGGCCCTACTGGTGGTGATGGCTTCGGTAGCGGTTCCAGTGGAAGTCACACCGGTGGTTCTGGTGGTGGCTCTGGTGGTGGTTCTGGAGGAGGTTCCTCTGGCCCTCTATCTTCTAATGACCCTATTCTAAACACTCTTCTTTAGAATATGGGTAAGATGCAGAGCCAGTTAGCGAGTCTTCCCCAAGCCTCTACCTAGCCTATCGTCGAACCCTTCTTCCAGCATAGCCCATCATTGGTCACGATTTTGAACACTCCCTTCCCTCAGGGAATGGAGATTCCTAAATTAAAAAAATATGGCAGGAAAGGGGACCCACAAACACATGTGTCCGCCTTTAACGCCTTGTATACAAATTTCTTCCATCATGATGCATTGATGGCAAAACTATTTCCATGATCTCTCAAGGATACAACACTTGAATGGTACTGTTCCTTGCCTGAAAATTCTATTTTCTCATTTGATCAACTTGAAAACCAGTTCCTATGGAAATTCTAAGCTAACATCGGGCCGAAGATGACCTTTTCAAATCTCGTCTAGTGTAAACAAGGTGATAATGAAAAGATTATTGATTTCATAGCACGATATCAAGCGCTTTTCTCACAAATTTCATATCCCTTGTCCGATTCTAATGTGTAGAAGGTATTCATAGGGAACTTGCAAAGGTCTTGGCAAGAAAAGTTTGCCCTTATGAAATACCCTTCTTTCATGCATTTGTGTGCAACCCTACAAGAGTATCAGCATATGCTAGTTTAGTTTGGGGGGCCCTCCTCACGCTTCTGTTCTGAAGGAAAGTCCATTGTGTCGATCTCTAGAAAAGGTAAAGTTGTTGTGAATGTAGTGGCTAATGTAGATGAGAACAGTCTTAGATGCAACCAAAAGTTCACAAAGTTATTAGAGTCTTATTCCTCCATATTGCATTGGTTATTAAAGGATAAGATTGTAACCTTGCCAAACCCTAAACCTCTTGAGGAACCATACCCTAGCTGGTATGATGCAATTACCTACTATCAGTACCGTCGATTTAACAGACATGATACCGAATGTTGTATGCACTTGCGTCATGACACACAGGACCGCATCGAGAACGGTACTATTCGTCTCAATGGTAGCAAACAAAATACAAAAAAATTGGTGGCAAAAGTGAATAGTGAACTACAGATATAGATAGACCCATTTCTGTCACATTTTGCTAACATGATTATCGATCCCATTGATTCTATCACTCAAATTGAGGCCCATGTTAACATGGTCATAGTTATTCCTACCGCATAGCTTGCGACCGATTCGCTGGATATAACTTTCACGTCATAGGAATTTCCCCTAAATAACAAGCCCTTACCTCTTTATATTCCTGCTCGCCTCAATGGAAACATTGTGACAAAAGTCCTAATGGACCCCGCGAGTCGAGTGAATGTTATCATAGAAGAGACGTTGTAGCTTAACTCATTACATAGAAAGGAATACAAAGAAATGAAATCTACCATCCATACACATGATGGTCTTTCTCTGAAGCCCTATGGCTTGATAACTTTCTCCATCCTAGTTGGACCTAGGGCTATTGACATGGTTTTCGATGTTGTTCTAGAGTAAAATTTGTTCAGGATGAAGCTAATCATACCTTGGCTAGCTTTTATGAATGGAATTGCCTCTGTCATTCATAAATCTCTAAATTTCTCCCATGAAGGTGTCGTGCATGTAGTGTAGGACACTAGGTACCAACCTTTGGTGTCTTGTGGGGGATATTCGTTAGACCTTTTTTGGCCCACTTCGGTTGGTCTGATTCATCCAAGAATAGGCCTGCTTTACAAGAACTATGTAAAGTACAAGACTGGGGGCAAGGGACAACCAAAATTAGCTCTTCCTGTAGCACAACAACTGGCCACTTCTTCTTCCTGAAAAGGGAAGGAGAAGGTGACCTCCCCTTAGGATGACTCATCTACTCCCCTCTCTTGGGAGGAGTATTGGATGAACAAGCTTGGCTTTTACCTATTGAGTCTGATGATCCATCCTTGGTGTATACCTAAGATCAGGATATCAAAATTCCCTACTAAACCACCTGGACCTTGGTACTACCTATATGGTAGAGGAAATGGTCCCCATAGAGAGTCCTCTTTGTCTTGACCTCTGCGGCCTCCTACCGCTCCTACTCCCAAAGCAGTGAACAAAAAGAGGCCCATTGCCGAGGCACTTGAGCCGACTACCCCATTGCTTCTCAACCTGCTCCTCCTGCTCCTATTCAAGAGTTTGCTCCTCCACAAAAAATGGCTGAAGTGGACACTCCCATGGCTGAGTAGGAGCCTTTCGTTCCTTCATAGCCTTCGACCTTCAATTCAAAGAGTCGTAGAAACCGCCTTGCGCGCAAGCCTAAGCATCGGCTAAAGGCTCTCATGGCTGAGTGTACCACCTTATAGAGGAAGGAAGAGGAGACGACCGCCCCTGTATCAAGGCCTCATGCCATGTCCTCCTCTCTCCTCCCCTTTGCTTCTGTTCAAACCAGCTCTGTATCGCTTCCGGCTTATGCTGTGAATGCGCTTAACCCCAAAAAAGTGCAGGTGTTCATTGCTCCTTCAGTGGAGCCACCTTTGTTGATGTCCATTATGGATATCCTACCTATCCTAGTGGTCCTTCCAATAGCAGAGGATGTAAGAGGATCCCACCTTCTCTAAAAGGTGGTCCTGCACTGACTTGTTCTGTCCTAGTGACAAAACCGGTCTGGGCTTCTCCTGAGTTCATCACCCTCCTGAATCACTTGGCGAGCCTAGTGGTGAATCTCAAGTGCAACCTTCTCCATCCATTGAGGTGAAATATGTCACTCATGTGAAGTGCATGTTTGACTCTCTGGATGAGGTTCCAGCCTTGTCAACGATCTTCACGAAATTACTGACCTTAGCTCCACAGGAGCTCGGTGGAGAGGACCTTGTAGGGCCCTCTTCCTTAGCCCTTGTTGCGGGAGGGTCAGACGCTCCTCCTCTTAACATTCCATCACTGATATGTGTGCCTAGATGACCCTCGTCACCCCTATTGGTTCTTGGATACAAGGGTGGTTTTTGTGTCGTAAACCTTCTTCTATTTGTATCATCATTCTTCCATGTTTGTGACTTGATTTTTAATAAATTGGGAATGATGTAAAACGTTGGGGGCATTTAGGCTTCCCTTCCATGTTGACCCATTTTTTAACTTTTTAATTTGTCTTCTTGTGCATTCTTCACATGGTCTGATATAGTAGGGAGTTGATGAAAATTCATTTTATATACTATTACTATACATATATATATATATATATATATATTTATTTATGAGCAATTCTAACCTTGAAATATTAGGCTACCCCTGTGCCCTTTGTTCGTAATGTCTCATGTTTCCTTTTTCTTTTATCTTTCTATCTTCTTTTCTTGCATTGTCCCTCTCATGTGTGACAACGCCACTTCAACATTTTGATTTTTAGAAAATGCATTCATTGCCAACATATCTTTTTCTCGAGAATCTTCACAATCTTCTTTTCAAGAATCGCATTCTCGACTTGAAACCCTAATGGAATGTGTTTCCTTCATCACAGGTTCGTAAAAAAAAATATTGAGAACCTTCCTCTGAAGTGGGAACAACTTTGATCTTCCCCTCATGTGGGGGCATATTATTCCTTTCGAACTCCTTGATGAAGTGAGCATCTTTCAAAAGGATTCCTTGATAATGAATCGATTCGAGAAAGAAAACACCTATTTTTGAACAATGCTTCCCTTGAGTGGACCCCTTCTTGATGCCAGGGTTCCCGAGGGACCCCTTTGAAATTTTTCCAATTTTCTTACAGTCTGCGCTATTGTCCACCTACTTGCTTGCGTGGCCTCTTTTTGAGATGTTCTATCTGCGGGTAAACATGTCACTTTACAAGTGCACGTATGAAGCTGCTTTTTGACTATGCGAAATCTACTTTTCTGAGTTTCCTCCGTGTGAGATATCTTGGAGGATACCTCCTTGCAAGTTTGCAGGCCTGTAGGGCACTTCCTTTGAGCTTCCTCCATGCGAGAGATCTTGGGGGTGGCTCCCCTACAAGTCTGTAGGTTTGTAGGGCACTTTTTCTTGGGTTTCCTTCATGCGAGAGATCTTGAAGGACACCTTCCTTGTAGGTCTATAGGTTTGTAGGGCTCTTTCCTGGCTTCCTCCATGTGAGAGATCTTGGGGGACACTTCCTTGTAGGTCTGTGGGTCTATAAGGCATTTTTCTGGGTGTCCTTCATGTGAGAGATCTTGAAGGACACATTCCCTACAGGTCTGTAGGGACTTTTCTAGCTTCCTCCATGTGAGAGATCTTGGGGGACACTTCCTTGCAGGTCTATGGGTCTGTAAGGTGCTTTTTTGCATATCCTCCATGTGAGATATCTTGGGGGACACCTTCCTTGCAGGTCTGCGAGTCTATGAGGCGATTTCTTCTCAGGGCTTCCTTCATGCAAGAGATCTTGGGGGTTACCTCCTTGCAGGTCTATGGGCTTGTAAGATGCTTTCATTCTTCAACTTCATAGTTTTGCGGGGCTATGAAGTCCTTAGCTTTTCCGTCACTCTCGAGTTTGCTAGATCATGGTCTACTTCCTCAACAGTTTAGGTATATATTTCTAACTCTACTACTTTGATCTACTTTACTGAAGTACTCATCAGTATTTGTGCTCGCTAAAGTGGTGGAAAATGTATTGGAGCGAGTTTTCACTCCTTATGCAAATTCCCCCTTTTGCCCTTCCTCACTTTAGAAAACCAAATCCGAAGGCTAAATTCCACATAAGCCCACTGCCTTCGTTCCACTTGGTGGTTGTTTTGTGTGTCGACAGAGGAATAACTGTCAGGGATGCCCGTGTGGTACGAAGATGTCCCTAGCAGATTCCTACGTCTAGAGCCTGCAGAGGCGTCACACTTCCCATTGGAGGTCGATTTATAATTCCCCCTTCAACTAACTGACTCGAATATGGCCATTTTCTTCATTCTCTCCTTCAAATTCACTATTCATTCTTCCATTTCATCCTCTACACATCTTCTAAGCATTCAGTTCATCTCTTTACATCCTTTAGCATACTCTCCAAGCATTCTAGCATTCACTTTCAGCCTTCAACCAGTAGTTTGCACTCCATAGTAGCAACAACACTCTGTCAACTCCGTAGAGAAAGTGTGGAACAAACACCATTGCAGTAGGGGCTTGAGTCCTCTCATTTTCTCCTCCATTAGCTAGTGAGCTCTTGGTGGAGGTGGTAAGCTTTCTACTCCTCTCCTCTACAATTTGGTGGGTAGCACCCTACTATTTTTGTAGTGCTTTTGTGTTCTTTACTTTATTTCCTTCTTTATCATATATTTCTCCATTGTTGCAAACTTGGTTGTCCGTGGAGGTAGAAACACCAAAACAAGGGTCTGATTGAGGCAAGACCCTATACAACCACCCAACAATTTTTCTTTGTATTATGTGTAGGTGGATGTGCTACTTGGAGCTAGTTGGCGAATGAGTACCTCTGTGAGATTATTCTTTCCACCTTAACTCTTGTGCATTTACTTTATCATATTCATGCATATCTTACCTACTTCATAGCTTTTTTTTGGCCCTTTGGAAGTGATTAGCTAGGTCATTAGTTTGTTTTCTTGTGTTTAACCTTGTCTCTTTAGTACTTTGGTTGTACAGATGCCAACACACTTGAGAGACGCTAGCGTGTTGTGCTGTCATCCTGAAGCCACGCTTTCGTCCTCAGGAAGAGATCTTCTTGAGGCACAATGTTGAACCCAAAAACTGGCTCGCCTAGCCCCATTCCAAGTTTCAGGTCTACAGAGTGGTTGAAGGACCATATAGTCCTCATCATTCTCGTCTCGCACCTCCTAACACCCCTTTTAGCTAGGGTAAGTTAGGGAAGCCTTCTGCTCTTGGCTCTCCATGACCTGGGGCCTTGAACATGGTTGGTCCCCCTCTCTTACAACTTCTTAATCCAATCTTGAATCTCCAAAATCAATTCATCCTCAACCTTCAACACAGTAGATCTTGACACTAACTCAATATCATTTCCCTCCAAAATCAAGTCATTCTTCATATTTACTATCATAATATCTCCAAGTTTAGGAGTGGTTGCAAGCTCCATAGGCTTCTCTTCTTCTACCTTTATGAACTCCTTCCTACCTACCATCATCACATTAGCTCCCTTAGTTTTTCCTTTAGCTTCCTCCATCAATGGTGGCAAAGTATAGGAGACCCCATCCTTTTCTATTTCATAAGTATTTCTCCTTCCATCATACATAACATGTCTATCAAATTGCCAAGGCCTCCCTAGTAGCAAATGACACACATCCATAGGTAATATTTCACATAAAATTATGTCCTTATACCCTCCTATATTGAACTCTACCCAACTTTGTTCATCTAATAGAACATATTGACCCTCATTCAACCAAGAGACTTTATAAGGGGTATCATGTGATATTCTAGGAAACTTGAGTTTATCAACCATCTCAATTGAAACCATATTATTTGTACTCCCAGAATCAATAACAACTTTACATACCTTACCCTAGCAATTACAAGTTGTCTTGAAGATAGTCTTCCTATGTGGTGGCTCCTTTTCTACTGATGCCTTGATGAGAGTTCTTACCATAAGAGATTCACCAACCTTTGGAGCAGCATGCTATGATAGAGAGTTTACACTCTCATTGTCATCTTCTTGCACCAATTGAGCTCTTCTTTCTCCTCCATGTGAAGTAGAGGCTTGACCTTCATTGCACTGCCATGCTTGATGTCCAAACTTGTTGCATTGGTAAAACCTTCCTATGAATCCTTGTGAACCTCTCCCTTGACCTCCAAATCTACCTCTAAAGCCTGATTTACCTCCTCTAAATCCACCTCTTGCATCAACAACTTGGTCTTGGACTTTGCTTGTGTCTTCTTGGTTCTCATATGGCTGTCTTGCCTTAGAAAATCATCCTCTTCCTCTAGAATTGTTTCCTTTTCCCCTATTTTACTTGTCGTGCCTTCTCTTTAGTTTTTCTTCAGCCCTAATTTCCATTTGATAACATTCCTCAACCATTTTGGGATTTTCCAAGGTAACTCATCTTGAACGTTAAATCTTAATCCACTGAGATATCTAGCCACCTTCTCCACATCATCCTCCGTGTGACCTGCTCTTATACTCAACTTATAGAACTCATCAGTGTAAGCTTTTCCATCCATCTCTCTTTGTTTCAAACCTTGAAGTTTCGTATACATTTGAATTGCATAATCAGCTGGTAATAACTTACCATTAAGCTTAGCCACCATTATGTCCCAAGAAACAATTTTTGACTTACCTTTCTTCCTCCTTTTAGTTTTCTCATAATCCCACCATAACAGGGCATGACCCTTCAATTTTATTTTTGCTATCTTCACCTTTTGTTTCTTAGATACATCTTCACATTCAAAATAATTATCAAGTGTTGTAATCCAATCCAAAAGCTCTTCTTCATTCAAATTACCTCCATACATAGGTACATCCATTTTTACCTTTTATTTATTTTCCTTGTCTGCTCTCAGTAGCGTAGCCATCATCTACTCATCAGGATCCAATTCCTCTTTCTCTTCTTCTTCATTCTCCTCTTCCCATTCTTCTCTGAGGTCACTCTCATCACCCATAACCATACCTCTTCTCTGATTGGTTTCAATAGCCTCAAGCCTTGCTACCACCATATATTGCAGTTCATTCAACCTTCTAATCTCTCTTGCAATCTTCTCTTTCATCTCATTCATTTCCCTAGCCATAGTGTTATTCTTTGGAGGCATCTTGTTCTTTTCTCACTTCACACTTTCTCTCCCTTACAGACCTACCTATGCTCTGATACCAATTTGATGCAGATCAGGGTGGATGGTATCAACACAATCTCAAATAAACCAACTTTGCAATTCAAGAGCCTTAACTTGGTGATTTTCATTAAAACCCTCCTATTCTCCTTGTAGCACTTGAAACTAGGTTTTTCCAACATAATTTTCTAACCATACCTCATACCCAAAAAATAATTGTAGATTTAGATACCCATTAAGGAATTTGAAAATATATCTAATTTTTAGGTGGGGTTGTTTTGAAACATAAATGTTAAAAAATTGTTGCTATGCTTTAAACTAGGCCTATTTAGGCTTATTCCACTAGGTCACAACAGAGTTTTCACACTCCATACCTCAAAATTTCATTCCACTAGCCCAAAAATGTCATGAATAGTCTACCAAAAATTTCCAATCCCTTCAAATAATTTCCCAATAGCTTTTTATCAAACCGTAACACCTATGCATCTCTTATTCCTAAAACATGTGGTTTTCAGCCTAAGGCATTGTTGGCCTCCTACAATGATTTTAATAACTAAGCATTTACAACCATGACTCAAAGATTGGACATCTAACCTGAATAGCTATCTCAATCATCATTAAGGTGCATTTAACTTGTCAACCCAGGGACATGAACTTGAAATGTGTTAGCACAGTATGTGCACTAGGAACTCAAAGTAGCCATTGTATTCTACAACTAAGAAACACAATACTGAAAATAAATTGCTCGAAAGGGAAAGAGACAAAAGCTAAATATTAATCAATGACTATGCTAAGCTGAAATGCATAACAAGAATAAAAATTTGAGCTACGAACATGACACTACTTTGTCTGTTTTGGCTATAGAAACAGTCACAAAATGGAATTCTAGTGGCTGCAAGAACAGTCAATGCCAGATTTCTAACTAAGAACTAAACAACAAGTAATACTAAACTAGTGCTAAACTAATAGAATGGATTACTCACCAAGTGGGACCCCTTGGATAAGTATCCTCTAAACTAATAAGAACTCCAGTGCTTGAAATCAGAACTTTATTTTATTCACTGTAAATCATGCATACAAGAGAGTAATGTATTTGTATCACTGAAACTGGAGAATGGGAGTACAATATCAAATCATGCAACTCTTGAAGAAGGAGTATCAAGTCATTATTTATACTACATCTAAACAAGGTAGTCAACTCCACGACTAGGAGGATGCCATTTAGGGAAAATAGGGGAAAGTGGAGCGATGGCGGTTACACATGCATGGAATCTAGTCAAACATGCAAGTCTAGACGCAGATCCAACATAGCAGTAACACCTGTGCATGCTCAATTACTAAGGTCCACTACAACACGGTTACATTCAGTTGCATGAAGAATCTTTTATCGTTGGCTACCTTTGACTTGGAACGATTCCTCTGCTGGACATTATGGTGCATGCCCAGCCAACGGTGTCTTCCTCAACTTGGCGTATTAAATATACATGGAAAGGTCAGTACATATAATAAATGCACATCTATAACCACTCTAAGAATCATTCATTAATCACATGCAAAATCAATATATTTAACCCACATAATATGCCAAATGTCATTAAAGCTTGCAGAGATAGTATAATGTCAAATGTCAATGGTTTGAGGGAAAAATTATGCAAATACCAACATTTAATCACCATAGTTTATGACATCAACCAACAAATATACTATAAATTCAACCCAAAACTAGACCAAAAACTAGGCTCATCACTCCCCCCAACCTAATGTTTTGTTGGTCCTCTAACAGGGGAAGAGTTGTTCTTCTGCTTGGTCAAGGCCCTAAATTTGCAACTGAGAGTTGTCCAACATCAGTGGCTGCAGTGCGTGAATTAGGATCTCAATAGAATCCTCTCAATCTGTCAAACCTGTTTCATCTCTGCCTCTCTGCAGCAACATCAAATTGGTGAAATTTGAAGTTTGGTACGAGCCACATGAGCATGGGTGGCTGGAAATTCAGGGGAATCCAAATTCGCCCCTATGTTCTCCTAATCTCAATATACCTATCAATTATTTTTAGTGTTGCAGCATAATTGTGGATGGAATGAGGCTCAACCTATTTCAGCTCATCAGTCAACCTATTCCATCTCTGTGACAAACATCTCCTCATGGTTTCCTCCTTTGTTGTTGTCTTTACCTCATACTCATTGTAATTTACCTCAATCCAAGGCATAATCCTATTGCCATAACTTGGTTTGAGCAGCATTCAATGCCATTCTCTGTAAATATCCCTTGGGTTGCTTGATTAAGCTCTATCAGATAGAGGGATATCAGACTCCAATTGCTTATAAGCACCATGTTGTTGTCCCCAACTAATCTCATTTTGCACCCAAGACATGAATGCTCTCAATTGAACATCCCCAACATACAGTAGCAGATTCCAATCATGGTCTTTTGTGACAACGTAATTATGCAGATAAAATTCACATAGCAAATTCTTCATTTCAGGGGAGGTAATCCTATAAGCATTGAAAAATTCTATAGGGGTATCAATAGAAGGATTCAAACCCAAGACAATTCTTGACATCTTAAAAGAGAGATACTTCTCTTTTAGGAGCAGAGCGTAGACCCTTGGAGGGGTCCTACATTCCAAAATATTTGGTGCCAAAGTTGCCATATCATCCACCCTCTCCTTCAAGTTGGCAATTTCTGCATTTTTATCCTCAATCTCTTCATCCTTCTTTTGAATTTCCTCCTTCAATTTTCGTTTTTCCTTTTTCCATTCTTCCTCCCTTCTTTGTATTTATTTTCATAAATTCAAAATTGTTGCATGTATTGTAAAAACAAGAGGATTATGAATAATTACCAGTATTTTTGTTGATTGCGGCTCCTCATAAGGCACTATCTGCATGGACTCAAGCTTTCCAGTTATCTCTGGCTGCAAGGGTGTTGTTTCTTCTTCCTTTTGCTGCAGGAACTCTTGCTCTTGTTGTGGCTGTAGAAACTCCTGCTCTGGTTTTGGCTGTTGCTCCAGGACCTCTTTCTCATGCTGTAGGAAGTCCTGATTTTCCTCCAATTCTTCTGCAATGTTAGCAAGATCGACTAGTGTTATATTTGTTGCTCTCCTAAATATGTCTTCTTCTTCTTCAACATTCTCCTACTCCATTGGAGCTTCAGGGTCCTCATGTGAGGTCTCACCAAGTTTAGGGCTTTCCTGTGGAGGTGTACCAATCGCAGGCCCAGTTGGTCTTGATTTCCTATGAGGTCTCTCACGTTTTCCTTTGGACGCAGGATGAACAGTATCAACCTTCCTCTTCTTAGAACTTGACACTTTTCTTTCTACAAATTGTGTCTTAACCTTCCCTTTTCTCATTTCTACCTCTCTCCACTGTGCCCTAGTTTTCATTAGGGTTTCAAGTGGGATGTCATCATTAGAATCTAAGGAAGAGCTTCCTTTTTCTGAGTCCTCTTTTCCAGAAGAACTAATTTCTATGGTTTCTTCTGTTGCAGGAGGATTCATGCTAGAGCCAGTGCCAAAGGTTGAAGCACTAGGAATGGCTTCAGCTGTGCTTACCCTCCTGCTAGACCTATGAGATTGAGGCAAAGCCCTAGGTTGCAAGTGCTCAGGTCTAATTTGATCAACATTTATAAACTCTTCCCAAGTCATCCCAGATACATCATGTAGAGACTTTTCAACTAACAATTTAATCAAGCAATGGTGGGAAATAGAATTATCCCTACCTTTTTGGGTCTCGGCCGCCATAATTGAGAGAAGATTGTACAACACGTTGGGCACATTCATCTTCCTTCCGTGCCTCATGTGATTAAAAAACTTGAAGTGGAAAAAATGCAAGTTTGACTGGCGACCCTCACAACTGATGTATTTGATAACATACACAACTATTTGCTTCCATGGCTCGGGCATAGACATTCTCTTTGCACCCTTTTTGTCTATGCTTAATGGGGGGTCGTTTGGCTCTGTAAACTTGGCCCTAGTCGATCTGGCATCTCTAGAAGCAGGGTAGTTTTCACCATTAATTGATAACCTTGTGACCTCTACAATTCTTTCCTTTGTTGCCACAACTTCCAACCCTTTTACTATTGCTTTTCCTTCTGAAAATGTTTGGGAAAATTCAAGGGCAATGCTTTCATCAAAGCCATCTAGCTTCAAGAAGTAATCTAACCATCTACAATTTCTAAATTTTTCCAGGCACTATGCATCCTGCAGTAAAATATCATGCACCGTGGGTTCATTTCAAATTAACCAACCTCCCATTGTCTGCAATCAAACAAATGCTCTGGAACTTCTTTCCTGCAATTCCTATCTGAAAATCAAATGCACTTTTATGCAGTATCTGCTAAATTCCAGTACCAACTTGCTAAATTTCTAGTGTCAGTGTCGACTGAATTTCCTTTCCTTTTTTTTTCCTTCTTGCTTGCAACTCAAGATTATGACAGGGCAATAATGGCAAGAAAAGGAGTGATAAAGGGAAATTATGATAGGAAGAAATGGTAGTTGCAGCTATTGTCACTTCACACATGCAAGTCGTCCTCTCACTATGATTTCAAATCAACTCATTTAAAAAATTTTGACGTAGCCTAATATGATTTGACACATGGGTAATAAATTCACAAAATATTTGCATCTTTTTCTTTCCCCTCCCCCCAACCTAAATTTGGACATGTGTCCGCACATGTGAAATGGGAGTGCCGTTTGATAGGTAATAATGGCATTTATGTGAATATCTATACTAACGTACAATGATTAAATGAACACACTTAAAAGATGATTAAAGATAGCAATTAATGCGCACATACCTAATTGTGTGGAAGATTTGTTGCAAGGATCATGAATAAAGCAATGCTCACCTTTTTTTTTTAGAATAAATTGAACAATAAATGAAGTGAAATGAGGTGAGGTGGAATGAAGTGATGGAAGAGAGAGAAAGTTGGTAATGGATGTGTGGATGGATGAAGAAATGAACTTCCACATAAGTCAAAGTCTTTATTATGAAAAGTGCGTACCTTAATTAGCCAGAAGGAGGGACACTAGGTCCACTTCCTTTGGCTACAGGAAGTTCTGGTGCTGAATGCTGGATGAATTGTTGTAGGAAATCTTCTTTGGAAGTTGGCTTGTGGTATAACCTGAGGCGATGACCATTGACAAGTAATTTGAATCTGACAGGGTCAATGGTAGTAAGCTGAACAAATCCATTAGGAAATACCTCAACAACTTTGTATGGTCCTAGCCACCTTGTCTGCAATTTTCCTACATTGTCTTAGTGTTATGCCTTACATAACCACCCCATTATTAGTTTGGAACAAAATGGGTCCCCCTAGGAGTTGTTTGTTTTGTCTGTGGTTTTGTTTGGGTCTTAGGATTTGTTTGTTTTTCTCTTAAGTCTTTCTTTCTTTTGCTCTGGTGGAAGCGGAGCCGGAACCAAAAATGGATTCTGAACTTTTCACAAAGTTCCTAGTTCGGATTCTATTTCGACTCTGAGTTTGCCTTCTCTTTCCGTGTTTTCTTTCGTTGTTTGTTGGTTCCTTTGTCACTCTTGGGTCTGTGTGTCCCTTGAGTTATTTTTCATTTTCTTTGCATTTTGTTTTACCCGAGCGGAAGTGGAACTAGGATTAGAACATAACTTGGAACTTTCAAAATTCCAGATCCTGTTCCCGTTTCGACTCCAACTTCGCTCATTTGCTTTGTCTCGTTGTTTCTTTGGTGTTTGGGCCGGGTCTGGTTTTCATTCCGAACCCACTTTCCTTTGTGATTTTGTGTCTTTTTTTTGTTCCTGCTTCTTGGTCGGAAGTGGAACCGGAACCAGAACCGAACTTTGAACTTTGTGAAAGTTTCGTTTCGATTTCGACTCTGCGTCCGCCCCGTTGTTTCTTTTTCTTCGTCATTGATTTTATTGTGGAGCCAGAAATAGGTTGGAAACTAGGTAGGGGAATTTGTACAAGTTTCTTTATGTTGTCTCTGACCCGGGTTCACGTCTGCCCTGCTTTGGGCGTTCATGGAACTCAACAGCCTGTTCACATTGTTTGCTACACCTCTGACCTACCGTATTTATGGCATTAATTGCAACCTCTTTGCACACGCGAATTGATTTTAAATTGTTAATCATGTTTAACTGGCTCATTATCTTTTTTATTCAAAATTTTTGATTGAACCAAAGCCAGAAAAGCTTCAAGAGGATTGATTTGATTGCGAAGGCGAGTTCTAGAGCGAATCTTGGTTGAATTTCAGTCTTTCTCGAAGAGCATTTTTAGGTAGGGATCTTCTCCTTTTTCTTCCCGCTTTGTGTTTTTGTGCTATTGTTTTGTTTTTTGTGTTTTGGTGCGCTCATGGAGTTCTCTCCTATGAATTTTTTCCTTCCTTTTGTTTTGCTTTGTTTCTTGTTTCCGTTTTTTCTTTTTGTCTTTGTTCTTGCTTTGTTTTTCTTCTTTTTGTTTGTCTATTTCTATCTGATGTCGCTTTCATGACAGGTGGTTTGTTATCGTGTCCTAATTTCTAATTAGGGCTTCTATTTGCAAGGGTTGTCCGTACTCTTGATGTTTGAAATATGTTCACAACCTTGCTTCATCCTGATCCTATGTCCTTTGGATATGTTCTATGATGGATTTATGTTGCCCTAGGTGGTTAAATTGACGTATCGAGCAAACTAGAGTTTTCCCGATAAACTTCACAATGCACCTTGTCTTAGGTTTAAATTTGTCCTTCTATGATTGAAGGATAGGGGTTAGGCCCCCTTTTATTTGGTTTTCTCTCATAGGTTCATTTGACCCAGGTTTTTAAAATTCATATGACTGTGTCTTTGGAAAACGCCTTTTTGTTTTGCATATGGTATTGGCGGGAGCGGATCCGAGAATGATTTTGTTTCGAGGTTTCTTTTTCTTTAGGACTAGTTCCTAAAAGGGCTTCGTTTTCGGTCATTATGGTGTTTTGTCTTTATATACTTTTCCTCAAGTCTTCACACTTAAGCTTAGGAAGAATCAAAGTTGGAATGGATATCAAACTTGGAACTAACAATCGATTTCTGGTTTGGTTTCCATTCCGATCCCAGTTCCGATCTGGTTTCGGTTCCGACCTTGCCATATGTTGAAATGTGTTTCCTATTCCTGATCCTTCTATGGTTTCGCTTCTGATGAAAGCAAGATTTGACTAAGTATGAATGCTATCTTAGGAAGGTAGGGAATGGTATTATATGATTAACTAACTTTGATGTTTTTTTATCATCTAATACAAGAGTTTACTGTAGGAATCAAGAAATCTCTGGGGCATCAGATGAGACTTCTCAAAGGAGCCAACTGGGTGAAACTTCAAGGCAAGGAGTTATGCCTAAGAAGATCAAAGTAGAGCAGCTCCCTTACACCTTAAGGTATAAGCATGGGGATGCTACTCTTACTGCAAGTAAAGTTGACTTGGAGTGGGCAGACATCACAGAAACTAACCTAGGCCCTTTTAAATTTGGGGAATTGGTTGATGAAACCTTCAATGAGGATGCTACACCAAGGGCTAAGAGGATTGCACAATCAGGATTGGTGCATGTTGCTCTTTTCCCTTTATCTATTCAATGTCTAGAACTGATTTTGGTAGCCCCTGGGGCTTACAATCCTGCTACTAGGAAGTGTATGGATTCCCAAGGGAATGTGATTATTGATTTAACATCCCAAATGTTTAGATTCATGTTTGATGCACATACTCCACAAAGCCCTAAACAATTGAATGAGGCTGAAGCACTAAAGTTTTATAGTAAAAATAAGGAAAATAATAAATCCCACATGAACAAGCATTGGATGAGGGTGGAGAAGAAGTCTCTAACCAAACTTCCTAACCAACCTAAAAGGGTAGATTTTAACAAAGAGATTGGAGACATCATTATGCTACTTGCTAGGGTGTTTGGGAAAAGAGAGTCTTCACAATTCAAGGAGTGGATGTTCCCATTCATCCAAACTATTTTAGATGGCAGACAATAGTTTGACTGGTCGGTTATATTGTTAGAAAGCATTCACAATCAAATGTTGAGAGTGAGGGAGACCAAGAGTTTCTTTATGACCTCTTATGTGGTCTATGCAGCTGCCCGGATGGGGATCTTTCCAGGACTTAATACAATTGGTATAATGGGAGAGGCCCAGGGACAAAAGAAAGTATGGGAACATTATAATCAACTCACCTTGCAGGCATCAAAGTCACATTATAGGAGAGTTAATGATGCCTTTCTTTATTTCATCATTAACAGGCTTACTGGTGATGCTGGATACAAACTTAGCAAGGAGACAATGGCCTTTATCAATGAGTGGGGACATTGGTTTATCTAGTACCCCACATTCACTTACTTTAGATTAGCAGGCTTTCATGGTCATCCCCATTTGCTTCCTAGATGTTGTTGTGATAGGGTCATTTTGATGGAATTTATATATCAGGCTTTGGTTGTTAACTACAAGTTTGGCACCAAACACAAGACTAGTTGCCATAAGTTTCCAATGAAGTTGGGAGAGTTTAGTTGTCCACACATTGTGGCAACAAAGGTTGTTTGTGATGAATTGGTTCACCTAAGGTTGAGTTTATACACTGCTAGGAAGCACTATGATCCCAGGCACAAGATGCAGGCTTTGCTTCCCAGTCTCTTTGACAAGCATTTCAATCTATTGGAATATTTTTGGATGGACTTGCAGGATGAATATGATTTAAGGAAAAAAAAATTATGAGAGATTGCCTATGCCACTCATGGTTGAGTATGGGATTAAGGAAGATATCCTGAAGAATTTTTCAGATGATGGGGTGACTTTGGATCCCTAATATGAGGCTGAGAATATAGGCACTAGAAATATTGATCCACTAGATTGGACTATTGAAGAGTCTATTGATATAAAACAAGTTTCTAGACCAGTCTTGGATAGAAGTGTGCACTGGGTTAGCTTAAGAGTTAACCAGCTTGAGGCTCAATCATCCAAAAAGAGGAAAGTTGTAGGTACCACCCAAGGTTATAAGAGGAAAAAGAGAAGGATGGCACCTAAGGAACCATTAGAGTTTATGCCTTCTAATGTGGAAGAGGAAGTGGTTGCCCAAGATCTCCTAGAGATACAAGGAGGTGAGACAATTGCAGAAGTTGGTGCTTCCACATCTATTACAGGAGAAGTATCTGCTCAACCCTCTGTTACACAACAACCATGTCAGGAATCCCCAAAGGGAACTCTCCATAAATAATTTGAGTTTTTTAGAGAAATGGAGTTTGAAATTGAAATACATGATATTGCCATTGATTTTGAGAAGACTCCATCTGATAAAGGGGTTCATGTAGTAACATCTCTTGATATTACAGATGATGCAGGAACAAAGCATGTATTGACTGAGGAAGATCAATGGAATTTTTTTGTGGATGTCGAGAGGGAAGTTGATGCCAAGGCACAAGCTGAGGCATTAGCTAAATAACAAGAAGAGGAAGCTAAAGCACAATCTGATTTGTCATCTAAAGAAAAGGAATGGGAAGATACTGTTAATGAGCTGGCCAAGCAGCAACAAGAAAAGGAGCAAAAACTTAGAATGAAAGAGGAAAGGGATAAGTTGACTCTACAACAAAAGATTCATGATCTTGAAGAGGAGAAGGCCAAGCAGAGAAGAGAAAAATAAGCTCTTGAAGCTAAATTTAAGGCCTTAGAAGAGGCTCATAAAAAGAAAGAGGAACAAGAATGCTTGGAAAGGGAGAAGGAGGCTGCAAAGCTTGCTCTATATGAAAAGAAGTCAAAGGAAGCTTGGGACTATGTCAAGAATCTAGAAGAGCAAAGAGACAAAGTGTTAGAGGAGAGGAACTTAGAAGAAGAACGTTTGAAGCAAAAGTTAGAGGCCAAGAAATTGCAAGAGTAGAAAGATAAGGAAGAGGCTGAGAAGCTAGCACAAGAGAGGGCACAAAGTGAGTAGCAAAATGTGCAGGAGGTTGACTCTTAGCCTCAAAATACAATATTACAACCTTTGTCTTCCACTACTGCTACTTCTTCTTTGGCCCAAGTAGCTACTACTCCTGTTGCTCCTACCTGGTTGAAGCTTGACTTAGAAAGGAAGCAAATAGTTCAACCACAACCTCTCAATTGGGAGGAGATGATGAAAGAAATTGAGAAGGATAGAACTAAAAAGAAGGCTAGGGTTCTTCACTCCACCAAGCTTACTGACACAGGGGAGATTATTGCTGAATGTGCAATACCCATGGTGGATAAGAACCAGGAAGATATGTAGATGATTGATTATCAATTGGGTACAGTGAATTTAGGAAGGCCTACAAGGAATCAACAAATGAACTTAATTGATATTGTGGCTTCCTCTACCAAGTCCCGAATGATCAAGGATAAGCAAAAGAAGGATGAGCTTAAGGCTCAATTAGATCAATTGCATAGGTTTCTGAAAGATGTTTCAACTCCAATCTCTCAACAGGCTGCTGCCCCTGAATCCCTAATCCTATTAACAAAGAAGGAGGCAGATGATTTGGTTCAGATGAAGAGCAAGATGGGAATGCTATAGAAATGGTTTGACAAGCTCAATCAGGAGGTTGATGATGTTCTTGCTGATGGTTTTAAGATTCACAAGGCAACTCTTGAGTTGGCAGGGGATCTAGATCAACGTACCAAAGATCTAGATAAGCAGGATGAGGAATATAAAGAATATGTTAAAAAGCTTGAGGACATTGGTAAAGTACCTAAGTCAACTTTGTTTGAACATTCAATTCTTGAGGATGATACTATAGATTTTTTTGAGAAAACTGTGAGTATAATAAGGTATAAATCCAAGGCTATTCATGTGCATCAAGATGAATTTCAAGAGATGAGTAAGGATTTGAACCAATAGATTGATGAATTGGAGGCAATTGTAGCCATTCCAATCAATCTAGATACCTCAATTAGGGAAGGAATTTCTTTAGATAAGATGAGGGAGGGATGGAGGGGTAGATTTGAAGACATAATGCAAAAAGGAGATGATGGGGAGGATCTATTATTAGATCGGTTTATGGATATCAGGGAAGAAGCAAAGGTTGCTAAAAGAGAATTGATCAAGTTGAAAGAGGTATAGAAGTTGGTTTCAGCCGAATTAAGGAGGATCAAATTTGAAGATTATTGGTTGGATGGACCTGATTTAGGTACTCTTCAACAAGTGTTTGAAAACTATGATGAATATGTCCTTGAGGATGTAAAGCAAGGGTGAAATTATGGTTGAACACTTTCTTCGCTTGATGTAACATCTCCTTCTCTCCTCTTGTTCAAGGTGTTAATGTGGGCTCAATTCCGCTTCTCTTCTTCAGTTTCACCTTTTTATTTGGAAATCAAAATTTGTGCAATATTTTGCTCTAGCTTCCTAACTCGGAGTTCAACAGTTTGGTTCTATCCGCAGTCCCTGTTCCTTAATTTATGGATCTGGATTCCAAATTGGGAGGAATTCATGCATGCTTGACCTATGTGTATTATTTGGTTCCATTTTGTAAGGTCAGCTAATTGAAGCAAGTTTAGCCACCTGATGATAGCAAACATGAATAGTCTTAGGTTTTCATAATTGTTAAGCAGATACTCTGAAATTTCAAGTAAATTTAGATACAGTTTTATAGCTTTGTGCAAGTTTTGTGTTATCAAGTTGGACTTATTTGATGATTTTAATGATATATAATCAATCCATATGCCAGTGGTTTTTCTACACCTAAGTGTTTCTTATTTGATGAAAGTTAATAGAAGGAATTGGATTTAAGATTATCTCATTAAGTTATTTGTGAATGAATTTCCATGATATCTATTTGATCTGTGTTTTAATAATGAGTGAATGGTTGTTTCAATGTTTATGAAGAAAGTTTGGTGAATAGTTATGATGATTGAATTGGCACTGTGGATGTAGGAAATGGTATAGATTATTCTATGGATTGTTTCATGTCATTGTTGTGGTTGGATGAAGAAAAACTCATTATTGTTATGCATGTCTAGGTGTTAAGTAGTTTTATTCATATTCTTCTGGTTTTAAAGCTCCGATCTATCTTTTTATCTTTATTTAAACCCCCAAAATGTAGAATAGTTGATTTCATGCAGTTTTGTTCCTTGTTACCAGCAAAGGCCCCTTGCAAATTACAGTTACATTGACCTCTGAGTGATATCAATACAGTTGAGAACCAACTACCAGGACCTTGGGAAGTAGATGGCTGCATGTTATCTTTCTTTTTTAGGAGAAATAGAATAGTAATATTTTGTTTAATGTTGTTGTGCTATATTGACCATCAAAACCTAGTATCTTGAGTCATAGAGCAAGGCCCAATCTTCTAGTTTTAATTTCTTGTCCCTAATAAATTTATCATGCCACTTGATCCTCTGATTCTGCACTACTTTTGTATGTTGCAGGGTTGCTCTTCTTATTTCATCCAAATCATTTAGTTGCATGATCCTTTCTCTCTGTGCCTCAGAAATATTCATCCCCAAATCTACTGCAATTCACAAAGTCTTATATTCAAATTCAATTGGCATCATAGCTGTCTTTCCATACAACAACTCAAATGGTGTAAAGCTTGTAGTTGTTTTCTAGGTTTTCCTATAGGCCTAAACAACTTTTGGTAATCTGTTTGTCCAATCCTTTCTATGGAAAACTATTGTTTTAGTTAGAATGGCTTTAATTTCTTTGTTGGCCACCTCAACTTGGCCATTAGCCTGGGGGTGATAAGGAGTAGACTTCGCGTGTCTTATATTGTACTCATTCACTAGTGCTGCAACAAGAGTTGATGTGAATTGTGGCCCTTGATCAGTCACTATTTATCTTGGGACTCCATATCTTGTGAAAATATCTTCATAAAGAAATTCTACAACCTCGTTATCCCTTGCATCTTTCATAGCCTTAACTTCTACCCATTTTGTCACATAATCAGTGCATACCAATATATAAGACTTACCATTTGATGGAGGGTCAATTGGTCCCACAAAATCCAATCCCTACTTGTCAGAGGGTGTGATTACTACCTGAGGGAAAAGTGGAATTTCATCAAATCTAGTTGGTCTGCCCATCCTTTCACATCTATCGCATTTTGTAGTATACCTTCCTACATCCTTGTGGAGTGTTGGGCAGTAATACCCTGTGTTCAAAATCTTCATTGTTGTCCTTTTGGATGCAAAGTATCCTCCACATTGTTCATTATGACATGCATGCAAGATTCCATATGTCTCATATTCTCTCACACATCTCTTCATGACATGGTCAGGCACAATATAAAACAAACATCCAACAATCGAAGAGAAATAAAAATATTTTTCAATAAGTGCCCTTTTCTCTTTTGGGGAGAAGTGAGAAGGAACTCTACTTGTGACCAAGTAATTGGATATGTTAGCATACTAGGGTGTTTGTACACTAAGGAAGAATAGATGCTCATCAGGAAAAGAGTCATCTATGGGCTGATTGTCTTCTGATGTAGTTAGTCTTGAAAGAAAACCTGCAACAACATTGGCCTTCCTTGGCTTATCCACAATGGTTATATCAAATTCCTGTATCAACAATAACCATCTTACCAATCTTCCTATGATCAAAGGTTTATTCATGAGATATCTAATGGCTGCATAATTAGTGTGCACATAGATTTTGTAGCCTATTATGTAATGTCTGAATTTGTTCAGTGCATAGATTACTACCAACATCTCTTTCTCTGTCACTGTATAATTGAGTTAAGCTCCTTGTAAATTTTTTCTAACAAAGTAAATAGCATTTTCAACAGCTCCCTCTTTATGTCCTAAGATTGCTCCTATGGCATAATCTGATGCATTGGTGTGGATGTGGAAAGGAAGCTCTCAATTAGGTCTCTTGAGTACAAGAGCATGAGTCAAAGTTGCCTTCAAGTTAGAAAATGCCTTGTCACAAGCTTCAGTCCACTGAAATTCAACATCCTTAGTGAGAAGGGTATACAATGGTGCTGCTACCTTGCTGAAATCTTTGATATAATGCCTATAATATCCTACATGACCCAAGAAACTCCTAACATCCTTCTATTTTGCAGGTGTAGGAAAATTTGTGATTACCTCAATTTTTGCAGGATCTACTTGAATTCCTGTTAACACAAGGATTTGCACCCGAAATTAAGCTGAAAAGCTCGATAAATCCTGTGCACATGGGACTATTCTCAGGCTGTGGGCATCCTATGGTGAGAATAGACCTCCAGGTTTTGGGCTGGTTCCCTTTGGATTTTCTTGTAAAACTGGTTTTTCTAACAGAGGTAAAGGATAGAAGGATAAAGCAAAAATAAAACAGGAAAATAAGGTGATTCACCAATATGTGAAGATGACTTGAATCTGCTTTAAAACCTCTCAAGATATTTCAACAAATGAAACTAAAAGAGAATTCACTACTCAATCTAGCATGTTCTGCATAAATGATTCATTTGAAAGGTTTTATGATCGAAGTTTGTTTGAAAGAAAACAAGGATGTTTTCATAACAAGCATTCAACAAATCTATGAAACACAATCAATGACCTGCACTATAACATACTGAATCTAAGCAAGACATTGAGACAATAAGATTAAAATAAGGATTTGATGGAAATCACAAACTATTAATCCAAAGACTTACTCACAATACATGCACAAGACAGATCTGAGAAGGAATGACAAGCTTCTTTATTGAAAAATCTGGGATATTTGCATTACAAATCTCAAGAAATCATGAGTTACAAAGTGAGAATGATATGCCTCAGCAATCTCCAAACCAAGAACTAACTCCCATAATGAAAGAAGAGAAAGAATTATAGAAAGAGTCTTAAAATTCGAAATTGAATTTTGGCTCCAAAAGCTAATGTGTTGTCAATCCTCTCCTCCAAATAAGGCATGCAATTGCCAACCAACTCCAACAAGAGTTGCCAAAGTTTGAACAACTTTGTGGGTCGTATGAAACTGAAAATCCCTCAAAAAGAGGACCATAACTGAATGTGAACTTCTGTTTTATGCCTCAAATCACTCCTTGACTTCACCCCACATGTTGGCATTGATTTCTAACCATCTCCATGACTCATACAAGTCATTTAAAGCTCAATTTGAACCCCCTTTGACCATCATTCAATAATTTGAAATTTCATTCAAATTACTTTGATTTGCATTTTATGATATCATTTATTTAAAATGATTTATAACTTATCATTTTAAATAAAGATTTACAAATAAAAATGAATGCAAATAAAAATTAATAATCACATCCTATTTTTGCATTTATAATAACATTTATTTAAAAAGTGATAATAAATCACTTTAAAATAAAGTCTTTCAATTATTTCCAAATGCAAAAATAAAAGAGTTCTTAATCAAATATAAAGAGATTTATTTTTGATTAAATCTATCATATGATATCAATATCAAAAAGATATTCAAAATAAATGAAGGTATTAGAAAGCCACATTTGAAGTGAGCTTTTAAAAAGGAAATGAAAAAAGTTTTTTGAAAGAAGTTTAAGGCAAAAGATTGCCTTCTCCAACGCATCCCTTAGGGTTATAACCCTAAAATGAATGATAGACATTCATTTCATTTCATTTCATTCTTTTGCTGTTGGAAGAAGAGAGCCGCCATGGATGAAACCCCAGCCACGTTTTTGCTGGTTTCCACTATATTTTGAGCCATTTTTTGAAGATTCTGGAAGGTTTATGGCAGAAATACGAAGGTAAATAGACTTATCTTTATATCTAGAGAATTTTCTCTGTCTTTAAAAGCTTTTGAAAGCCTAACAGGCTGCGGTTATATAGATTTCTGATATTTTTCTATATGAAACTTTTGTATATTGTGATTTTTATTCAACTGCCATGGATAACTTAGCTGAGCTTTTAAATTTCTGCTTTCATTTTCAATGCTTGACTTCTGTACATTTAATGCTGCCATGTTTTTTCTTCATTTCGAACTCAAGATTATTGTAAAAAATCTAAAAATCTTTGTTGTATATTCACCTCCCATCTTGTAGCTGTAGCCATGCATTTTCATGCATTTGGGTATTTGTTTTATTGTCGAATATTACTCGATATCTTTCTTTGGTGACAAATTCCTCCATGAATGGCTACGGTTTTGATTTTACTCCATCTCTTTTCTAGCTTGCAAGGCGCTGTTACCATAAAATCTTACTGAGCAGCAAATAAATTTCTCTTCTGTGTTTTTCTGGAAACTCTATGCTAAACACCACGGCTTCAAGCATTTGATGAAGTAATTTTTTCTGTATTGACTTTTCCTGTAAGCCACCATGAATGGACTCTCTGGCCAAGAGTTTTAGCTCCTTATTTTACTTCTGAGGGTTTACCATACTACTCACATGCTACTCTTGTTTCATGGCTGCTTTTCATCATTTGATAATGATTTTTCTGTTCTATGCTCTTTTGATGATGTCTCTTGATTATCAGTATGATAATACTCTATTTTATCAAGTTGATTGTTGCTTTCCAGATATATAGGAATGTTATCTAGTTTTTTGACTATTCTGTTAAAGCAAGCTATCATTATTGACTGCTGAAAACTCTATTTTCATGAACCTGTACATTGTATTCATGGGTTTTGGTGATTAATAACATGACTACCCTGCTAATTGTAACTCATTCAACTGTTTGTATTTTGACTGTTCTTGCTAATTGTAGATAGTAACTCCATTTGAAACTGTTATGAATGATTCATTAAAGTAACTGGGCACAATGTTGATTTTTTTTTTATAATACACAAAGGTATTTGACTGAGCTGAGCTCAACCCTTGTGGGAGCCACATTTTACACCACTCATATTGAAATTTGATGGATTCAGTAACATTACTTTTCCTGTTTCTGCACATGAAACAAACAAGTTAGTAAAAACATTGGATCGAATGATTCCCTGATGATTGAATCTAGCATTATTTTTTTTTAAACTGGTGAATGATTGATAAAACGTTCATTCCATTTCTGTTGGTAATATAGGTATAAGATGAAATGTGATTCCTCATTGCTCTAACATCACCTCACAATTTTACAGTTAAACTTTGGAGCTGGAGTTGAAATTGATGCTAGAGTTGAAAAAGATCAACACAACTACTACAATGATTCATCATTCCAGGCAATGACGAATCGCCTTCTCACCTTATTGTTACATTACTTCCAGTTGTGTAATGCATGTTTTCTTTCATTTAGCATTTGATTAAGAATCAAAACAGGCTACTCCCACGGCTTGTGTGGGATTACAAATCATTTTTCAATAAAATGAATTATTCGTGGCATGTAATGGCTTCCATTATTTTTCTATCTGAGTTTGTTTGAATGATTTATGTTTCTGTTATGTACTGCAATGCCTTTCTGATAATCAACACTGAAAACAAAAGTTCATTGGATAACTCGACATCAAAATTTAATACTCCAGCAAATAATTCCCCCTAAACTTCATTAATTTATGCGGAAAGCAAAAATTAATAACAATTCCCTTGTGGGAGATGTAGTGGCCAAGAATTGCACCCTCTTGCATCATCATGAAACACTTTTCACTATTTAAGGACAAGTTTTGATCCTCACATCTTTGTAGGACCCTCTTGAGATTTTCCAATGCTTGATCAAAATCAACACCATAAGTGGTGAAATAATCCATATAGATTTCCATGCAATCATGAGAAATGTCTGAGAATATGCTAATGATTGCCCTCTGGAAAGTTGCAGGTGCATTGCACAAGCCAAATGGGAGTACCGAATAGGCATAGGTTCCCCATGGACAGGTAAATGTGGTCTTCTAGTGCAATTTGGATCTGGTTGTAGCCACTGAATCCATCTTGAAAAGAGAAGTATTGCTTTCCTACAAGTGTGTCCAAAACTTGATCAATGAAGGGTAAAGGAAAGTGATCCTTCTTGGTGGCAGCATTAAGTTCCCTATAGTCAACACAAACTCACCATTTCCCTCCATTTTTGGGCACAATCACTAATGGAAACACCCATTGACTATCTAAAATGGGGTAGATAAATCCTACATCTAGTAATTTCTACAATTCTCCTTTCACAATCTCTCTTAATGCAAGGTTAATTCTTCTTTGTGGCTGTCTTACTGGATTGCAATCATCTCTGATATAAATTCTGTGTACAAATTTTAGGATCCAGTCCCTTCATATCATGATAATCCCATGCAAATGCATGCTGATGGGCCCTTAATAGGTTCACTAATAACAATTGTTGTTCTTCATTCAATTTACTATTAACATTCAAATATCTTCCCTCTGACACCTGGATTTGTGTAGTTAACTCTATCATGGATGCTTCATTAATACATGGTACCTTTAGTTCATATGATAGCAATGTATGGAACATACCTATTGCTGTAGGAAGTTTTTCTATAGGAACAGTGGCTACAGGAAGAGTGGCTGCAAGAAGATCGTCTATAGGAAGAACGTCTACAAGAACAGTGGCTACAGGAAGAGCAGGAAAAAGTGTCCTGATTGAAGTAGAAGATGATGCTTCCTGCACTTCATAATGGTTCAGAATGATGTTATCCAACACTTCATCCTCATCTTGGAGTTGCATGGAAGAACTTCTCCCTAGCATCATAAGTTGTGCCACAAAATTAACTTCATCGGCCTCTTCACCAACTTGTGGCCATATAGGATTATCCTCATCATGAGATGGATGAGTAGGTGGATAAAGAACAAATTTTTTAGTGCTCCTCCCATCTGAAATGGTTATATAACTTGATCAACATCCAATCCATGCATCCGTAGTTGCTAACCAAGGCCTTCTAAGAATGATGGGATACCCGCCTAGTGTAGCCTTAGGAGAAAGAATCATAAAATATGTTGGGTATTCCTAGGAGTCTAGAACTACCACAAGATCTTCCGCTACACCATTAGGCTTAACAATAGAGCTATCAACAAGTTGCAGAACAGTAGGAGTAGATCTCATACTTGCAATGTTTAGTTGCTGCAGGATGTCTTTGGTCATTACATTGATTGCTGCCCCTAAATCAATCATAGCTTTCTTCACTTGGATCCCGTTTATGACAACTGCTACCACATGACTGCCTGGGTCATTATATTTGGGAATAGTCACTTTTCCCAACATGATGTCAGCTAGCTGTCCCACCACATGAACTATAGTTGGGTCTTTCTTTTTCCTACCTGGCTTCTTGAGACATGCTTCTTTGATTGCTTTGTCGTAGATTGGAACATCCTTTATGGCCTGAAATAGGGGTATTTGAACACACATATGCTTCAACTAATCCAAGATATCAAAGGTGGTATCCTCCTTTTCTTCTTTCTTCTTGGAAAATCCAATCTCTAAGGAAATTGTGGTTCTTGCTCAGTCTGCTTGGCTTGGAATGGTTCAGGATTTTTAGGTGCATTTGGCTGAATAGGATCATTTAGAGGCTCCTCCTCCTCTTCCAGAAGAAGCTCAGTAATTATGGGCTTGGAAGGGGTTGGTAGAGTGGTTCCTAAACATAGATGGATATCACTTACACTCACAACATATGCAGGAAATTGATTTGAATCTGCAGAATATGCAGGCTGCTACTGTGGTTTGTTATTTGGATTGGGTGTGGGCTGAGTTGGTAGCTGAGTGGGTTTAGGTGCATTTGAGCTTGAATTAGCAGGTGGAGGCATTATAGCAGGTTGTTGGGGCTAAAAAGGTGGTTGCATGTAACTGGTTGTCTGAGTAGGCCATTGTTGTCCTCTCCATTGATTTGTTTGCTGTCAATTCCTTGGAGGTGGTTGCTAGTGCCCTTGAAATTCTTGCCAATTCCTCTGAGGTTGCTGCCACTGGGGTGGAGAACTTTGATGACTGGGCCAAACATTTGGAGGGTTACTCCAAGGATGTGGTGGATATCCTCCATAACTAGGTGGATATGGGGGCTGCCATTGGTTACCAGATGAATAGGAGTTAAAATATTGTCCAACATAGGATAGTGGATCTGGTAGCATACCTTGTCTTGGAGCCCAAGGCTTCCTTTGTGCAACATAGTAAACTTGGTCTTCTTCAATCTGAATTGGCTTGAACTCAGGTGAAACCTGCTTGCTTTGAAGATTAGCCACCATCTTACATCTACAGTCCTTCTTCTTTTGTCTGCAGTGGGGGCAATACTCTGTCAACATTTCCTTTGCCTCCTCTTGCTTCTTGGCCTGAAGTGTATCTAGCTGAGTAGCTAGATTGTTGATAATGTCCTGCTTGAAGTCTGCCAACAAATGAGTGATGTCCATTCTTGAAACTCCACCAGTAGTTGACTTACCCATGGAAGATTGGTAAGCTCTCCCTTTCTTTGAAGTTTCCCTAGAGTAATTCTGGCATATTTTCTTGATATCCTCCCATGGAGCTTGAGAGATATCTCCTCCTGCCATGAGGTCCAAGGCATTAGTGCAATTGTCATTGATTCCTCTTTGAAAAAACAACTTTTGTGAGTCCTTATTAAGTGCATGGTGTGGGGACTTTTGTAGGAAAAACAAGAACCTTGTAATGTAATCTTCCAGGCTCTCATCTTCCTTTTGTTGCATCTTGAAAATGTCACCTCTCATGTCATTGCCCCTACAATATTCTTTGTATTTCTCAAGGAATTTTGTCTTCATGTCTTCCCAAGTTTCCCTAGTATCTCTACCTAGGCTCATGAACCATCTTAATGCAACCTCTTTCAGAGTGGTAGGAAATAGCTTAAGCCTATGTGCATCAATAGTATAATCATAACTCCTATAGAGTATGTCAAACTCAAATAAGAAGGTTTCAGGATCTTCTGTGACAAGTCCATAAAACTTTGGGAGTGTTGAGGCAAGAATATTCTTGATGTTGTCAACTTCATTCTGATGGGCAATGGGTAAAGGAAAAGTTGGTTGGTTAGGTTTGTTCCTATTTGCGTCACCCATGCCTGCTTGATGTTGTTCCAAAGCAATAGGGTTCTCAAGCTGATTTTGATCTTCAGAGGAGACTTCAAAATTAGTCAGATCAGGATATGCATTAGCAAAGGGCCGTGGATCTTCTTCTTCTTCTTTTGGTAGGTTCTGATATTCAACTAGTCAGAGTGGATTATGATTGTTAGGAAGGAATTTCCCATAAGAATCCCTTCTCCTTCCTCTATGCATGTTGTATCACTCACTATTAGTTAGCTCATACAAAAAATTGGTAAAGAATAGGGGGGGTTCATTACTTCCTAAATGAGGACATACAAAGAACAACTTCTAGAAACACTACAGGAAGGAAAACTACCAATTACTCCAAAAGACTCCCTAGCTTGACACCACCCCTGACAACGATGCCAAAAATCTTGGCCTCCTACAATGATTTTAATAACTAAGCCTTTACAACCATGACTCAGAGATTGGACATCTAACCTGAATAGCTATCTCAATCATCATGAAGGTGCATTTAACTTGTCAACCCAGGAATGTGAACTTGAAATGGGTCAACACAGTATGTTCACTAGGAACTCAAAGTAGCCATTGCATTCTACAGCTAAGAAACACAATACTGAAAGTAAATTGCTCGAAAGGGAAAGAGACAAATGTTGAATATCAATCAACGACTATGCTAAGCTGAAATGCATAACAGGAATAAAAATTTGAGCTACGAACAAGACACTACTATGTATGCTTTGGCTGTAGGAATAGTCACATAATGGAATTCTAGTGGTTGTAGGAACAATCAATTCCAAATTTCTAACTAAGTACTAAAAAACAAGTAATACTAAACTAATGCTAAACTAATAAAACAAATTACTCAACAAATGGGCCCCCTTGGATAAATATCCTCTAAACTAATAAGAACTCAAGTGCTTGAACTCAAAACTTTATTTTATTCATTGTAAATCATGCATACAAGAGAGTAATGTATTTGTATCACTGAAACTAGAGAATGAGAGTATAATATCAAATCGTGCAACTCTTGAAGGAGTATCAAATCATTATTTATACTACAACTAAACAAGGTAGTCAACTCCACGACTGGGAGGATGCCATTTAGGGAAAATAGGGGAAGTGGAGTGATGGCGGTTATGCATGCATGGAATCTGGTCGGACATGCAAGTCCAGACGCAGATCCAGCACACCAATAACACCCATGCATGCTCAATCATTAAGGTCCACTACAAGGTGGTTACGTTCAGTTGATGAAGAATATTTTGTCTTTGGCTGCCTTTGACTTGGAGTGATTCCTCAGCTGGATGTTATGGTGCATGCCTAGCTGGCGGTGTCTTCCTCAACTTGGCATATTAAATCTGCATGGCAAGGTCAGTACGCATAATAACTGCACATCTATAGCCACTCTAAGAATCATTCATTAATCACATGCAAAAGCAATTTAGTTAACCCACATAATATGCCAAATGTCATTAAAGCTTGTAGAGATAGGATAATGTCAAATTTTAATGGTTTGAGGGGAACTTTATACAAATACCAACATTTAATCATCAAATTTCATGACATCAACCAACAAATAGACTATAGATTCTACCCAAAACTAGACCAAAAACTAGGCTCATTAGGCATCAACAAATCTTCACCAATCTTCATTCCCTACTCCTACAGCTTCAAGAACAAAAAACACATGTCTTCCCTCATTCCACCAGGTTTAAGGTTTATTCAATGGTGGAATGAGGAGAAATCCATGATTTTCAATCAAAACTCACCTTAATGATGGTTTCAAGTCATTTAGAAAAAAAATTCTCTAATTTACTCAAAACTTAATGAAATTAGATGAAACCAACTATAGAAGAACAAGGATTCAGAGAATCATCAAACCCAATCAATATTTGAGCACCCCAGGCCGTATAAGGCCATACTATTCCCTATAGCAGCAAAATTAGCTTCAAAAACGTAGAAACATGGCACCTTGTGATTCAAAACTTAAAATTTATAACTTCTAACATTGCCTCGGCCTTCACAAGGATTATTTAACATAAAAAAACAAAATACAACCGATCCTAATTGTCCTTCAATTCCCCAACCATTCATCTTCCTAAAAATACCAAAAATGCAAAAGCTGCTTGACAACTTTGACAACTTTTTGCAAGTTTTACAAACTTTACCAAATTGACTCCGAACTAACTCCAAACCACTTACAAACATAAGAAATGGTCTTAAAGACCTTATTACAAACAAAAAAATGACTCAACAACTCAAAAACCAATGATTGGCCTCTTTTATGCATCATGAAGGCCTATGGTGCCCTGCACCAAATCTAAAAAATTCCTTTACAACAACTTTCAGCTGAAGAATGTACACATCTAGTACACTCAAACAACCTTCCATAATTTGAAACTCAATAATCCAACTTTCAAAGCACAAAACCATGAAAAAATTTGACTATAGGTAGATATAATAATTATCAACACACTTATAGAACTGTAAGACCAAAAACCAAAGTGCAAAGAAATGTGGAGCAAAATAATTTATCCTAGACACCACTGAAACACAGTTCACACACTAGTGAACACAAATTATTTTGCACAATGAACCAAACTATGAAATTCTAGATATAGAACCTTTGAATACCTCTAATCAACATATCCGAATTGCACAAGCAAATCTTCAAGATAGAATAAATGCAGACCAAAGCCAGAACATCACACTATACACCAAAACACCTCTACAACACATTGTTTTCCTCTTTTATTCAAATTTTTTCCAAAGCACTTAGAAACCAAGCACCAGGGACATATACTCATCATCTTCAACACTTCCTCATTACCACTAAATCAACTGCTATTCAACTATACATCCATAGAATCTCATCAAAGCAACACTAGAGGTTGACAGTAGTAGCACTTGCTAATGACAACATAATACTGCTCCATATCAACTCTTTCTCTTTCTTTCTCCCCCTTACATCATACTCTCATTTTCCACATTATTCTCTCCCATTTCTACAATTGAACATGTTTTACATTATTTTTCTCTCCCTTTCTTTTTCACATTACTCTCTCCCCCTTCGACATCAATGGCAAAGGGCAACACATTTTGCATCTCTTTCTTCCTTTTAACCTCTCTTCTCTTCATATCAACCCTTTGCTTGTATTTCTCAACACTATTTTGAAGTTGCTCTTTAACTTGTCGATGGATCTCCTGCATTGCAACAACAGATTGCTCTCCTTCAACACTTGTTCTTTCCATTCCACTAATATCCCTCAACTCAAATACCACTCTAGGTTGCAAACCATAAACAACTTGAAAAGAACTCTTCCCAATACTCCTATTCATGGTTTCATTGTAGGAAAATTCTACCTAAGGCAAGACAAGATCCCACTTAGTAGAATGTTCCTTAGAGAGGCATCTCCAAAGGTTTCCCAAGCTTCTATTAACTACCTCAGTCTACCCATCAGTTTGGGGATGATAGGCATAACTAAAACTAAGGTTAGTGTCAAGTTTCCTCCATAAGGTCCTCTGAAAATGCCCAATGAACTTACTATCTCTATCTGAAACTATACTAAGAGGAAAACCATGAATTCTCACCACTTCTTTGAAGAACATACCTACAATATAGGTGTATAGGAGTGCATTTTCACCCCTTACGCAAATTCCCCTTTCACATACCCTCACCTTAGAAAATCAAATTCGAAGGCAAAATTCCACATCACCCAGCTGCCTTCTTTCCACTTGGCGTATGTCTGTTGTGTCAATGAGAGAATATTTTTTAGAGATGCACGTGTAGTGTGCTTATGTCCCTAATGAATTCCTATGTCTAAAGTCGGTAGAGGCATTACACTTTTGATTGGGATCATTTTGTAATGTCCCTCTTCGACCAATCGACCCTGAAAATGGCAGATTCTTCTCTCTTCTCCTTCAAATTCATCCATTCTCATTCCATTTCATCATCTAGCAATTTTGTGGATCCTCTTGCAATCTCTTCAGAAGCTCTTGCATCCTTCTTTCATATTCTCAAGCATTTTCAACATTATCTTCACTCTTTAGTAGCAATTCAACACTCAATTGCAACAACAACACTCTATCAACTCAGCAAATCAAGTGTGAAGCAAGCCATTAGCAGCATGGGCTTGGGGTCTTGCGAGACTCCCCTTTCTAAGTCTGTATTCTCCTCCATTGGCTAGTGAGCTTTTGGGTGGAGGTAGAAACATTTCGCTCCTCTCCTTTGTGATTTGGTTGAGTAGCCCTTTACTATTTTGTAGTGTTTATTGCATCTTCTACTTTCTTTACTTCTTTATTGCATATTTCTCTCTCGTTGCCATTTGGCTATCTGTGGAGGTGGAAACACCAAAATGGGGGTCTGACTGAGGTAGATCCCTACACAACCCCAACAATTTTCCCCTCTTTCTTATGTGTAGGTGGATGTGCATTTAGAGCTAGTAATTGGCACCTTGGTGAGATCATCTTCATCACTTTAGCCTTCATCTATCTACTTTATCATATTCGTTTGTGATTTTCATATCTTATTGTTCTATTTTTCTCATTAAAAAATAGTTAGTTAGGCCGTTAGTTCATTGTTTGGTGGTTTATATTGTGATTTATGTCCTCTGGCCATATGGATGCCAGTGCGTCGCACTGTCGTCCCAGAACTGCACTTTCATCCTCAGACAAAGAGTTGTTTGAGGTATATAATTGACTCCGAAAACCTGCTTGCCTAGCCTAAACTTGGATTTTGGGTTTGAAGAGTGATTGAAGTACATTATAGTCCTCATCATTCTCGTCCCTTGTTTCAAAGCATCCCTTTAGAGTGAGGTAAGTTAGGGCAGCCCTCCGCTCTCATCTCTCCATGACCTAGAGCCTTGACATGGTCGGTCCCCCTCTCTTACATTTTTGGTGAACCTGATGTGAACCAACGTCTGCCCATTCGTTGTTGTTAAAGCTTTTCTCTAGTACCTTGTGATCATTGTACTCCTAAGTGTTGTGAAGGTTTACAAGCATCACAAGCTATTCCATGACTTCTGGGTACGTTGTTAGGAGAAGTGTGTGACACCTTCTGATGGAGAGGACAAAGGTCACTACTAGTTTCTCTACAGGCCTTTTTGTCGGATCTGCCATTGGTCTTGCTGCTCAGGAGTAGTTTTCTTGGATCGAGGTAGGGTTCTCTGATGAGACCAACCACGTCCCCACTCCTCCAGCATCTCCTACACCATCGTCAGTAGACGAGCATGAGGTTGTTCACATTCCTTTAGAATATATCTCTATCCTTAGCAAAGGACTATGTGACTTGGAGAATCACCTGGAAAAGGACCCGAAGATGGCTAGGGCCACTAAGGTTATCAATGAAAGAAAGTATATGGTGGGAAAATATTGAACAAGCATAGAACTCTTGGCTAGTCTCTCTAGTCTGACTGAAGCATGTGCCCCTCCAAACAACCCTAACCTCATACAATGGCCCACTCTCAAAGAACATGAGAGATAGTTAGGAGTGTCGATGCCTCCCATGTCTGTATACATGGTTGACACAATCTCGTCGATCAACATCCCCTCTACCTCAGAGAGGTCTGAAACTATCAAAGCGAACAAAATACCCTTGGGTTTTAGTTTCACCCCTCATGTCACCTCTAGAAGTGGAGGTTTTGGTGGATTGAGTGGTGGAGGATTTGGTACTGGTGGTGGTCTCGACGGTGGGGGTGGTGCTGGAGGAAGTGGTTTAGGTGGAGGTCATGGTGGTAGCTTCAGAAGCAGAGGTGGCTTTGGTGAAGGCCTTGTTGGTAGTGGTTCCAGTGGCAGCCACATTAGTGGTTCCAGAGGTGGTTCCAGTGGTGGTTCTGGAGGAGGTCCCGCCGGTCCTATGTCATCTAATGACCCTATTCTAAACACTCTTCTTCAGAATATGGGCAAGATGCAAATCCAGCTAGCAAGTCTCTCCCAAGCCTCTGTCGAGCCTATCTTTCAGCCCTTCTTTTGACATAGTCCATTGTCAGTAGCAATCTTGAGTACTCCCTTCCCACAAGGAATGGAGATTCCCAAATTCAAGAAATATGGTGGAAAAGGGGACCCACAAATGCATGTTTCCACCTTCAATGCCCTGTGTACAAATTTCTTCCATCATGATGTGTTGATGGAAAAATTATTCCCTCGATCTCTTAAGGATACAACACTCAAATGGTATTGTTGCTTACTAGATAACTCTATTTTCTCATTTGACCAACTTGTGAATCAGTTCCTCTAACAATTCTAAGCCAACATCATACCAAAGATGACTTTTTTGGATCTCGTCCAATGCAAGCAAAGGGATAATGAAAAGATTACTAATTTCATAGCACGCTATCAAGCGCTCTTCTCACATATCTATTTCCCGATTCTGACGTACAAAAGGTATTCATAGGGAACTTGTAAAGACCTTGGCATGAGAAGTTTTCCCTTATGAAGTACCCTTCTTTCGCGCATCTATGTGCAACACTAAGGGAGTATCAAAAGATGGTAGTTCAGTTTAGGGGATCCTCCTCATGCTTCTGTTCAGAAGGGAAGTCCATTGTATCAATCTCTGGGAAAGGTAAGGCTGTTGCGAATGTAGTAGTTGCTACGAATGATAATGACCTTAAACGCAACAGGAAGTTCACCAAGTTAGTAGAATCTTATTCTTCCATCCTAAAAAAGTTACTAAAGGATAAAATCATAACCTTAGAGAACCATAAGCCCCTCAAGGAACCTTACCCTATTTGGTACAATGCAAATTTCTTCTATCAATACCATCGAGTCAATGAACATGATACCTAACGGTGTATGTTCTTACGTCATGAGATACAGGATTGCATCGAGGACGTTACTATTCATCTCGATGGGAATAAAAAAAATGTAAACAAACTGGTGGTGGAAGCGAATAGTGAGTTGTAGATATACACAGACTCATTTTCATCACATCCTGCCAACATGATTATCGATCCCTCCGATTCTACCACTCGACCCGAAGCATATGTTAACATGGTTACAGTTACCCCTTTTTCATAGCTTGTGACCAGATCACCAGATGTGACATTCACTTTGTAGGATATGCCCTTGAACAATAATCCTTCTCCCCTTTACATTCCCACTCGCCTCAATGGGAACATTGTCACAGGGGTCTTAGTCGATCCCGAAAGTCAAGTGAATTTCATTACAAAAGAGACGTTGTGGCTTAACTCGTTGCATAAAGAGGAGTATGAAGAAATAAAGTCCATCATTTGTACACATGATTTCCTTGCTCTTAAATATTATGGTTCGATAACTCTGTTCGTCCTAGTTGGACCTAGGGCTGTAGACATAGTCTTTGATGTTATTCTAGAGTCATATTTGTTCAGAGTGAAGTTGGGCATACCTTGGCTAGCTTCCATGAATGGAATCGCCTCTGACATCCACAAATGTTTAAATCTCTTCGATGAAGGTGTTGTGCATGTAGTGCATGACACTAGATATCAACCCTTGGTATCCCATGGGGGATATTCATTGGATCAATTTTGTCCCACCTCGGTTGGTCCACTTCCTCCAAGAACGAACCTACTTTATAAGAGTGATGTGAAGTATAAGACTGGAGGACAGGGATAGCCAAAAATGACCCCTCCTATAGTACAACATCCAACTACCCCCTCTTCTTGAAAAGAAAAAGAGAAGTTACCCCATTCTTGGGATGAATCTCCCCCTCTTCTTTCCAAAGAAGAGTTTTAGATGAGTAAGCCTAGATTTTATCCTCTAAGTCCAATGGTACCTACTTGGTGTAAACCCAAGATTAGGATATAAGCTCTCCCTACCAAACCACCCAGACCTTGGTATTACTTGTATGGCAAGGGAAAAGGTCCCCATGGGGAATCCTCTATATCCCAACCTCCGTGCTCCTACTGCTCATGCTCTAAAAGTAGTAAACAGGAAGAGGCCTACTGCCGAGGCACTAGAGGTGACTCCCCCCTACTGCTTCTCAACCTGCTCCTCCTACTCTTGTTCAAGAGTCTGTCCCTCCGCTGGAAACAGCTGTGGTGGATACTCCCATGGCTAAGTATGAGTCTTCCGCTCCTTCCCAACCTCCAAACTCTAGCTCGAAGAGTCGTAGAAACTGCCCTGCACATGAGCGCAAGCATTGACGAAAGGATCTCGCGGCTGAGCAGGCCACCTTGTAGAGAAAGGAAGAGGATATGACTATCCCTACTTTAGGGCCTCCTGCCGCGTCCTCTTCTCGCCTCCCCTCTACTTCCATTCAACCAAGCTTCGTATTGCTCCCGACTCCTATTGTGAGTGTTCCTGACCCCAAAAAGGTTTAGGTGTTTATCACTCCTTCAGTTGAGCCGCCCTTATTGATGTCCCTTCTAGATGTCCCTCCTTCCTCGAAACCTATAGATATGTTGAATACTTCGGTGGTATCTGCTACGGTTTTCTCTTCCTCCTCTTCCTCTATGCCACTTGCCTCATTTGTGGGAAGTTCTCATCCCCCAACCAAGTAGAATATGGAGGATGTCCCTTCTAGAAATGGAGGGTGTAAGAGGATCCCACCCTCTCCAAAGGGTGGTCCTACGCTGGCTTGTTTTGTCTTAGTGACAAAACCATCCCTGACTTCCCCTGAGTTCGTCACCACTCCCAAGTCACTTGGTGAGCCTAGCGGTGAATCTAGGGCACAACCCTCTGCATCTGTTGAGGTACAACATGACACTCCAGTGAAGTGTATGTTTAACTCTCTCGATGAAGTTCTGACCTTGTCAGCGATCTTCGTGAAATCATTGATCATAACTCCATAAGAGCCAAGTGGAGGAGACCTTGGGGGGCCTTCTTCCTTAGCCCTTGTTGCGGGAGGGTTGAAAGCTCCTCCCCTTAATATTCCACCATTGCAGGCTTTTCCTCCTTCCCCTTATGATGATCTAGAGTGGGAAGTAGATGACCTCTTGGTCGATGAGTGTTAGGGGGAGGCCTCTTCTTTATCTTTAGATTAGAAGTGTGTGTGTTGTGATGTGTTCCCCCATACTTGTGCTATGTGTTCTTGGATGACCCTTGTCACCCTTGTTGGTGCTTGGATGCAAGCGTGATTTTTGTGTCGTAAACCTTCTTCTATTTGTGTCATCATTCTTCCATGTTTGTGATTGATTTTTGGAAAATTGGGGACGATGCAAAGTATTGGGGGCATTTAGGATTCCCTTCCATGTTGAACCAATTTTTTATTTTTGCTTTGTCTTCTCATGCATTCTTCACATGGTCTAATATAGTAGGGGGTTGATGACAGTTCATTTATATACTATTATTATTTTATTTATATATATTTATGAGTAGTTCTAACCCCAAAATATCAAATCACTCCTATGCCATTTATTCATGTTTATTTCTCCTTTGCTTTTTTCTTATCTTTTTCTCTCTTTACTTGATTTGTCCCTTTCATTTGTGACAACACTATTTATATGATGCTACGATTTTCAGAAAATGCATTCGCTGCCAATGAATCTTTTCTCGAAAATCCTCATGAACATTTCTTTTTCAAAATCACATTCACAACTAGGACCCTTAATGGGATGTGTTTCCTTCATCATGGGTTTTCAAAGAAAGAGCTTGAGAACTTTCCTTTGAGGTGGGAGTAGCCTTTACCTTCCCCTCATAAGGGGGCATTTTCTTCCTTTCAAATTCCTTGATGAAGTGAACATATTTCGAAAGGATGTAAGGAAAGAAACGGTACGGAAACAACTTTCCTAATGCCAAAACCACAGGGAAGTAAGTAGATAGTACTTTTAATTTTTCTAATTGTAGTTCAATTAAGATACACATGAAAGATTTGCAGAAACAGAGAAGATACTCAAAGACAATGAACAACAGATTTACGTGGGAAACCCTTTCGGGAAAAAACCCACCACACCAAGCTGAATCTCTTTGTATTACAGTAACAACAATTACATACAATCAGAGATACAACTCTCTGGTATTAGTTCATAGTAGCTTCATTCACTGTTCATTTAGTTACAAAAATGCTCTCATCAATCCGATCTTACTCATCATGATTTCAAATAAGAATCGATTCTTTTAAATCTTATCACATTCTAATTTTTTCCTTATGTTCATCCTTATTTGCCATTGCCCCATCGTAGAAAGTTTCCTCTCGAGCAATTGATTTTTCCCTGCATGCTGCTAAGCTCCAGCGTCGCAACAGTTGCAAAAATCTAACTGCCACCCATTTGAAATTGCTTCCTCAGATTGGTCCACGAGGCTCCACATAGGATGGTCAAATTGGTCAAGGGCGTTCAACTTTGTTGGCATATCGGTGAGACACTAACAGTGTCTCCCCGATGCCACAAAGTCTTCATATCGATATCACCATAGCTTCCACGAGTCAAAAAGACGTTATAACGAGCGCCATGAGTCATACTAAATCTACCAATAACCATTTCGTTTCTATCAGCAAGAGGTTCCTCCATCGGCAAGACGTTTTTCCAATGCTCACAAAGCATATCGTTTTCTGCTTTGCCATCGGCAAGACTCTTTGTTCTCACCAAGACCTTCCACTGATCACTTCATGTTACATCGATGAACATTTGCTATCGGCAAGACACTTCGTTCTTCTGAGACCTTTCATCAAGCATCACCAAGTAGATCCTGAAGATTATCGGCGTGACTTATCCAACTCGCCAAGACTTCATAACGAAGTCTTTTTTCACCGCGAAAGCACTAGGTTTTATCTCTGTCGGTGAGACCACTCTTCATCGCTGAGACCTTTCATCGAGCATCACCAAGTCTTACCAAGTCGGAAAGACTTATGCCTTTCTCCGAGACCACATACCAAGCACCCATGTCTTGCTGAGTCGGCAAGACATTTGACTTCGCTAAGACATTTCACCAGGCGTCGAGAGTTACTCCGATGACCACATGCACTCGGTAAGACAATCTCTAGTTGCTGGGACTTCTCCCCGAGACCCTTGTGTTTACTTGATAGCCATATGCTATCGATGAGACTTTCACCATTCGTTGGGACCTCTCCCAGACACCCGTGAGTTAGCCCGATAAGATCAAACTGTCGCCCAGAGATCTCCATTTGCCAAAAGGTCACGCTGAACACAAAGAGTCACAGTGATAGACATTGTCGGCAAGACATCAACTCTGTCTTGGTGACATGATCATTTTGAATGGATTTAGAACAGTTAGTCGGCCAGACATGAATAATGTCATAACGACTTTGCCCCGCAGGAGTTACATGTCAGTAAGAATTGAGGCACATATTCCAACAAGCTCCCACTTGATGAAGATCTTACTGACACCTCCAGAGCATAATCAAACTACTAAAAAACATGGGCCAAGAGGCCCATTGAACTGGCACACCACCTGTATTTGTCTGTGCTCACAGGCTTCATCAATGCATCTGCAACATTCTCCAGAGTATCCACTTTCTCGAAAGAGACCTTCCCATCCTCCACCATATCCCATACAAAATGATACTGTACATCTATAAGTTTCGTCCTGGCATGGAAAGTAGGATTTTTAGCCAAACATATAGCACTCTGACTATCACAGTAAATTCTAATTTTTCCTGCATCAAAACCAATGTTAGAACACAAAAGCTTTTAACAGATTGCTTCTTTACAAGCATGTGTAGCTGCCATGTATTCGCCTCTATAGTGGACAAAGCAACTTCTGACTGCGAAACGCTCATCAACTCAGCGCACCACCATTCATCATGAAAACATATCCGGTGGATCTTAACATCAATGTCCCTTGCTTGTCGAGGAGTCCACGCCAACCTAGAATGTGAGAGTCCTTTATGGTTCAACCAAGTTCCCATGGTAACCGCGAGGCATAATTATGAAATTCCCTTGGGGATATCTAAACTCTCTTCACAACATCGATGTGCCCTTCCGAGGAGTTAGCCCGTAAGCCAGACTAAGAACTCCCAACTGCTTGGGCAATGTCGGCCTTGTAGACCGGTGCATACATAAGGCTGCCAAAGCGCACTGGCACTTAAGATTCCAAGATTCATGTCCTCCATCTCGGTGGGAGATTTTTGGACAATGTCCTCAATAGATAGCTTTGTTCCTGTGTAGCGGGCAACTAGGCTGCTTGCACTTTCAGGTCCTTACAAAATCTCTCTGGGAATAGTCATGATATACTTACTCTGACTGAGCCAAAGTTTTCTACTTTTCCTGTCCCTAGTTATTTCCATTCCAAGAATATACCTGGTTGCACCAAGATCTTTCGTTTTGAACTTTGCAGACAACTAAGATTTTAGATCAGAAATCATTAACTTACTATTGCCTATGAACAGCATATCATCAACATAGAGAGCAATAATAAGGAACTTGATCACTTTTCGACTTTGGCAATATACACAATACGATGCATTTGATCTTACAAAATCCCAATGACAAAACAAACATGTAAAACTTTTGGTACCGCATTCTAGGAGATTGTTTTAATCCATACAGATATTTTTTAAACTTGCAAACCCATTTTTCTTTACCTTTTTCCACAAAGTGCTCAGGATGGGACATATAAATTTTTTCTTCAAGGTCACCATGAAGAAATGTTGTCTTCACATCCATTTGTTCAATCTCTAAGTCATACGCTATTTCAAGTGACAAAAGAAATCTAATAGATGTCGGCTTAGCTACAGGAGAAAAGATTTCTCCATAATCAATTCCCTCTACCTGGGAATAACCTTTTTTAACCGACCTTGCTTTATATTTTTCTACCGCGCCATGAAACCAATTTTCTTTTTTTGAATTATCCGTTTGCGGCCCCACAGCTTTTACGCCTTTGGGCAATGGGACAAACTCCGAGGGTATCATTCTTTTCTGTGATGCCATTTCTTCATTCATGGCTTCCAACCAAGAGTTTAAATCAGACATTTTAAATGCCTCTTTCACAGTTCTAGGTTCATCAGTGCTAGAAATTAAAGCATAGGCACAAGTAGACTATATTAAAGAAAACCCATACCTATCAGGTTGCTTTCTTTCACGAGTTGACTTCTTCACATGCTGAGGCTAAGGTAGTTCTTCATCATCTTCAGAACCTTCAGAGCTACTTGAGCTTTCCTCATTATCAGGTACATTTTGATTTTTCAATTCCTCTTTATCTGGTGTCGGAGGAATTCCTGCTACATCTTTTTCATTTTCCGATTTCTTCTCTGACTGCAGATCCAATGTAGAAGGCTTCAGCTCACGAAAGATAACGCTTCTGCTGTACAAAACCTTCTCATTCTCAGGGTTCCAAAGCTTGTGTCCTTTTATGCCAGCACTATAGCCAATAAAAATACACTTTACAACTTTGTTTTCCAACTTGGATCTTTTTTCAAATGGAACATATGCATATGCCTCATAGCCAAAGACACGAATATGTCTCAGAGAGGGCTTCTTTCCAGACCATGCTTCTAAGGGCGTCTTCTCAACAAGAGCAGAGTTAGGAGAACGGTTTACCAAGTAACATGCTGTAGAGACTGCTTTAGCCCAGAACTTCTCCTCCAAGCCAGCATTGCTCAACATACTTTGTGCTCTTTCCATTACTGTCATGTTGAACCTTTCAGCAACTCCATTTTGCTATGGAGTGTAAGGTGTAGTCTTATGTCTTTTAATCCCATGATCTGTACAGTACCTTTCAAATTCATCTGAACAAAACTCACCGCCAGTGTCAATCCTCAAACATTTTATTTTCCTACTAGTTTGATTTTCAACAAGGTTTTTAAATTCCTTAAACCGATTGAACACTTCTGATTTGCTTTTCAAAAAAATACAAATATTCTTCTTGAATAATCATCAATAAATGACACATAGTATCTTGATTTAGACAAAGAAGGAACATTCACTGGTCCAAACACATTAGAATGAATATAATCAAGCAAACCAGAAGATTTGTGAGGACTGGAATAAAATGAAACACGGTGCTATTTACCATATATGCAATGTTCACAAAATTCAAACTCAAGGTTACAATCTTCAAGCCCTTCTACTAGGTTTTTATTTTTCAAGGTTTTAAAACCTTTTTCACCATGTGGCCAAGCCTATGATGCTAGAGCATTGTCTTTTCTGCTGGAAGTTTAACCTCCATGGCATTTACTCCATCAGGGATGTTTTCCTTTTCTACTCCATGAGTAGCTTTCTGTGACTTCGTAGAGACACGATTGCATTGAATAGCTTGTGCATCCAACTTGTACAAGGTACCAATTCGAGCACCCCTAGCCAACACCATAGAGCCTCTAGTCTTGTAGCCATTTCCAGAAAATATGACATGCACTCCAATATCATTCAGCTTACTTACATAAAGTAAATTATGAGCCAGACCTGGTATATGCATTACATCATTGATTTCCTTCACTCTTCCATCAGGGAATTGAATTCTGACTCTTCCACGACCAACAATTTCCAAAGATGAATCACTTGCCAAGTACACCTTTCCACCATTGTATTCTTCATACTTTGTGAACCAATCTCTATGAGATGTCATGTGGAAAGATGCTCCATAATCAATCAGCCAAACATCATCTGATGCCTGTGTAGCCAAAGCTGCAATGAAGGCGTCGCATCACTTTGAGAAGAATCATTTCAGAAGAGTTCTTCTTCTTCTTTTTCTCCTTGCAATCCTTTCGGACATGACTAGGTTGCCCACAATTCCAGCATTTCACCTTGGACTTCTTGCCGGGAGACTTTGATCTCCCTTCGATTTTGATCTGGACTTCTTGTCCTTCTTCTTTCCTTTCTCCTTTGATCTACCTCTTACCCGAGCCTCCTTTTCCATCTCAGAATATTTTCTTCTCATCTCTTCCGACAACAAAGAAGCAACAACATCTTCCATCTTGAAAGTGGATGTCGTACTCCCAATAGCCATCACCAGATGATCCCAAGAATCTGGCAAAGAACATAGCAACAACATGCAGTGATCTTCATCTTCAATCTTCACACCAACAGATGTTAACTGAGTAATCAACATGTTGAAAGTATTCAAGTGATTAGCAATGGATCCTCCCTCTTGCATTCTCAAAGAGTACAACTTCTTCCTCAAGAACAACTTGTTCACCAAGGAATTGCCTTGATAAATAGATGCCAATCTTTTCCACAAGGAAGAGGCAGTCTTTTCTTCATGCACGTTCAAAAGAACAAAGTCTACCAAATAGAGCCTTATCAGCCCCTTAGACTTTCTATCTGCAAGGTCCCAATCCTCTTGCTTCATGCCTTGAGGCATTGTTCCATACACAGTAGTCCAAAGATCTCGATCTACTAACAGATCTTCCATTTTGAGTTTCCACAACTCAAAATTGCTACCATTGAATTTCTCTATATCCATCCTTCCGGATGTTCTTGCCATCTTAATTTATAATTAAACTATCATACCTCTACCAAACTCCCACTGAAAAAGAATTGACACAAAAAAACCAACCCACTCACAAGGAAAACACAATTGGCCAGGCTCTGATACCACTTGTAAGGAAAGAAACGGTATGGAAACAACTTTCCTAACGCCAAAACCACAGGGACGTAAGCAGACAATACTTTTAATTTTTCTAATTACAGTTCAATTAAGATACACATGAAAGATTTGCAGAAACAGAGAAGATACTAAAAGACAATGAACAATAGATTTACGTGGGAAACCCTTTCAGGAAAAAACCCACCACACCAAGCTGAATCTCTTTGTATTATAGTAACAACAATTAGATACAATTAGAGATACAACTCTCTGGTATTAGTTCATAGTAGCTTCATTCACTGTTCATTCAGTTACATAAATGCTCTCATCAATCCGATCTTACTCATCATGATTTCAAATCAGAATCGATTCTTTTAAATCTTATCACATTCTGATTTTTGCCTTTTGTTCATCCTTATCCGCCATTGCCCCATCATAGAAAGTTTCCTCTCGAGCAATTGATTTTTCCCTGCATGCTATTTAGCTCCAATGTCGCAACAGTTGCAAAAATCTAACTGCCACCCATTTGAAATTGCTTCCTCAGATTGGTCCACGAGGCTCCATATAGGATGGTCAAACTAGTCAAGGGCATTCAACTTTGTTGGCATATCAGTGAGACACTAACAGTGTCTCCCCGATACCACAAAGTCTTCATATCAATATCACCATAGCTTCCATGAGTTGACAAGACGTTATAACGAGCACCATGAGTCATACTGAATCTACCGATAACCATTTCATTTCTATCGGCAAGAGGTTCCTCCATCGGCAAGACGTTTTTCTGATGCTCACAAAGCATATCATTTTCTGCTTTGCCATCGACAAGACTCTTCATTCTCGCCAAGACCTTCCACCGATCACTTCATGTTACATCGATGAACATTTGCTATTGGCAAGACACTTCGTTCTTCGCTGAGACCTTTCATCAAGCATCACCAAGTAGATCCCGAAGACTATCGGCGTGACTTATCCAACTCGCCAAGACTTCATAACAAAGTCTTTTGTCACCACGAAAGCACTAGGTTTTATCTCTATCAGCGAGACCACTCTTCATCGCTGAGACCTTTCATCGAGCATCACCAAGTCTTACTGAGTCGGCAAGACTTATGCCTTTCGCCGAGACCACATACCGAGCGCCCATGTCTTGCCGAGTCGGCAAGACATTTGACTTCGCTAAGACCTTTCACCGGGTGTTGAGAGTTACTTTGATGACCACATGCAGTCGGTAAGACAATCTCCAGTCGTTGGGACTTCTCCTCGAGACCCTCATGTTTACCCAATAGCCATATGCTATCGGTGAGACTTTCACCATTCGCTGGGACCTCTCCTAGACACCTGTGAGTTAGCTCGATAAGATCAAACTGTCGCCCAAAGATCTCCATTCGCCAAAAGGTCACGCTGAACACAAAGAGTCACAACAATAGACATTGTCGGCAAGACATCAACTCTGTCTTGGCGACATGATCATTTTGAATGGATTTAGAATAGTTAGTCGGCTAGACATGAATAATGTCACAGTGAATTTTCCTTGCAGCAGTTACATGTCAGTAAGAATTGAGACACATATTCCAACAAAGGATTCCTTGATCATGAATCAATTTGAGAAAAAATGTTTCTCTTTGTACTTTTGAACAACACATCCGTTGGGTGGACCCTCTTTTTATGTCGGGTCCTCGAGGGACCCCTTTGAAAGCTTTCCAACCTGTTGACAATCTGTGTGACTGTCCGCTTATTTTCCTGTGTGGCCACTTTATTTTTCGACATGTTATATCTGCGAGTAAACATGTCGCTTTGTAAGTGCGCTTGTAAAGTCACTTTCCAATATCACTCTATAGAGTCTCCTCCTTTGGGTTTCCTCCATGAAAGAGATCTTGGAGGATGCATCCTTACAAGTCTGTGGGCCTATAAGGCGCTTTCATTTGGGTTTCCTTCATGTAAGAGATCTTGGGGGATACCTCCTTGCAGGTCTGTGGGCCTGTAAGGTGCTTTCATCGGGGTTTCCTTCATGTGAGATCTTCTGGGATACCTTCTTGTAGGTCTACGAACTTGTAAGGTGCATACTTCACAGGGCTTCCTTCATGTGAGAGATCTTGGGGGCTACCTCCTTGCAGGTCTGCGGGCTTGTGAAACACTTTCATCCTACGGGATTTTTCCATCATTGGTCTTAGGGCCTTCGGTGTTCCTTGTGCAGCTTCATAGTTCTACGGGGCTATGGAGTCTTTTGTTCTAGCCTATACTTTTGAGCTTGCCAAATCATGGTCTGCTTCCTTGACGGTTCAGGTATACATCTCTAACCCTACTAACTCTTCGATCTAGTTTACCGAAGCACTCATCAGTACTTGTGCTCGCTAAAGTGGGGGAAAAATGTATAGGAGCAAATTTTCACCCCTTACACAAAATTCTCCTTTCACATACCCTCACCTTAAAAAATCAAATCCAAAGGAAAAATTCTACATCACCTAGCTGCCTTCCTTCCACTTGGTGTCTGTCTATTGTGTCAGTGAGAGAATATTTGTTAGAGATGTGCGTGCGATGCGTAGATGTCCACGTGACACGCTTACGTCCTTGACAGATTCCTATGTCTGAAGTTGGCAGAGGCATTACACTTTCAATTGGGGTCATTTTGTAATGTCCCTCTTCAACCAACCGACCCAAAAAATGGTAGATTCTTCTCTCTTATCCTTCAAATTCACCCATTCTCATTCCATTTCATCCTCTAGCAATTTTCTGGATCCTCTTGCATCCTTATTTCACATTCTCAAGCATTTTTATCATTCTTTTCACTCTTTAGGAGCACTTCAACACTCCATTGCAACAACAACAATCCATGAACTCCATAAAGCAAGTGTGAAGCAAGCCATTAACAATGTGGGCTTGGGGCCTTGCGAGACTCCCCTTTCCAAGTCTGTATTCTCCTCCATTGGCTAGTGAGCTTTTGGGTGGAGGTGGTGTTGATGGGTGTTTTTTTGCACCTTCTCAACATAGGCAGTACACGAATGTACTACCTCTCTTGAAAGGCAATCTCCAACAACAATTTGCTGAAAATTACCCCAAGGTCTCTTGGGTGTTAGGTCATGACATGCTTGGAATATCTTAGTTGGTTCAATGTGATTTTTTTGGTAATCACAGGGTAGCCTTACGGAAGTTAAGTTGGAGGCGAATTGGATCTTAGAACAAAGTTCTTAGGTGGGAAAGTTATTGCACAATTGTTGCAGGTTCAAAACAACAGTCTAGAACTCCTATTACAACTTCAAATTTGGCTTTACAATGTGCAATGAACCTTATTCAAAGTCACTATTAAAAAGAGAAAAAAGGGTGAGGGAAGGGAGAAGTTCCTAGACCTGAAACTAGCAATGAACAGTGATAATGGAGGACCCTACTACAGACAACCTTCCTAAAACTGAGTTCCACCTAGCTAGATTACTTCATAGTCTCATGAAACTAGTGCAAGCTTCTAAGGACTACAAATATTCAACCATTCATTCACCATAAGCATGAATAAAGATATAAATTTAGTGAAACTTTCAATTTATGCCCAAACTAACTTTACACAACCATTTACCATCAATAAACAACAAAAAGTATGGACAAGGAAGGTTGCCAACACACAACAAAGTTCTTCAATATCAATGCACAACATTAGCTAATCTACTAATAACTTGAAAAAATCACAAAAAACAAATTAAATTTATTCAAGTTAACTAACTATGGGAGAAGAACCATGTAACATGCAAGTGAAACTCAAGAATCCACCAAAAGCCAATGAACTTCTATTAAAATTTTAGCAGCATGTCCTTATAACAATTCAACTCTCTTTGAAAATGAGAGGAGACCCCCTATTTATAGTGTCCAAAAAGAAAAATGAATGGACAAGATTTAGTCTCATTGTGTGGCCAGGATTCACTACAAACTAGGGTTTCACCTACCCCCAAACATTTTACAATATAAAATTACACTTTGTCATTTAGCCTATTTTGTCTTTTAGTGCTAGCACTGTAGCTCTTTTGTCTTTTTGTTGTTTTCCTTTGCTGCAGCTACTTGGTGAGGAATTCATCATCTAATATGGGATTTCCCTCTCTCTTCTTCACAGTTGCGTACTCTACAAACTTCACAATCAACGCCTAGAGATTTTTCCACTCCAATACATCTGACTGAATCACTTGAAAGTTCAACCTCCTTGATTTTCCAGTGAGCACATCCCAGTCCTTGTCATGCTTTTGTGCATTCTTTATGACCTATTCGGATAGGGCAAAGGCTCGTGCAACAAAACCCATAAAATCTGGCATAAGTGCATCTGTGGTCCCGTTCTCCACCTTCTTGTGAAAATATGGCATTATTTTCTCTGGGTCTAGCTCAATGGAGGGTACATCAAAATATGTTATTAGCCTTAGATATTCTTCATAGGCCACCCTGATTTCTTTGACCTAATCGATATCCAACTCCACTTCATCAAGCACTTGTTCCAACACTTCCTTTCTATGATCTAATCCTAGCTTCCATGTCTCCATGAGCCAATGGTCACCCTCCACCAAAGCAAACTCCTTCTCCCAGGATTTATTAGGTATCTTGAGAATATCCTCAAGCTTGGGATACATAATCCTATATAACTCAGGGAATTAAGTGCATAATTTCCTTATTCCCTCGAGTATCTTTTTCACCTCTAGGAACTTGTTTGCTATCTTGACAACATGACCTATGCCCATGTTTTCATTATAGAGGACCTGCCAGAACCAATCCTCTATGGCCTTTGTCCAATTCTTTCTTTTCTCCAATTGGTCAATGTGGTCTTTGGACAACAACATCGATGTTGATGATGTGGTGGGAAGCTCTTCAACTGATGACCACTGTTGGATGTATGTTGTTAAGTTAGCCACCTGTTCTTTTAACTTCTCCTTGGAAGTCTTATCTTTGTGCATTTTGTGCACAATGGTGGCAACGGATCCTTGAAGATGGTTGATCTTTTGATCTATTGTTGGTGTTCCCAAATCAAGCATGGAGATGTTGTAGCTTACCCCCTCTTCTCCCATCACTGGGGTGGCTATCTGCACTGTCCTAGATCTGGACGTGTCCATTGTCAGATTGGATCTAACCTTTGGCTTCTTCTCCTTATTTGTGCTTATTTAGGCTCGAGCCAAGATGGCCTCTAGCCTTTCCTTTCGATCCATTGAGGTTGGGGTTTTCTTCTCCAACTATTTCTCTATCCATTATGGCATCTGAGATTCCCCTTTTGGTGATTCATGATCACCTTCTTCTTTGGGAGTGTGTTGGATTTCCAATGCTTAGTCACCCAGAGCTTCTTGCTCTGTATTTTCTTCTTCTTCTTCTTCATCAAAATCCCAGATGAAGACATTTTATTTTTGTGGGGATTCAGTGGTTGTGTGTTCTTTGGGGTTGTTCTCCCCCTCAGTAGTTTTATCTTCTTCTTTATTTTCCTCTTTTTCATGCCGAGGAGGAATTCCTTCATCATGCTTGGGGATTTTATCTTGCTTCCCAGTTGGAGGCTTAGTGTCCTCCATTTCCTCTTCTGTGTTCTTCTCCTCATCGGAAGGATGCCCCTCTACTTCTTCTCCTACATTTTTGAGTTGCTGAGCCAACTCTTAATTCAAACTCCAGATCAAAATTTTCCATAATATACTTGGTACCTGACTCTTCAGTGTCCTCCTCGGATGATTGCATTTCTTCCTCCTCTCCTTCACACACCACTTTATCAATTACTAGGTGCTGGTACTGAGGATGCTCATGGTAATCATCTGCCTCTTCTTCTATTTCTTTGGTAGCCTCCCTTTCTTGTCTCTCTAGCTCCTCAGATATCTACATGATGGCTTTCATTTCTGGTGGTTTGGTTAGAGGAGGAGGGATTGGGAGGTTTGCAATAGTATGTTCCAAGGAAACTTGTATTGTCGGGTTCATTAATACCCCAGACAACTCCATTGGGATATTCTTCATGTGGCAAGCAAAGGCCTCCGAGAGCGAGAGAGTGAGCATTGTCATTGTTGTTGTAGCTAGCAGGAGAGATGATGACAGAGACATGGAGGAAGAAGAGAGAGAAGAGGTAGTGGCAGAGGAAGAGTCTATCACCATGACTTGTGCAATGGGTGGGGTGGAAGCAAGGTGGACCGAGATATCCACTACGGGTGGAGAAGTGGCAACCATTGCCTGAGAAGCAGATGGAGGGGTAGTAGTGGTGGCAACGCCAACAACAACGGTGACTGCAAGAGTGGAGGTAGCAGGTGGGGACTTTGGTTGCTCGACCTCTTGTTCTTCCCCTTCATTGAGCTGGTCATCCCGAATGGTAGGCATTTCCTTAAAACTGCCCGATGTCTTTGGCTTCTTGGAGGGTTCACCCTCTGAGGCCTTTCTTGAATACACCCTCAGTTTAGGATTCCTTTTAGCCATCTCTTTTCTCTTTCTCAACTGGTGGCAGGAGGAGATTTTTAAGTTTCTCTAGATGGGGCAGCGACTATCCCACTATTGGTCTCGCTCCTCGGTTCGTCTTCAAGTTCTCCATATGTTAGGGTCGCTCCTTGTAGCTTTAATTGGGAGATCTGCCTGTCGATCCATTCTTTTGTTCTTGCCTCGACCGACTTCGTGAGAATATTGAGGTCATTGACCTCTTCTTCTTTCCAGTCAATTAACGACAGTGGGAGGTTGGCAACTGCACTGTATCGAGGATCAATCACTATATTTTCATCCTCCACTATCTGATCTGGCACAGGGAATAGGTTGACCTTATTAACAAATTACATCATCATGCACATGTAGTGCCTCATTCGCACTTCTTTATCATCCCTATAGTTGGCCCAAAAGTCTTCAACATTATGTACGTGGGCGTGTTCCATCCCGACCATCTTCCTGAGCTTACCGTATGGATCCATCCGCGACTGGGCAGTGTGGAGCTCCAGGTTATACTCTACAATTTCTTTATTAGAATAGTCTGCACATTGGGATGTATGGAGCTCATACATTCCTTGGTTGAAGGAAAGGGGATGGGGAATCCCTGCTTTGTGCTTGTCGCTTAGGAGTGTGTGTGCATGTTGTAGCTGTCGGGAGAGCTCAAGCAATATTATCTGGTCATTTGGGTACCGGGTCAGCTTGTATGGTTTGTCTGAGAAACCCTCAGCTCGAATGTAGGTAAACTTTGGAAATTGTATGAACAGGAAGCCGAACTAGTGGATGTAAGAATTTTCACTATGGGTGACTCTCCTTTCAAAATCACCTCCAAGCAATCTGATTATATGGCCTATGAAGGCATCATTAACTCTGCAGTAGTCCGTCTTGAAATTTTTGTATTGGAGTTGGGGATACTTATCATATACCTTTAACTCCCTACTTGGGGTCTCACTTGGAGCTACAAACAAGCCTCTATATTCCATCCAGTTTGCCAGAAGATAGACCAAGTAGGATGTCATGTAAAATTGTTGAGTCTTTTTAACTGCCACAAATTGCTCATGCAAGCAATTAATGATCATTCTTGCCCAATAGAATTTGGCTTCGCCTCTGAGGATTTCTTCCACAAAGTACAACATCCACTCCTGAAAGTAGGCTATGGTTGGAAGGCCCATAACTCTACTCAATAGGGTTACCAAGTTGTGGTAATCCTCGTAGAAGTCGCTATGGAAGAGCTCTTGGGGTACTTTAGTTGCACTACCCCTCTTTTCTTTTAACCAATACTGATTGATGATCTTTTTGCATTTGAGGGGGTCTTCATCCCACATATGCTTTCCGTATTCTTTGGATGTTTCCTCCATCTCAGTGAAGGTAGGGATGCGGAAGGTATTCCCTATTGATTTGATAGATAGGTCAGCTAATACATTCCCATCTCTGTCTATTATTCTTTTTGTGTCCTCTTGATATGCCTCCTTGCAAGCCATCACAAGCTCAGGAGCAACGAGAGCAGGAGGGAAACCAACAACTTTTTCCAACCCATTGCTTCTAATCTTTCTGGTAGTTTTTGTTGTAGGGTTGATCTGGACCCTTTGCTTGAATTCATCAATATCTATGTGTCCTAGATTAGTGTCTGAGATCTCCCTCCAATCTGTGGTGACTTTGGAGTTAAGGGGACCCCCTTGGAATTTGTACTTCATCTGGTCTTTATCCTCTTTGCCTCTAGGTGCTTTAGCTGGCTTCTTTCCCTTTTCTTTCTCCACAACCACCTCTAAAGGTCCTGCACCTGGTTCCATATATCCTGCGAGCAAGAGAACAATAAGCACATTCAAGCATGAAATCATGAAGAAAGTTAGTCAAAATCCTGCAAAATGTTGTTACATTAGATAATCCATCACTTAAATATCCTAACAACTCCTTCATATTAGCATTAGCCTCTCACTGGAGGGAGTTATAACGAGGAGGGCCCAGGGGTGCAGACTTCCCTAGGCTGGTGGATGTTTGGAGGCAGCTACAAAAGGGATGAAAATCAGGGCATGACGCCCTACATCTCCCAACCCGCATTAAGATTTAGGCATTAAGTGGGGTCCATCGGGGAGGTCAATCCATTTTGGCACATGGGTTGAAATCACCTTGAAGCTTTGGAGGCATTAAGACTATCTTCCAGTCATGCGGGCCCAAGGCGGGCGGAAGCAGGAGGTGGCTTGGCTGTTTGAAGTTTTGCCATTGAAATGGTGTTGGCAAGGTGGCACTCCGCATGCGACATTATGCCATGTGGGGCTCGTGATCCCGAAGGGATGCATTTCAGTTCATTTGGAGCTCAAGTTATTGTGGGTCGGATGGTACGGGGAGATGTTGGGTTATGGATGTTTGGAACAACGAAGGCCAAACAGAGGTTTGACAAGGGAGACCCGCATCATCGGGTCCACAGAGGGCTTTAGCATCTCTTTGTTTGCCATTGGTTAGGAGGCAACAAAAGGGTTGGGCTCCACATAGCAGTTTGATGGGGTTTCACGGATGTTTTGGGATAGTGGGAGCGAGACAAAAGTCTGCGAACGACGACCCGCAAGAGGTGGTCCACCTGAGGTTTGGTACTTGATCATTTCCAATTTTGAACTCAGATGGACACATCAGGTTTGAAACCTTCTGGTTAGGTGAATGCTAATGTTTTTCCATTTGGACGGGTCTTTAATGCGGCAGAAAAAGGGGACTGACATCCCGCGAAAGTCGGTTTGAGAAACAAGATTGGCTTGGTTTTGGGCCGAGATGACGGATCAGACTACAGGGCCTAATGAGCAGAGGGACATATCATGGAATCCATCTCAAATGGTGAAGCCAATGTCGAAATCCACAGATGAAGGTCTACGGAAAGACCCCTGCAATGGACCGAGACTTGAACATTTCAGCGAGGTTGAATTTGGTTGAAAGTCCACGAGGTGGGGTCCATGTGTTGGAAAGGCAGGGTCAAATGGCCACTTGGATCACTGAAGCCCGAAGGGAATTCCACAAGCAGAGGCCCGTGTTGATGGACCTGAGAGGGCTTGAAGGATCCCCATTGATTTCATGAATTAAGCTAAGTTTAGAACGACTGAATAGGGGCACCCTCCCTTGAGGACAAACCGACGAAAATGTCTGTTGTTTGGAGTTTCAAACCTTGCCCAAGGAAGGTGACGATGATGATCATGATGTGGGCCTGTAGGGAACAAATGCTCTGGTCGAAGAATGGCCTCAGAGACCTTGAGTTCCGCAAGCGGCCTATGGGGCAATTTTTGAAGTTTCTTGAAATTTCAAGTTATGGGTTTTGGTTGCCTAGGCTTCTTCTAACCAGTTATTGAGTTTTCTTTTACCCAGATTTAACAACTTTCACAAAATTAAAGAAAACTAAAGGAAGGTTTGTGGTGAAAAATGAACCTGGGAGACTCGATGAAGATGGACGTGTGAAAAAGTAGCGAAGGTCTCGAAGCGGCGATGGAGCTCAGTGGGCACAAAGGCGGAATTTGTAGGGCTCTTTGACTCATTTCTAAATAATTGACAAATGAAAATGATAGCTCCAAGCAAGCTATTTATAAACATTCCTTCATTTAATGCTTCTCATAAATGTGGTTACAGTGGCGCTCTGGGTTGGTGAATGGGCAGCAATTTGAAAACAATGGTGGGAGCGGCGGAGTTCGCTAGGCGGACGACAGCCAAGGTTTGGCCGTTCGATCGATTGGCAACGAAAATGGCAATCAGGCAGGTGGCTCCCTTAGCACGGAAGGATGCTAGAAAAAGGTTGTTTGGAATGGCCGCAGAGTTAAGCAAACCTGCATGGGGCGGCCCACAAGGCGGACTCGCATGGCTTCAAGGATGTCAATTCCAAGAATTGAAGGCAATCAGCTAAGGAAGTTTCGCAAAGGCCTAAAGCTTTAAAAATTTGAGGGTGGTGAAACATGGTCACTTCAAGATGATTCCTCTAAGATTCTCTGACCACTTAGGGCACAAAACAAGGGACACATAAAATGAGGTGGCGACAAAAGTTTCCTAGCTAAGCGAAGAGAGAGCGAGAGGGTCCCTATTCTGAACAGGGCGTGTGTGTTATAGGCACAACAAGTGGTAACGTTTCACTCCTCTCCTTTGTGATTTGGTTGAGTAGCTCTTTACTATTTTGTAGTGTTTATTGCATCTTCTAATTTCTTTACTTCTTTATCACATATTTCTCTCTCATTGCTATTTGGCTGTCCGTGGAGGTGGAAACACCAAAATGGGGGCCTGATTGAGATAAACCCCTATACAGCCCCAACAATTTTCCCCTCTTTCTTGTGTGTAGGTGGACATGCATTTGGAACTACCTGGTGAACTATCACCTTGGTGAGATCATCTTCATCACTTTATCCTTCATCTATCTACTTTATCATCTTCATTTGTGCTTTTCATATTTTATTGTTCTATTTTTCTCTTTAAAAAATAGTTAGCTAGGTTGTTAGTTCATTTTCTGGTGGTTTATATTGTACCTTCTATCCTCTGGCCGTATGAGCGCCGTCACACCTGAGAAATTATAGTGCATCGCAATGTCGTCCCAAAATTGTGCTTTCATCCTAAGACAGAGAGTTGTCTGAGGTACATTATTAACTATAAAAACCAACTTGCCTAGCCTAAACTTGGATTTTGGGTCTGAAGAGTGATTGAAGTACATTATAGTCCTCATCATTCTCGTCCCTTGATTCAAAGCATCCCTTTAGAGTGAGGTAAGTTAGGGCAACCCTCCACTCTCGACTCTCTGTGAGCTGGAGCCTTGACATGGTCAATCCCCCTCTCTTACAATAGGATGCATCATTAGTGATTTTACAAGGGATAAAATGAGCCATTTTTTAGAACCATTCAACCACAACATAGATTGAGTCAAAACCCCTCTATGTTCTTGGTAGCCCCATGAAAAAATCCATGCTAATTGACTCCCAAGGCCTATGATGGATAGGAAGAGGCTAATACAACCCTGCATTGGTGCTACTTCCCTTTTCTCTTTGACAAATAATGAATTTATCAACAAACTTCCTTACATCAGATTGCATTTTAGGAAAAAAAATGTCTTCTTAATTGCTCCAAGGTCTTATCAAGGCCAAAATGACCTGCAAGACTACCACAATGCTTTTCCTTTATCAAATTATCTCTCACTGAACACTTAGGTACACAAAGTTGTGCCCCTTTGAATAAAAAATCATCTTGAATTGGAAAATATAACCATTTATCATCAATGCTACTATGAGGCTGCAAACAAAACTCATATATCTCCTTGAAATCTGCATCATCAACATACATACATTTTAATTCTTCAAATCCCACACTTTGCAATTGAATCTTCTGCACCATTAGTGCCTTCCTACTCAAGGCATCAACTACTTTATTGGATTGTCCCTTTTTATGCTAATGGTGAAAGTGAAACCTTGCAAGAATTCTACCCACTTGACATGCCTATGACTGAGTTTCTCTTGAGTGTTTAGGAATTGAAGAGCATGGTTATTAGTATAGACTATAAACTCCTTTGGAAGTAGATAATGCCTCCATTTTTTCAAAGATTGAACCATAACATACATTTTTAGATCATAAGAAGAGTATTTCTTTTTAGCCTCATTTAGTTTCTCACTAAAGAAAGCAATAGGTTTTTTATCTTGACTCAGTGCTACACCTATAGCATAGCCACTAGCATCACACTCAATAGAAAAGACCTTATTAAAATATGGTAAAGCCAATATAGGCTGCTCTACTACCCTTTTCTTCAAATACTAAAAACTCTTTTCAACCTCCTCAGTTCAAAAAAACTTCTTTCTCCTATCTCCCTTTATCGTGTCTATTATGGGTGCACACACATGACTAAAAACCTTAATAAATTTCCTATAAAAGCTTGCTAAACCATGAAAAATCCTTACCTTAGTAACTAATTTGGGTGAAGGCCAATTCAAGATTGCTTCAACTTTGCTAGGATCCATTTTTAATGTGCCCTTTGTGATCACAAACCCAAGATATAGTAGCTCTGTCTTTAGAAACTCACACATTTTTAGATTAATCATTAGTTTCTCTTCATTCAACCTTCTTAATACCAAATCCAAATGATATAAGTGCTCTTCTTAGTAGAACTGAAAACTAAAATTTCATCAAGATAAAATACTACAAAATTACCAATAAAAGGTTTGAGCATTTTATTCATTACTCTCATGAAAGTGTTTGGTGCATTGGAGAGACCAAAAGTAATTACAATCCATTCATAGAGCCCTTTATTTATTTTAAATAATATATTCTATTCATCACCTTCTTGATTTTGATTTGGTGATACCCACTCTTAAGGTCTATCTTGGAAATGAAGCTTGCTCCACTTAGACAATCCATCAAATCTTCAATCCTTGGAATTGGGAACCTATACTTGATTGTGATCTTATTTATGGCTCTAGAATCAGTGCACATCCTCCATTATCCTCCCTTCTTGAGTGCTAGGATAGTGGGAACCATGCAAGGACTAAGGCTTTCTCTTATCATCCCTTTATCAAGCAACTCCTGTACTTGCTTCTTGATCTCCTCATTCTGCTATGGTGTCATTTTGTATGCTGCTTTATTAGGCAAACTAGTCCCTGGTATGAAGTCAATGTGATGACTTATATTCTTGATTGGAGGAAATGAGTTTGGAATCTCATCTACCACTATATCAACATGTTTCTTGAGAAAATCTTGGATCTCCAAAGGCAACTCATCTTAACTGTTGTCAGAACAATCCTAGGTTTGGTTATGATTGCAAAGCCCATTTCCTCTTCTTTCATGGTCTTAATGAACTCTTTCTCTCCTACAACCATCACAATAGATCCCACTTGTTGCTCTTGGATTTCCTCTTTCAAAGGTGTCAAAGTGTAAGATACCCCATCCTTCTCTATGACATAGGTTTTTTCCTACCATCATGGACTACCCTCCTATCATATTGTCATGGTCTACCTAGCAACATATGGCAAACATTCATGGGAATGATGTCACACAAAACCTTGTCCTTGTATCTCCCTATTTGGAATTCCACCCAAATTTTCTCATTTACTAACACTTGTTGCCATTTTTTTAGCCATGAGACCTTATACGGAGTGGCATGGGGTAACCTTTTCAATTTTAATTTTTCTACCATTTCAACAAAAACCAAGTTATCAGTATTACCAGAATTAATGACAACCTAACAACATTTACCTTGGATTTTGCAACTAGTCCTGAAGACTAATTTTATTTGGGGTGGTTCCTTCTCCATGGGCACTTTGATCAAGGTTCTTCTCATCAATAAAGACTCTCCAACTTCTGATTCTTCAACTTGTGGTGAAGAATTTACACTTTCAACATCTCCACCTTGTGCTACTTGATTTCTCCTTTCACTCCTAAAAGAAGTAGACAACTATTATTCAAGGCATTGATATGCTTGATGGCCTAAAAATTTATCACATTTATAACATTTTCTAGTGAAGCCACTTGATCCTCCTCTACTCCCAAATCTGCCCCTAAAATTTGATCTTCTTCCCCTAAAATTGCCCCTTGAATATGAGGTTTGTTATTGAGAATTACTTGTCTCTCCTTGAGACCTTTGGGACTATCCTCTCCCAAAAAATGATCCTCTTCCTCTAAAGGTCATTCTCCTACCTCTGCTTTGTTTCTCTTGTCTCCTTTCCAATTTGTCTTCAGCCTTTATGGCTAGTTGGTAGCATTCTTCTACCATTCTAGGGCTTGTGAGACTTAGATCATCTTGTAGGCTATATTTTAGTCCATTCAAATGCCTTGCAACCTTATCAAAATACTCTTCTATATGGATTGATCTAATACTCAGTTTGTAGAATTCTTCCATATAGGTCTTTACATCCATGTTTTTTTGTTTCAAATTTTGTAGTTTCCTATACAATTGGGTGGCATAATCACTACGTAGAAATTTACCTTTCAATTTTGCATCCATTTTATCCCAAGAGGTGATATTTTCTCTACCTTTCTTCCTTCTCTCTTCTTTCACATATTCCCACCAAAGGGATGTATGGCCCTTCAATTTTGTTCTTGCCAACTTCACTTGTTGTTCCTTATGCACATCTTCAAATTCAAAGTATTTGTCTAATTCTCCAATCCAATCAAGAAGTTGCTCATTGTTTAGGCTACCTGAATACACTGAGATTTCCATCTTCAATTTGGAACCTTCACCTCTGATTTCTTTAAGCAATCTCTCCATCCTCAACTCTTCAACATCTCTTTCTTCATGGGGTTCTTCTTGTGGTGGATTGTTTTCATCCATCTCCTCTCCTTGATCACTCAAATCTCCTATGATCATACCTCTTCTTTGATTTGTCTCAACTATTGTAAGCCTTGCATCGAGACTTACTCTCATTTCTCTCATCTCTTGGGAAAATTTTTCTCCCATCTCTTTGGCCAACCTTTCTATTGTTCTGTCAAGCTAACCTTTCTATTGTTCTGTCAACCGCATTCACCCTTGGAGGCATCTTTGCTTATCTTCAATTCACTGAATTAAATTTTACCTTTTATTGGATCTGATACCAATATGATGTAGAGGAAGGAATCTCAAACAACTAGCCTAACACTTTCCAAACAAGATTTCAATACAAATGGTGAAAATGTACACCCTTGTTCATTCTTGGCAATGTGCTCGTAATGCCTAAAACATGGAACAACACCCAAATGGAACTCAACCCTTGAGGAAAACATGGAACAAGGGTAAATTGATGTATTTAGACTTGTTACAACATCTTCTAGGGTTTCCCAAACATACATAGCTGCAACCAAGCGATTGACACAATGAGACAAGCAAATTAGATATTGTTGTCACTAGGTGCATTGAAGGAAATGACTTCAAACATGGGAAATAATGCTTGTAATATGATTTATCAGACTTTTGAAGTCCTTCAACAACATACCACCATGATCCTTCACCCTTACATCAATAGACAGTGCATAGATTTATCACAACAACAAAGAACCTAGGGTTTTCAAGACTGTTTACATACAAATGCAACATACTATCATTAAGAACTTCTTCAAACTTGTGAAATAGGAATCCTACTTTTTCCAACTTGTGGGCAGCATCAAGATAAATATTTCCACCAATTTTCATGGGTTTTCATTGGTGGAATCTCTGCCCATAAAATTAATTTGTTCCCTAGAAACCCTAGGCATGGTTTTGACTTGTTCACACAAAAATTACAATATCTTCCACAAAATGCAATGAAATTTGATCATACAAAAACAATTGGAGAGATAAGACAATTCTTCAACTTCCTCATTCACCAGCAGGGTCGTACTAGATCGTACCAGGCCGTACAATGCAAGTTATAGTCAATTTGCACATAAAAAACATCAATTTGAACTTGCAAAATGAAGTATTTCTCATTCAAAATTCTCTCCAACCTTTGGGATCGATGTTACATGGAATATTCAACATGTTACAACCATTTACAAATAAAAAACTAACCACCATCTCCTTTGTTAACACTAATGACAACATTTGCAAGTTTTGACAACATTTTGACAATATTTTGCAACATTTGCAACTTTTTACAACATGACACCAAAAAATTATAAAATGGACTTAAATGAATCCAAATGGTCTTATATGACCTTATTGACCCCAACCAAACCAAAAACCAAACTTTATCAATATGACAACAATTTGCCTCAAAAGGTGCATCAAGGATGCCCCTGCATCACATACTCCCCTTAGGAGCACACACCAAACTTGACATATCCTTTGAAACATTTGATAAAGGAAAACACCAAAATATACTAATACTAACTCCCCTTGACTGCAACAACCAACAAGGGTCTACCTACTCCCCCTGAGAGGTAGCCTCCAACATCAATCTAGAACAAAGTATGAGTCTTAAAATCCACTAGACTAATGCATATCATTATGCATCTAGTTCCAAAGAGGGGTAATAACCCCTAACTTCTATTGAAGATACTCAAAAGTATCCTTAGGAAGAGCCTTAAAGAATATATTAGCAACCTAATCCTTTGTAGACACATACTCAAGCTTCACTTCATTATTTGCAATCTTCTCTCTCAAAAAGTGATACCAAATTGAGATATGTTTTTTCCTTGAGTGCATCATTGCATTATTTGAAATTTTAATGACACTTGTATTTCCACAAAGTATATAGATTGGTTCATCATACACAACTTTTATATCCTTCAAGGTTTGCTTCATCCACAACACCTATGTGCACAAGATGCTGTTGCAATATATTTTTCCTCTATAGTAGATAAGGATACTGAATCTTGCTTCTTGCTCAAACAAGACACCAATCTACATCCAAGAAATAATGTACCGCCACTTGTACTTTTCATGTCATTAACATAGATCCTCCCAAATCTACATCTTTATAAGCACTCAAAGAAAAATAAATATCATTTGGATACCACAAGCCATATTCCAAAGTGCCCTTCAAGTATATGAATATCCTCTTCATTGCTACAACATGTGACTCTTTAGGATATTCTTGAAATCTAGCCACAAGAAAAACTACATGCATGATGTCTAGTCTAGTAGCAGTTAGATATAACAGTCCTCCAATCATTGATCTATATTTTCCTTGATCAACCTTAAGAGATTCATCATTTTTACTTAGCTTTCAACCAGTAACCATAGGGGTACATACCTGTTTAGAATCTTCCATTCCAAACTTCTTCAAAATTTACTTGACATAATTTGATTGTGAAATGAATATACTTTTTTTTGTTTGATTAATTTGTAACCCAAGGAATAAATTTATCTCCCCAAACATAAACATCTCAAATTCTTTCTACATCTCTTTTGCAAATCTCTTGTACATAGCTTCATTTCCTCCAAAAATTATATCATCAATATAAACAACCATAATCCAGATTTAATCTTTTTCAACTTTGAAATAGAGATTAATATTTGCGATACCTTTATTGAATCCTTGCTGCATCAAGTACCTATCCAACCTTGCATAACAACCTCTAGGAGCTTTCTTCAATCCATATAATGCCTTCTTCAATCTACAAACCATATCCGGTTTGTCTAATAATTGAAATCCTTCTGGTTTTTCAATATATACCTCTTTTTCTAATTCACCATTCAAGAAAGCATACTTCACATCCATCTGATATACTTTGGAATCTGTGTATTGCAAGAGCCAAAAAAATCTTGATAGCTTCCAGTCTTTCCAGGGAAGCAAAATTCTCCTCAAAATCTATTCCTTCTACTTGTGATTAACCCTTACACAAAATCCTTACCTTGTTTCTTATGACTTATCCATTCTCATTCAGTTTGTTCTAGAATACCCACTTAGTTCCAATCACATTCTTGTTTGCTGGTCTTGGGACAAATTCCCAAGTCTGATTCTTCTTAATTTGCATTAGTTCTTCTTCCATAGCCTTGATCCAATATTCATCCTTGCATGCTTCAATCACCGTATTAGGTTCAACTTTAGAGAGTAAACATAGATTTACCTATTCTTCAATCGTAACAACTTTTCTTCTTGTCAACACACCCTTGCTTTTTTCACCAATGATCTGATCTTCAAAATGATTCTTCTACACATACTTAGAGGTCTTAGAGATCCTTTCTAGAGCTTCTTCCTCTTTAATCTAAACTTCTTTTTACTTATCTTCATCTCTGTCATTTTCTTTGTAAGATGACTCATCTGATTCATATCCATCTATCAACACATAATTCTTTTGTAAGTCTTCATCCACTTTGACTTTTGCACTTTTAATAATCTTGTTCAATCTCTTGTTGTAGCACTAGTAAGCTTTGATTCTTGTAGAATATCCAAGGAAGATACCTTCATCAAATCTTATATTAAACTTTCATAAGTTTTCTTCATCTCTTCTGATATAGCACTTGCTTCCAAACACTTTGAAGTATTTGATAGTAGGCTTCCTTCCATACCAAAAGTCATAGGGAGTCTTTGCACTGTTTTATCTTGCTTGAACTTTGTTAAGAATGTAGACACCAGTGTGAATTTCTTATCTCCAATAGACTTCCGATAGGTTTTCCTCTTTCATCATTGTTCTTGTAGCTTCTTGAACAATCCTATTCTTTCTTCCAACCAATCCATTCTACCAAGGAGTCCTAGGGTCAAATAAATGCCTCTTTATCCCATGATTCTCACAAAAAATGTTAAACTTGGTGGAGGTGAATTATCCACCTCTACCATACCTCAAACACTTGAATTTCATATCTATTTCATTCTCAACCATAACCTTGCATGCTTTGAAATTATCTAGAGCTTATGATTTTTCTTTAAGAAAAGTAAGCCATGTCATTCTAGAATAATCATCAACCAATAATATTAAATACCTATCACCTTGAAGACTTCTTACTCTGGTAGGACCACAAAGGTCTATATGCACTAATTCCAACAATCTAGTAGTAGATTGATCTTTGACTTTGAAACTTCTTCTGGCTTGCTTCCCAATTTGTCATTCCTTGAAAACAAAATTAACGAGCTTTGTAATCCTTGGAAAATCTCTCACAGCTTGAACTAAGTTGATCCTCACTAGGTGATCAAAATTAATATGACACATCCTTCTATTCCATATCCAACTTCCATTAATTTGAGTCATAAAGAAGTGACCATCAACACCTTTAAGTTGATAAACATTTCCATTTTTCCTTCTAGTAGCAACCACAGTTCTGGAGCTTTTTAAATCTCACATCCATCATCCTAAAACATAAGATTATATCCTTTGCTACACATTTTTCCAACTCTCAAAAGGTTATGTCTCAAACCCTTAACATAAAGAACATCATTTGTATTATGCTTGCCATCAAAACTGATAGAACCTTTTCCACATATCTTAGCAGATGTATCGTCACCAAACTTAACTAGACCTCCTTCATATTTTTCAAGTTTAACAAACTTACTTTTGTCACCGGTCATATGATTTGAGCATCCACTATCAATAATCTAGTAGTTCTTCTCCTTTCTAGCATGAAGAGCAGTCTCCATAGCATTATGATCTATTTTCAAAGCACTTTCCTTCACATATCTCTCAGATTTAGTAGAATTAGTTTCATCTTTAATAGCCATGAACAAGAATTCTTATCTTCATTATCCTCATAATCAGATTCACCATTAGATATACTAACATCTTCTCTAACATAATAACTTTTCTTAATTGCTTTACCTTTATTTTTATTTATTTTTGGTTATTAAAAGCTTTATTTGGACACCTTGAAGCATAATGACCCATCTTACCACAACTGAAATAGTTGAAAGGAAACTTACCTTTGTATTTACCAATACCCTTTTTCATTTTCTTCAAAAAATTTACTTCAACATCATCAAGATCCTCCTGATCTAATTCCCCAGTCTTTTCTAATTTGACATCCTTAAAAGTAGTCTCAACTTTTGCATTACTTGTACAAAATTCTCTCATTTCAAAAGAAGATAAAGCACCATACAACAGATCTCTAGAGTATTTGCTTAAATCTTGAACTTCCACAATAGCATAAACTTTATGACTATAAGATTTAGGAAGAGTTCTCATTACCTTCTTTACCACTTCTTCTTCTTCAAGATTTCCACCAAGACCTTTGATGGAATTTACAACTTCATCCACCTTCTACATGTATCTTGTAATGTTTTCATGTTCAGACATCCAAAGGTTCTCAAATGCAATCTTTAGATTCCACATCTTAGCTTGATTGACCTTATCATCTCCTTCATAAATACTTTCCAACTTTGTCTAGATCTCTCTAGCAATTTTCAAACTCATAACTTTCACAAGTTTAGTGTTAGAGAGACCATTTAAAAGAGCATAACTTTCTTTACCATTTTTATCATAGGCCTTTATCTCATCATCAGTATTCATACCATCAGTAGGCATAGTATATCCAGTCTCAACGGACTTCCAAACTCCAAATCTAAGAGATTCTAGGAAACCTTCCATCCTTGTCTTCTAGAAACCATAGTTTGATCCATCAAACAAAGGACCATCACTCTTGTGCACCATCCCAGATCTACCTCAAGCAATTAAGCTTTCTTACAAGGAACCTTGCTCTGATACCAATTATTGAATGCACACAAGAAAATTAAGAGGGGTGAATCAGTTGTACATTAAAACTTCAAACCCTCATAAACATTTAGATCCACATCAACTAAATTAACCCTTAATTTGTTAGAATGATTTAGCATGAAAGCATATAACACAAAACTAAAACACAACAACACCATACACAATAGAACACCAGATTTACGTGGAAAACCCAAGAAGGGAAAAACCATGATGAGGATTAGCTCACAATATAAAGTAATTGCAACACCGAATATAAAGGACTCACTGTTAGAGGGCTCACTACCCAAAAGAAAGAAGGGCTCACTGCTAGATTATAGAAAAGAATAAAGAAGAGTGTTACAGTGGAAAATCCATCTCAATGCAACAAAAAAGATCCACCACAGTATCACCAACACATTCATAGTCTCTCTAAAGATTGTAGATACCTTCTTTTCACTACTTACAATGGTTTAACTCATTAAGCTTGCACTACACTTCACAACTCTGTAATTCACATCACACACTGCACTACTCAATTATCCATCAACTCATCATTTATTTATACCTTCTTCAACCTTTAAAACATTCTCCAAGGTTGTGTATGCACCTCCACTATGTAAATTCAAATCAGGTCGGCACTAAGTGTTCCCGTGGTGGAAAGGAATGAAACCAAACCACACCACATCTTAACTCATACACAAAACATACATATATGCCACACCATGCTTCCACAATTACTGAAACAAATCCATAATTAGTGTAAACACCCAAGGTCAACTGAACTAGTGTAAAAACCATTAAAATTTAAGTACATGCTTCCTCAAATCCAAAGACAACTTATGGAACACATACAACACTTGAATACAATCTGAAATGTTCCACAAACACCCTGAAATCCAACAAATTCCTTCACAATAACTTTCACTTGAAGACTGTACACACCCAGTACACTTAGACAACCTTCCATACTCTATAACTCAAGAAACCAACTTATGAAGCACAAAAACATGAAAAAAATTGACTATAGGTAGATATGATCATTATTAGCACATTTAGATAATCGCAAGACCATAAACCAAACTGCAGAGAAATGTAGAGCAAAACCATTTCTCCTAGACACCACTGAAACACAATTCACACACTGGTGAACACATCTTCTTTTGCACAATGAGCCAAATTAATAAATTCTAGATATAGAACCTCTAAACACCTCTAATAAACATATCTAAACCACATAAACAAATCTTTAAGGTAGAAGAAATGAAACCAAAACACCACACTATATACGAGAACACCTCTGCAACACATTGTTTTTCTCTTTATTCAAATTTTCTCATAAGAACTTGGAAACCAAGCACCAAGGGCATATAATCATCATATTCAACACTTCCTCATTACCACTAAACCAACTACAACTCAACTATACATCCTGAAACATAGAAAAATAGGTTCACCAAAATAAAATGGGGGACTGTATGCCTGATGCACCTATCTTCCTAATTTCATTAGGAAATGAGATCCCCAAAGGTAGGATTGAATTTCAACCCTAGGTGAGTCAACCCTATTGGATATCTTACAAATTTCCTTATGATTGAGGATAGGGTAAAATCTACTTGGAGAACACTTTTGGGAGAAAAAAACTAAAAATAGTAAATGAACTCAATTATGCAATGTGAAACTTGAACCATCAATTTAAAGCATAAAACAATCAGAAACAACAAAATTTCAGTAGATCTAAGAAGGGTAAGTTGATGTGTACCAATCGCCAAAATTTGTTGTTGAGTGTCCTCTTGAGACAGATTCGTCCTAGGGAAAATGTGTCTTATTACAGGGATCCAAAATTTGATTTCACAGTCCTTTGTTCTTGGATCTGCACTCTTGATTCCTCCAGATCTCACTGTCGAAAAGTCAGAATTAAATTCTACAAGTAAGATTTTGTTTATTGATAACTTTGATGATAACTTTGACAACTTTGAAAAATTGCACTTTTGAACAATCTTTAATCCTTATTCACCTGCAAATCTACACACATAAAGAGAGGGAAAAATTATTTGTTTTCGATGAATGGGGCTTTGCCTTGGTCAAACCCCATTTTGGTAATTAAACCTTGAAATTAAATGAAACATGAATGGAAGGAATGATGAATGAACAATTCTATGTTGCAACTCACCAAACCCTTTAATGGATATCCTTAGAGGACTGAAGTCTAACACACCTCTCCAAGGTCTTGATCTTGCATGAAATGGCTTGACTAGATGTTGATCTTGATGCTTGAATGCTTGAAACCTACATCACAATGTTAGCTCCAAAAACATGCATAGATGAAAATAACTTTGACATGATGCTTGAGATCTTGAATACTGCTATAGAAGATTGAATTTTTTTTCTCTTGAACACCTTTGACAATATTTTTTTCTATAATTTTGTATTTATAGGTAATTTTATAATTTCCCAATAATTAAACATCAAATGTCAAAAATTGCAATTTGAATTTGAATCATAAATGCCACCAAAAACATATTGAAAATTGAGATCTAAAAATTAAGGACCCATTCACCCTTGGGAAAATGGTTCCTAGGACCTAAATCCAGGACACTCAATTTCCAATATAATTTAATAAATGTATGCAATTGTTTAATACAAGTTCCCCTTTCAGAAAACGAGATTAATTAGGCTTTTAAATGCATAATTGGGTCAATTAGAGGCTTAATTAAGTCCAATCTAATTAAGGATCCCAAACATAGAGTGAAAATGTAAAGGTGTACATTTTTCTACACTACACATCCATAGAAGCTTATCAAAGCAACACTAGAGGTTAACACCAGTAGCACTTACTGATGACAACATAATGAAACTGTTGTCACCTAGATTTTGCACCCTGTTGAATATAAAACTCAACAATCCAGTGCAACATGGGAAGACCTCATAAGGTGTGGGTCACTTAAAGACTGAGGTCAACCTCTGGAGAAGGCCGGCTTCCTTTGATGTCACCTAACTACTATTCTTGTAAGGAAAGGGAGAAGGAGTACATATGAATGAAACTAAAAACTAAGGTGATACACCGAATTTATAAGGAATTATGAAATGAAAACAAGGTGAGCATACACTCAAAGCTAATGGTTAGTATTTCACTTACTCGACATAACCCCTTTAGACTTATGTATCATTCTTAAAAGGCTTGATCTACATACATATCTCAAGAAGGAAAGATGGATTTCACAGCTTTAAGGTATGGTGCATAAGTCTAAAGGGGTTATGTCGAGTAAGTGAAATACTAACCATTAGCTTTCCAGTGTATGATCACCTTGTTTTCATTTCATAATTCCTTATAAATTCGGTGTATCACCTTAGTTTTTAGTTTCATTCATATGTACTCCTTCTCCCTTTCCTTACAAGAATAGTAGTTAGGTGACACCAAAGGAAGCCGGCCTTCTCTGGAGGTTGACCTCAGTCTGTAAGTGACCCACACCTTATGAGGTCTTCCCATGTTGCACTGGATTGTTGAGTTTTATATTCAACAGGGTGCAAAATCCAGGTGACAACAATTCTGGCATGCCCGGTGGGACCAGTTCCACCTTACAATTGTTGGTTTGGTATGCAACCAGTAAGTTTCAGACTTTATAGAAGTCATTTTGCATACTTGGTGACTCCAAAAAGAGGAAAGAACTTCAGAATCATCGCCTTCTACAGTTTATGAGAAGAATTCAGACAAGGAGTAGCTCGTCCCCTTTCAAATATTTGCAACTATCACCACCAAGGAGACAAGGCAGAGCAACAGAAAGGCCAACGATAAGATTTGTTTATTCCAGAAGAGCCAAATCCACTCCTCCATCTCTGAGATCTCATATTGCTGTCCCATCCTCTAATTTTCCTAGAGTGCAAATAAACCCACCTCAGCCACCTCTAATGGCTGCTCCCAGAAATTAGCCTTTTGTGCCATTCGATGGAGGTAGTCCATTAAATTTGGCCCAACATAATGATATACCAATGGCTGCCTTAAAGAATTTATCAATTTTCACTGGGGAGGATCAGACTACCCCTATTGAGCACATAAGGGATGTAGCCTCGTTATGTGGAGTACATCACATAACTCATGAAGATGTAGTTGTAAGACTGCTTGCTGCATCTCTCAAGGGTAAGGCTTTGCAATGGTATTGGGGTTTGCCAGTGAACTCTATTGCAACATGGGATGATTCTAGTGAGAAACTGCACATGCAATTTCAAGATAAATCTGATCACTTGTCTCTGGTGGAGCAGTTGACAACTATAAAAAGAGCTCCTCAAGAGCAAATGACAGATTTTAATTTTTGATTCCAGAGGACTTGGTTTCAAATTCCTGTAACAGTGAGGCCATCTCCTGAGCATGCTTTTTTATACTTTCTCAAAGCTTTGAACAATGAAATAGTGGTCATGATACAATCAATGGGTGGTGAATCGTTGCCAGGTGCATATGAAGTGGCAATCAGGGCAGAAAATTGTTTGATTCAGGCAAGAAAAATTGCCCCTAGGCCACCAATGCCCTTTTTTCCAGATATACAGTCTAATACACCTTTGCTCGTACCTTCTTTCACACCACTACCAGCTGTACCAACATTGCCAGTTGTTGTTCCAACTGTTGTTAAACAAGAAAGTGCTATTTCAGGCACGTCTCAGGAGTTACAAGAGATCAAAAGTCTGTTACAGAATTTTGGTAACAAGCTGGTGAACTTGGAAAAACAATAGTCCTATACTAGGCCTTATCAGTAGAAAAATTAGGTCTCAAGTCAACCTTTTCAAGCTCAACAACAGCAATTCTAGGGGAATAGATAGCAGTATCAAAATAATTACCAAGGCTCAAGAAAAAATATTGCTACAAGACCTTTCCAGGCCTATAATCCAGTTCCAATTAGTGCTGTCAAAGAGCTTGTTCCTGTTCAAAACAATTTGGCTGCGGATTATGAATGGTGTTATCCATGTAATCAGCCACATAATCAAGCTACGTGCTCTAATGGTGTGATCAACCAATCTATTATGGTGCAGAATGTTGTAGGTGCGCAAGATTTGCCTAAGGAGGGGTATTCACAACAGCAGGATCAGCCTGCAGATGATTCAACTCTCCTGAATTGGCAGAGGGAAGAATTTTGTGGAGTCAACCAGGATGACACATCTATTGCTGCTAATACTAGAGCCAAGAAGAGGGCTTTTGAGATAGAACAAGCAACAAATAAAGATAAGGGAGTTGCTGGTCCATCAAATCAGCAAGTACCACACATTTTGTAGCGAGGTCGTGACACTAGTAAGGAGCAACCTTTACATGCTTCGTCCACAAGTCAAGTGCAACCTGACCATGCTGTTGTAAAGACACAACCAAAGGTAAATATATCTGCACCTTTCAACATTGTTGAAATCATGAAAAAAATGAATGTTTCAATTTCAATGTGGGATTCTTTAGCAATCCCTGGTCAAATGAATTTGTTACAATTAGCCTTATCTAATCTAGTTAGTTTGAATTTTCCAAATGAAGTCTCTGTAGGCCAGACAAAGTCAGTTTTAACCAATGCACTTTTGGATAGTACCACACAACAAAGTGATGGTAATGCCAAAAAAGATTGCAGACCAGTTGGGCTTACAATACCAGCCATTAGAAAAGGGAGTACTTCAATTGGATAGGATGGTAGTAAACACTATAGGTGTTATTAAAATTTTGAATCTTACGTTCCATGCTTGCCCTAATTTTTCAATCGTGCAAGATGTGTTTGTCATAGATTTGCCTCCATTTTTTGCTTTATGCTTGTCTAGAGACTTCATAGCTCAAATTGGAGGGTATTTATCTTCAGATCGGTCCCATATGATTTTTAGGACCAGGTATGGTACTAAGGTAACTATAACTTCTGAGTCCCTTGCCAAGGATCACATTGAGCCTTATGTGCCATCTGCTATAAATGTTAATTCTGTTGTTTTAGAGGATACTGAACTTGCTTCAACACAAGAGTTACAAGCTGTGAGTGTACTTGAGGTACTCCTAAATGAATGGGCAGCTGAGAATATGATTGATAATCCAAATGAGCTTATTCAGGATGTTGGTCTTGGCAATTATGTATTGCATGAAGCTGGGACAAAAATACCAAATCTTGAGAGAAGTGCAGAAAGTCAGTTTGAGCAGCAGAATGAATTATGGGAGATGTATTTTGATGGTTCTAGAAGCAAAAATGGCGCTGGAGGAGGTGCAATGCTTGTATCTCTGTAGGGTGATAAGTATTTTTCTGCATTCCATTTTTCTTTCGCATGCTCCAATAACACTGTTGAGTATGAGGGCCTTGTTCAAGGTCTTGAGTGGGCAAGGAAGAGAAGAATAACCCGCTTGAAAGTTTATGGGGGTAGTGAGCTAATTGTTAATCAAATAAGAGGCATGAATGTTGCTAAAAATGACACACTAAAGTCTTATAGAAACAAAGTGTGAAATATGATTGAGGAACTTGATGCCTTTAACTTAGTATCTATTCCAAGGAACCAAAACAAGCATGCTGATAGGCTTGCAGCCATTGGAGCATAGTTTGATATCCTAGGTGACATTAGAAAAGAGAAAGTACAACAATATGTGAAGGTTGTAGTCAGGCCATCAATTCCTGATAACAACATTCACTGGTAGGTTTTTGACAGTGATGAATAGATTCTTTCCTTTTTGCTTGAAGAAGATCAGTTCTCCATGGTGAATCAAGCAAAACTTAAGTAACAGTATGATGATCAAATCATATAGCTGAGGAAAAATAAGTTACCCAAAGATTTTGTTACCTTAGAGTCAATTTTCAATACTGATGATCAACTTAAAAAGGGTAGAGCCGACTTGCAAATCAAAGAAGAACATTATGAAGAATTGGAGATTTTCAAAGGTAAACTCCTTAAGATAGGCAAAATTTGTTTACATGAAGATAGAAAATCTTTTGTTGCCTTATGCCAAGAATTTTATGATGTGTTTGCTTGGGAATACTCAGATTTGAAAGGGTTTGATCCCCATATTGCTCAGCACACAATTGAGTTAGAACCTAATGCTAAGCCAGTAAGGCAGAAACAAAGGCCCTTGAACCCTATGCTTGAGCCCTTAATGATTAAAGAGCTGACCAAACTAGTTGAGGGGGGTATCATCTTTCCTATTAAACACACTTCATGGGTTTCTAACCTTGTGCTAGTTAGGAAGAAAAATGGTGAAATAAGACTTTGTGTAGACTTTAGGGATCTTAACCGAGCATCTTTGAAAGATTAGTACCCGCTACCCTCCATGGAACAAATCTTACAAGTAGTTGCTGGTTCTGAAAGATTTTCCTTATTAAATGGTTTTTCGGGCTATAATCAAGTGCTAGTCAAAGAGGAGGATCAGTTTAAAACTTCTTTTACAACTAAGTGGGGCACCATGGCATACAAGAGGATGCCTTTTGGTTTGTGTAATGCTGGTGCCACATTTCAGAAGGCCATGGATATGGTGTTTCAAAGTTTGCTTAATAAGATTATGCTGATTTATTTAGATGACATTACAGTTTATTCTAAGAACACTAATGAACATTTGTCACACCTTAAGCAAGTTTTTGAAAAATGCAGAGAGTTTGGTATTTCTCTCAATTCGACGAAGAGTATTTTTGCAGTGCACGAAGGTAAGCTGTTAGGTCACATAGTGTCAAAAGATGGAATTACTATTGACCCTGAAAGAGTCAAAGCCATACTTGAGTTGCCATTACCCAATCATAAGAGGGGTTTGCAGAGCTTTTTGGGCCGAATCAACTTTCTGAGAAAATTCATCCTTGATGTTGCAAACCTGTTACAACCTTTGACCGCCATGCTGAAAAAGAATGCAGTTTTCAGTTGGACTGGAGAAGCAAAGCGCAGTTTGGAAGAAATCAAGGAAGCTTTAGCATCAGCTCCAACACTGGTAAATCCAAATTTTTCTAAAGACTTCTTCTTATATGCTTTTGGCAGTGTTGGTTCAATCTCGGCTATGCTGGTACAGGAAAATAGTGATAATTTAGAGCAGCCAATAGCTTTCTTTAGTCAAGCACTTGTTGATTATGAAGAGAAATATACATTTGTTGAAAAGCATGTTCTTGCCATGATCAGAAGCCTAAAGAAGTTTAAGCCTCTAGTTTCAAATAGCAAAATTCATATTCTGGTTGCACACTTAAGTGTGAAGGAATTTTTGTTGAAAAAAGAGCAGGGTGGATCACTAAGGTTATGGAATATGATGTGGATATCAAAATTACCAAACTGGTTAGAGGTAAAGGTCTCTGTGAACAACTTGCTACAGGGTCAATCAGTGAAAATGAATCAGAAAAGGATGTTGTTTTTGCTAATACAATTGAGTCTCAGGATGCTCAAGATGATGTGCCTGTGATAACAATTAATTGGGTTCAAGACATGACCCATTTTTTACAAACTAGTGAGTGTCCACCAGGTTTAGATAGACCTAAAAGAAGATACTTTAGGCTGCAGTCTATAACATATGTACTGATAGATAATGCTCTTTTCAAAAAAGATCTAAATGGTGTTCTATTAAGATGTATTCACAGTGATTAGATTGAGAAGGTACTTCATGAGTTTCATGATGGAGCTGCAAGAGGTCACTTTGCTCCAAGAAATACTGCATGGAAGATAATGAGAGCTGGTTACTACTGGCCCAGTTTATTTAAAGATACATATGCATGGTCAAAGAAATGTGTGAAGTGTACCCTTTTTGCAGGAAAAGAAAAGCTGCCTGCTATGCCTCTACATCCAATTAAGGTACAACAACCCTTCATGAGATGGGGCATTGATTTCATTGGGCCAATAAATCCACCATCTAGTACTAGTCATAAATGGGTGCTCACTGCTATAGACTACTTCACACGGTGGACAGAAGCAATAGCTTTGAAAGAAGCAAAGGAGTCTTCAGTTTTGAGTTTTTATGAGGATATAGTAACCAGATTTGGGGTTCCTGACTCTATTATATCTGATAATGCTCTTGCATTCACGGGTTTAAGAGTAACTGATTGGGCTATTAAACATGGCATTCATTTGAATACATCCTCAAACTACTACCCTCAGGGTAATGGTTTAGCTGAAAGCATGAACAAAAATCTCATCAGGATTATTAAAAGAACTATGGAGGATAATCAAAGGACCTGGCACATTAATTTAAAGTATGCACTCTGGGTAGATAGAGTGACTCCTAATAGGTCCATTGGTAATTCACCATACATGTTAGTTTATGGCAATGAGGCTAGATTACCTCTATCTGTGGAGCTTCCAGCTCTAGACATTGTTCACCAATTGGAGATGTTTGAGGAACATGACCCAATGTTCATGAGATATGCAGAGCTCTTGGAACTTGAAGAATCAAGAGACAAGGAAATGAAAGCTCTGGAGTATCATCAACGCCAAACGAAGAGAACATTTGACAAGAAAGCTATAGCCAAAATCTTTAAAGAAGGTGATGTTGTTCTCAAATGGGATGTTATAAAAAGCAGGACGGGCCATCACACAAAGTTTAGCAACATGTGGATGGGTCCATTTATCATCAGAGACTGCAAAGAACACAATGTTTATCAACTGGCCACAACAGAAGGTGAAGTACTTCCTATCCCAGTCAATGGGATACACCTCAAGCCTTGTTTTCAAGTCTGACGAATTCTTCCATTGTACATAATAGGTTAGGTTTATGATTCCAATAAGTGCTTTTGCACTTTAGTTTAATTTTTTTCCATTTTCCTAAGTGTTGTTCCAGCATGGTAAATAGTTTCCTTTTCAGCCTCTCCTGTTTTGTTATTTTCGGCAACCTATTGTGTTATATGAGTCTCAAGCGAGTTGCAGCCATGTGCAAAGCTAATGTTTTAATTTTTTTTGAGCTTCCTAATGACTCCATGCCCATTGGACAAGTTTTGGCTACTGGTTTCCATGTTCAGTAGGAAAACATCTAGCAAAGGTCACCAGAAATGTTGCCCAATTTTCACCCTCGGGCTCAATCAGGAAGGATAAATCATGTGACAGATGTTCGAGAGGGCCAAATGGAGCATTCGCAACAAGGGAAAAATCATGCATCTGATGCTAGGTCACAGGGAACTCAGTTGGAGAGCCTACCTTAGTCAGTTCGACATGAAAATCCTCTAAGGAGAGAGTCACCAAGACCTTCCAGATGTCTCACCGAAATAGAAGGGGCTTCACTGAATGGAGGCATCATCGCCGAGAGGTCTGGTCGATAGGAGGTGGTCTTTCTGAAAAGAAGAAATCTGCGCTCGGTGAAATAGAGTTGTTTTAGGGAGATGTCTCGGTGACTTATGAGAGTCTCAGCGAAAGGGACATCATCGGGTGAGGTTTCTCTACAACTAGGAGGTTTCGGTGTGACGTCTTGCCGATGATATGGTGTCTCACCGAAGCAGGATTCCTTCGGCGTATGTGTGGGGGCTTCGACAAAAGGTCTTACCGACGGGGTGCGGTCTTGCCGAAATGAGGTAGCATCGGTAAAGGAAGCGAGCTTCGCTAAGAGGTCTCACCGAAGACCAAAAGGTCTTCTCGACTCTAAAGGATCTCGGCGCAAGATTTGAGATTGCTATGATGTCTCGGCGATAAAGAAGAGTTTTCCCGACTGAAATGAGCCTTCAACATAAAGTCTCATTGATTGCTTGTGGTCTCGATGAAACAAAAAGGGGCTCGATGTAACGAATTCCTTCGGTGTAATAGGGTGGCTTTGCTATAGGGTCTCACCGATGTAAAAAGTCATGCCAACAAATGATGAAGAAGGCTCGCCGAAGTATTGTGCCTTCGGTGAGAGGTCCTGCCGAGAGTATGGTGTCTTTCCGACAATAAGATGGGTTCACCGTGACACCTTGCCTTTGGAAAAGGATCTTGCCGATATAGCGATGTCTCCCCGATAGGAAAAGTGAGCTCAACAAGGGGGTGCGTCATCGCCATAGGGTCTCATCGATAACAAAAGGTCCTGCCGACAAAGGGTGCCTGTGGTGTAATGTTTAGAGTTCGGGGAGAGGTCTCCCCGACCCGTGAGTCTCACCAACCGTCGAGCAGGAGGAGGATGGTCCCTTGCCAAAACAGATGAATTCGCCAAGATGTCTCATCGACACAGGGCAAGATCTCGCCGAAACAAGGTGCCCTCGCTGTGATATCTTGGCGAACGAAGGTGGTTTCCCCGACTGAGATAGGCCCTCACTGTAGCAAGGTGTCTTCGGCGGGAAGTCTGGCCGAGTATGAAATGTCTCGCTGATATGGAGTTGAGCTCGCCGACGAAGAGGGACATCATCACCATGAGGTCTTCCCGACCCACCAGTGTCTTACCGAAGGAAATGTGGAGCTCGGGGAGAGTGGAATGCACTCGGCGAAAGGTCTTGTCGAAGGGTGAAGGTCTCAGTGAAGGAAATCTTCGGGCTCTCACTAAAACAATGGTGTTCGTTGTAGGGTCTTGCCGATGCAGAGGGGTCTCCCTGAAGCGGAGTAAGCTCGGTGAGAGGAGGTGTCATCATTGTGATGTCCCAGCGACCAATCGGGGTCTCCCCGAAATGGAGTTCACCGAAAATGGGGATTTCGACATGATGTCTCAGCGAAGGAATTGTGTCTTGCCGATGGTTTCAAGGATATCAGTATGGATTTTGAAGCTCGATAAGAACTCTCAGCGATGGTTGTAAGCTACGCTGATGACTGATATGAGAGTATAATCACATCGGGGAGACACGATTAGTGTCTCACCGACATGCGATTCTACAGAAGGAACTCTTGACTGCCTGAAGAATCTACGTGGAGTATGCTCGAAAAATATGAGGAGCCAAGGATGAACCATTGATAATTTGACTGTTTGAATCTCCCCTGCAAAGAAGATCAATAGAATGAAGACAACGCGGATCTCCCCTGAGCTCAGAAGCGTTCAAGGCGGCTTTTGTGGAAGCTTGAACATGGACACGAAGGCCAGAAGTAAATGCATTTGGTAGCTGCAAAAAGATCTGAAGGTTTCTCCTAGGAATGATTCTTCACCGACATGGGAAACAGGGACACACTTGAATGCGGCATTAATTTTAGGCAAAAGATCTAAGGGGATTTTTATCCCGAAGTCAGATATTTTTGTAAGCCCTAGGTGGGCTGATTTTTGTTTTTTTTTTTGGTATATGAGGCATTTTTTCCTCTTTGTAAATAATTCAGATTATACATTTCAGAGAGTCAGTGATTTTTCTGAAATACTTTCTCAGCTGATGTATGTTTTGTAACTCAACTGGAATCTGGAATAAAACACAAAGTTTACCTCAGAAGCCAGTGTTAATGTTTGTATTACTCTCATTTATGTATTTTTAGGTTATGCAAGTTTTCAACTGTGTTTTTTCTAAATCTGTATTCATACCTTAAAGCTGTGAAATCCATCTTTCCTTCTTGAGATATGTATGTAGATCAAGCCTTTTAAGAATGATGCATAAGTCTAAAGGGGTTATGTCGAGTAAGTGAAATACTAACCATTAGCTTTCCAGTGTATGATCACCTTGTTTTCATTTCATAATTCCTTATAAATTCTGTGTATCACCTTAGTTTTTAGTTTCATTCATATGTACTCCTTCTCCCTTTCCTTACAAGAATAGTAGTTAGGTGACACCAAAGGAAGCCGACCTTCTTCGAAGGTTGACCTCAGTCTGTAAGTGACCCACACCTTATGAGGTCTTCCCATGTTGCACTGGATTGTTGAGTTTTATATTCAACAGGGTGCAAAATCCAGGTGACAACATAAACTAATCAAAGTATCAAAATAACTTCTCAACCATCACTAGTCATTAATGACAACACAAACATAAGCTTGGAACAATCTCCCCCAAGCTTGTTGACATCAATGACAATACCAACTACTCATACTTGTAACAATTTAGTGTTGGATAAAGGCAAGGTAATCTCTCTAAGTTGGAGGAATCTACTCTACATAATTTAGCCAATATAACTAAACCTAAATTAAGTATATTATGACACCGTAGATTGGATCACTTAGGTGAAAAAGTTTGAAAACATTGATTATTGAATATATGGTGGATTTTTTTTTAATTATTCTATTGGTTTTAGTTTTATGAACAATGTGTATTTAGATTAACATAATAGGATCAAGTTTGATTTAAGCTTAATGAAGCACTAGAGCAAGTGATATTTTAGAATTGATCTATAATGATGTGTTTGGTTGCATGGATGTACCTTATATTTGTAATTATTAGTTTTGTACCTCTTTTATTGACGATTGTTAGCAAGAAAACTAGGGAAACACTAATTGAAGTTTTGAGCCCCAAGAACTTTCTGACTATTGTAGTTTATACCCCAAATTCAATCATATAAAGGTAAACACCAATTGATTCAGACGAAGGATGGACTAATTAATTATATATTCATAGAATGATAAATAACATCAAATAGCTAGAATTTTGGTAATCATTTACATTAATCACATCAAAAGAGTATACTATATCTTCCCTTATACTTTTCCTATCTCTTTCCCTTCTTATGTATCATCCTTATACATAATAAAATTCCCTATATAATTCTTACATATATCTCTCTGTTCTTTTTTTTGTATTCCTTATATCTCCATGTCTTTCCCCTTCTTTTATCATTCATATCTTTCTCTATACATATATCTATGATATGGGATGTGTCCCATCTATTCTACCCCTAGTCTAGATGGAATCTTTCCAATCTTAGGGTCCACAAGATTTTTGCAGCAAGATGCAGTAGGATTTACCCAACAGTGTTTGCACTATGACTCTTTTTGGCTAACATCACCCCCCTTTCAAAAAGTTGACTTATACTCAAGTCAATGTTATTCTACTAGAAGTGTAATTTTGTAGATATCCTTTAGTCTAGCGAATGTCTTATCCTATTAGGTTTTTTCCAAATGTAGCTGCTAGGTCATTACTTAGATCTGCAACAATAACTTCTCTATCTTCAAGAGCATTTGGGGGATCTATATCTTTTATCCTAATTATTGTGCTTCTTGGACCACCCTGGTAATGTGGGCTAGCCTTAAATTTACCACCTCTCTTAGTTGATGAAATCTATTTCGAACCTAGTCCCTTTGATCTTGTAGCTACCAGAATTGTGCATATAGTGCTTCTATCTGCACCCTATACTATTCATCTATGTCCAGTAGGGCATCATAGGTTGTGGCTCTTTAGAGTATCTAGAATTTGAGCTGATTCATTTGAGAATTGGTTGTGGTTGTCATTGTTGGCCATTGTAGACAAAATTGGTACAAGGTGTTGATATCTCCTTCGGTGTTCTTCAAGGTATTGATATGTAATTCTAGGGCAGAGTGTGTGGTAGCACACTTCTTCCATTCCTCATCTATATTTGTTTTCTAAAAATCTATGTGAATTTGTTGTCTCAATGCTTTCTTTTATATTTGGGTGTCCTTAATCAACCCTTCTACCAAAATTCTTAGTTGTGCAACTAATGGTTGGAATGAGTCTTGTTGGATTTGAGGGAACTTTCCTTGTATATCCTTCACTAGATCTTCTAATTGGTTGGATATATCTACATGATGTTTCAAAATATATTCCCTTGTTGATTGTTGTAGGATGTCCCCTAGTTGGAATTTATGTAAGGGTGAAATACTCCTAATGTCTACTTGAGACCCTACCAATGGAAATTGGAGTAGTTGCAGAGATGTCATTGATTGTAGTTTTTTTTTGGCTAAAAATTCCTTGATGAATCGCATCGAAAATGTTGTGGAGGAAGAGGGTGTCTTTGATTGTGGAGGAGGAGAGGACTGTTCTTTCTCTAAAGTGGCAGCCTTATATTTGCTTCTTCCTCATTCAAATTATGATATCATTTTTATATAGCTTCCTTCATCTTTTGTTGTACCACTTGAGTGACTTTTTTCTTCTCTATCATCAATTTGTCCAAAATTTTTTTGGACCACAACTCTTTAGTTTGAATCTTTGATATCTTTTTCTTTTGCGGAGGTGTAACTACAACAACCAATTCTCCAATGGCTAAGTCTTTTAACTACTCCTCTTCTTTGGTTTCTTTCTCCTTTCTCTTCTTCAATGTAGTAGTCAAGGGTCCAAAAAGTGGTTGATCATAATCTCTCGTGTTGTGTTGGAGGATATCATATATCTGATGATTTCCCTATGTGATTGATTGATTTGGTAGCAGGTACTTTTGAAGGGTCATGTCCAACACCTCCTTACAAAACAACCCACTGTATAGCTAATCCTCATCTACCAGTGGAGAGACCTCTAGGATATTTGTAGTTTCCAGGAGATAGGTTTCTTCAGGTGTTTCCTATTCTTCTTTTATGTCCATAATTTGAACAGAAACTTCTTTGTGTGCCTTCTCCTTCCTCTACTTAGGTTTTTTATTTGCACTCATTTATAGGAGATACTTTGTAGATTCTTCTTCTAATGGTTTTTTCCTAGGTAGAGTGGTTGTGAGCCCTCTCTTCCTTGGCCTACTACCACTTTGAGAGGGATTTTTAGGCGAAGTGCCAATTTAGAGTCTTTTAGAACTCTAAGGAGTGGATGTCCTCTGCTCCTCTAGATCTTACTTTGGTAAACCCCATTTTCATGCAACTTTTATTATTCTTTTCAAAGTGCTCTTCAACCTTCTTCTTTTCTAGATTGGCCATATACTCTCAATAGGTGGTGAATTTATTAGCTTATGGATCTTTTGGGAGGCTGAGGAGTGTGGAGGCGTAGGAGTTGATCTCTGTATTGGTTACCTCATATGGGAGATAAGGTATCCACAATGTTCTCAACTCAATAGCTTCCATAAAGGTGTATTCTTTATCCACTAGGAAGACTATGTCTTTGATGTATTGATGAACAACCTCGTAGGAGATGCGTTCCTTGGATTGCAAATTTTATTGCAGGGTTTGAAGAATCCCCAATAGGTTGCAATATATGAAGTGGCATATTGAAAGTATTTTACATGGTCTTGGATGTGGGCCACAATGGGTCAGGTTGAGTCCCAAATTTTCTCTCAAATCTTGATAATTTATTGCATGAATTAAAAGTTTAGGTATATCAGCAGAGTCCCATACCTAAACTGATAGTGAGACTATTTGGTGCATTGGATGTTATTCACGAGATCCTATCGCAAAACCTCACATAGTTCTATATCCTTCCCTTTTGTGACCATTTGGTATGTTATGTTAATTGTGGTTGTGGTAGTTGAATCCTCTCACTCGGCATATTAAACCTCTTAAGCAATGCCCATTATGGCATACTTGACCATAGGATTAGTGATTTTGGTGATGTCTAAGCTTTGGCCATCACGTGTTGCCTTGATGATCCGTGAAACTTCTGAATTATTGATGGCCTTTTTGGTGGAACATCTCCCTTCACCCATAAGCATGTTACTGCTTGAATAACATCTTTAGTGATCCTATATGGTTGATCCAAGTAGAGGTATTGGTCATGAAAATAACTCAAAATTATCTAGACCTAATCTTCCTACGTCGTCAAATCTAGTAATTCCTTTGATACATCCAGTCATTTATTTGTGAGATTCTTGTATTATGGGAGATACTATTGTGTGCCTTGATGCAAGAGACTGTGCCTCAAAACCTCAAACTTTGTATGGTCAATCTCAGTGAGGGGTGTGTGGATGCATTTTCAGATGTCCTCTATGTAGATGACATATGTGAGTACTTTTGAGAATGCCCCTACTGAGTCTATTTCCATCGCTTTATATGGGAATCTCTTATACTTTGGCCTAGGCTTCTGAGAAATATCAACAAGAGTGGGTGCAACAATTTTTACGAGCTAAAATTTTGTAGTGGACTGGTAACTAGCTTAGGGTTTGGTGCAGCATAATTTGAATGCTTAAGTATTGAATACACAATAAGTGAGAATGGGAAGTGGAATGATATATTTATAATTTTCTCATGGGTGGCTGTAATAAACAATCTAGTCATTTTCTCATCTTCTCACATTTTTTTGCTTGTTATTTTCCTACAACTATATTTTCTCAACGAGTTAATTCATTTTGGTAGTGTATGAAAAGACTCTATTAAATTAATATGTCACCTTTATTTAGGCTATATGAGGGTAGTTATATAACATTCTACTTTGATCCCTTGTTTTATCCATTTAGGGTTAGATCAAGGAAATTGACGTTCAAACTCAGGCCTACCCATTACTTGTAGATACTGAGACTTAATTGTTAAGGTCATAAGTGTCTTGTTATGATTAATGCTTCTATGTTTTATTGATTTCCTATTCCCATGTGTAAACCTTAGATATCCTTTCTTTCTTCTGGAGGTTACTAAATTTTGTCTGGTGGATGTTGGATTAGTGTTTGTGTGATGCTTCATCTAGTTTGTAGTGTCTCTCTTGTGTTTGTGGTAGGTTGTGGAGGTCTTACTGGTTTCTTGTGTACCATAAATTCTCTTTGGAACCCATAGAATTTTTGGGATATTAATTTTGTTCCCTTGCATCCATGCGTCTAAAAATTCTTCACTATTAGTATTGTCATTGTCACTTTCTAATTCAATATCTCTAGAGCTATTAGGATTTTCATCTTCATCTGCGGTGGGTAGTCTTGAGATAGAGTAGAGATTTTTGGGATCTCCTCCTTCTCTATCTTGTTTACTTTCTTCTACATATGTTTTATCTTCTCTTTCTCCTAAGGATATCATCCATCAAGGATATCTCTTCCTTTCTAGAGTTTACTATTCCATTAGAGTTAACAAACCATCTCAACCCTAGTAATGCTTTAAAGGTGTAAAAAGGTTCCTTCACTTCAACAACTTCAAAATCAACAATTTGTGTGATTCCTTTTATGTTAACTTCTACATTTTTCCATTTCCCTAATGTCTCCATTCTTGAACCATCTACCAAAATGATGTTCATTGGTGTTCTAATGAGCTTGGGTCTACCTAGCCTTTCCCAAGTGGTTTTCAGAATAACATGTAGGTCTGCACCTAGGTCTACTATTACATGTTTGACTTTGTTGTTATTAAGATTTACATTGATTAAAAGAGGACCATTCTTCTAATTTTGATCCTCTACAATTTGATGGACTTATTTTTGCTTGTTCTAGTATTTTCCTAGTTGTTTTAGTTTTACTAGGAGATCTTTTTGTTGGGCCAAAGAGGCTAAATTTTTCAACATTATCACTTCTTTTGAAAAACATGTTATATCATCCTTTTTTGTTGTATGATTTGTTGATTGGATTTTTCTACTATCTTATCATGTTCTTGTTTACTTAGCCGAAATTAATCATATTCCTCTTTTGGATCCAAGTCTTCATTGATTTCCTCAATCTCCCTTTGTTTATTTCTTTTGGTATTTTTCCTTGTCTAATCAACATTGTAACTTTATTTTCTTTGTTCTAGATTTCTTCTTTTTCTTTATTTATGTTTGTCATTCTTCTTTGAAATATTCTTCATTGATGTATCTAATGACCAATTATCTATTCTTTGATAGTTTTTAACTCCTTGCAGTTCTCTTCTGATTACTCTAGCCCCTTTGTAGTCTTGTAAATCATCACTTTTTAAATATGTTGTATTTTGATAATACTATTGTGCCTTATCGCATTTGAAAAATATTGATGTGAATCATCTCCACAAAATGGGCATTTTCTTTTCTTTTTTTCCAACATTATGTAGCATAATGACCTATCTTCCCGCAATTATAGCATGTAGCATAACTTCTCTAGCAGTTATTTCTATTGCATCCTCTTCCTCCTCTGTAGTTTGATTGTATATTATCTCCCATGTACTCTTGTGGTGGGTTATTTTATAGTGCATATACATTTCTATTATCCCCCCATGGTGGTTTTCTATAACTTGCATCATATAGAGGTCTTTCTGCTAGTCCCTTAACCTTATACCATGTTCCTATCTATGTTTGTGTTGAAATTATGGCTCATAGGGAACCTTGGATCAAGATGATTCATTGCATTCCTGTTTTGGAATTAATTCACAAGGAAGTCCTTAGTGAGGTTACTATCCCATTCTTGACAAGTCCACAATGTAGTGTATTTGTTTTAGCCAATGTTGTCATTAATTCTACATGTAGTGTAGTTGTGGCTCTTTCTCCTTGTCATTTAGGGAAATAATTTTGGAGATGACCTTTCCTTAAGTAGTATGTGCACCAAATTTCTTTTCTTTTATTTGTTTCTGATGCAGGAGCATCCAGTGGTGTAAGGGCAATCTTGCATCACCCAAAAATAGTTAAATTTCAAGTTTCTCAGTTTTTAGATGTTTTTACATTTTTGGATACCCTTTTCGTCATAATGAAATTTTCAATTTACGGTTTTTATTTTCTATTATTGGGTTGAAAGATATTGCAGTTTTAGTTTCCCAGATTTGCACCTGAAAATCTTTCCGAGTTAGATTTGAGGCACTTAGAGTTGCCGGATCGGCCCAAAACTTGCCAAAATTGGTGTAGCTGATTTTGAGCGCGTTATTGACTTGAGACCTTTCCAACAGTTCAAA
>VDFB02000017.1:271041444-271061139 GCA_007258455.2 Sequoia sempervirens
CAATATGAAGAATATCTGGTGAAATGGAGAGGAAGGCCTGTGGAAGATTCATCCTGGCTATCTAAGGCAATGGTTGACCAGTTGGGTTTTCTTCAACCATCTGAGACGTGATAGGGTCACTTCTCAAAATTACCCTGGGTGTCTGATGCAGGAGCATCCAGTGGTGTAAGGGCAATCTTGCATCACCCAAAAATAGTTAAATTTTAAGTTTCTCAGTTTTTATATGTTTTTACATTTTTGGATACCCTTTTCATCATAATGAAATTCCCAATTTACGGTTTTTATTTTTGGTTCTTGGGTTGAAAGATATTGCAGTTTTAGTTTCCCAGATTTGCCCCAGAAAATCTTTCGAGTTAGATTTGAGACATTTAGAGCTCCCGGATCAGCTCTGAAACTTTCCAAAATTGGCGTAGCAATTTTGAATGCGTTATTGACTTTGAGACCTTTCCAATGGTTCAAACGGTTCACGAATCGGAGTCCTGGATCAAAAGTTATGGCCCCGGGAAGTTGGCGCACTTTCTAGAATATACAATTGCAAATGCTCTTTTGAAATTTGAACTTCATGTTGTAAATTTTCAGCGCCAAACCACCTAAACTCAAATTTGAATATTTTTTTGGCTCCAAACTAATGAAGAGCTCTATTTATGGGCGGGTTTCTAATTTTTAGGTAACTTTTTGGGGACAAGCTCGCATATTGCGAAAGGGTGATTCTGTAGCTTTCTGTAACTTGCATGTGTTGTAGAACTTGGGGATTTGAGATCCTCTGCATTTAAGAAGCTCCATTTTTTGAATAATAAAACTATTCTCTTGTTCGTGGGTTATTTTCTAAGTCTCGGGCTGTGCCCTCATCAGTTTCTCCTTGTGCCAATTTTTTTTTCTATAAATCTCCATCGCTAGTTTTAATTTCTTAAAATTAATGTTCTCCTTTATGTCATCCTTTTGAGGTCTATGCCATGTTTAGGATTCTATGCAAGTATTGAATATTCTTCCATCCAAAATTGCTCTTATATCCTTCTAGAATCTGGAAATAAATAATTCATTCTTTTGTCGCTCTTTGAGGGGTTCTAATTTGTGGCAAACTTCTTTAAATCTTTTGTCATATGCTTTCACTAGTTTTATTTCTCCCTATACCAGGTCCCTCATTCTGCTAACATTCTATGTTGGAATATTAGGAGTTTCAAAATTTTCTAGGAAATCTTGTTTCACCTCATTCCAACTTTTCCTGTGTTTTGGGTAGGTATTTTTATACTAGTCTAATACTTCTTATCTCGATGAAGATACACAGTCAAGTAATTTTGGTTTATCTTCATCAATATCCTATCTTTCCCACAAGGATTCTAATAAGAATATATGTTATGCAGCTTCTTTTGTGCCTCTTTCAAACACTAGGATCTTGATTGAATATTTTATATTGGTTTTGCTACTTTTAATTTCAAGTTTTTAGATTTGTGGACTAGGCTTTTCTTCCTTTTCTTTCTTTACTTTTCTAACCATGTAGGATTTTGTTCTCTACCCTTATCTCTTTCTAGCTTTATATCAAAGTTATATTTTCCAAGTATCTCTTCCCACTCTACTTATTTTTCTTCTTCATCTTTCATTTCCTTACTTTGTGGTATCTCTTCTTTCAAACATATAAGAGGATGGTTCTTGGTTGGGGGTTGTGACTCTTCAAAATATATTTTCACTTTCTTATTTGTTAGTGAAATTTTATTTGTTTGTAAACATATCTTTATCCAAATTCAATATATTCTCTTTGCTTTTCTTATTCTTTGTTTTTTTAGTTTCCTTATACTCTTATTGACCAATTCTTCTAAATATTCAACTTGAATTAATGGAGTTTTCTCCAAAGTTTTTAGAAGTACATTGAATATGTTATCCAAATTAATGGTTAGGTTTGATAGATCCAATCTAATTGTTAGAATTTTAGAAGGTTGTAGTGGTAATGGAGTCCTTATGTTATTATAGGGTCCTAATAGTAATTTTCTAGATTCTCCATAATCATTGATATTCTTCCTTATATTGGTTATAATTTTTCCTAATTTTTCTTAACATAGTTTTGAATTTTTGGAGTTTTCCATTCTTCTTTTCTATATTCCTTTTCTTTTTTTTTAGCACCCCCTTTGCCACACTCAACAAAACCCTCATTAACTTGCTCAATTTTCATTTTCTCCACAATTTCCATTCGTTTGTGGTGTTTCTCTTTTATTTTAGTCCTCTGTTGTTGTCTTCTTTCTTCTCCATTTGGGCTTGTCATGTTTACTTTTCTTTCCAATTCAATTTTTTCTTTAATATTTCTTATGGTTTTCTTATCTCCTTTTCCTATGGGTGTGATTTATTTGGGGTTCCATTAGTACTTTTATTATTTCCCATGGTATTAGTAGTTTTTTATTGGTCAATCTCTTTTAGGATCCCTTTCAAAATCTCTACCCCTTTACATTTTTTATCCCCTTGGTGCATAACCCACTCTCATAGGGTAAGAGGTAAGAGGATAGTTCTGTAGAATTCCATATCTTCATTGTTTTTCTCTTCTTTCCTCTTGTTTGATTTAAAAATTTAAATTTTTTGGGTGTTACTATCCTTTATATTAGCTAATTAGGGTTCTGACGATGGAACCAATGTTAGAAAGAAAACTGGGGAAACACAAATAGAAGTTCTAAGCCCCAATAATTTTGGAGTGTTGTATTTTATACCTCAGACTCATTCATATAAAGGTAAACACCAATTTATTCAAACAAAGGATGGACTAATTAATTATATATTCATAGAATGAATGATAACATCAAATAGATAGAATTATGATAACTATTATATTAATAATGTGAAAAGAGTACAATATATCTCCCCCTATACTCTACATATCTCTTTCCTTTATTACTGTTAAAATAAATATTCAAACAACTCCCTTTGGGTTTCTTTTGTAAATGTGTGTGCGCCGGTCTGTGCGTCGCCGAGTTTAGTCGACTTTCCTTTGAGTTTTGATCTCTCGCTGTGCGCATCCTCACTTCGCAACTTCGAGTAGCGGCTTCCCTTTCGGGTCCTGAGGAGCTGCGCTGGGCGTCCACGTGTCTCGCTTGCGGGGGTTTTTATTTCTTTTTGCCTTGTGGTCTCTTCGGGTCGCGAAAACAGATCGCAGAGGCCGTCGCTTCTAAAAAGATTGTCAGAGGGACCCCCATCTTGCTACGTGGCTGCGTGTCGCAAGTTTTTCATGCGGAAATGAAATAAGTTGTCGCAGGCTACGAAATGCTTCCGCAGGCCTTCTTTTATTTTTGGCGGGCCCCACCTCCTGCTAGGTGGCAACCATTCGCAGTTTTTTCAATATGGCAGGGAGGTGAGCAACCGCGGGCTGCGAAACGCTGCCATACATCTTTCGGACCCGGTTGATGCAGCTTTCTCTCCACTGCAACAAGAACCTTAGCCCATTGGTCACGTGTTGCTTCTTCGCAATCTCTCGGCAACAATGAGAGAAGTTTTCATTCGGGCAGCGATAGGCTGCCACGTGCCTTACAACTGATCCTTGAAGCGGGCGATAGGCTGGCTGAGGGAGATTATGCTATTGGGTGCCGCTCATCTAGGTCGTTTGAAGCGGTGGATGACACTTGTCACCTCAAGCCTAGCTAGGACCACTGCCATCATTGCGAAGGGCGCACTTGCAACTGGATGACCAGATGTTGTGTTCTAACTCATTGCCGTTGTAACGGCTTGGGGAATCTTTTGATTCTGGTATCATTGTAGAGGATTGAGAAATCTTTTCTGTTACAACTCTCCAAAGCGGTGGGAATTGTCTCCCCGGCTATATATACTCTCTCAGCAATGAGAGAAGGGTCGAAGAAATTTTAGAAAAAAGGATATTGGTTTTAGCAAGAGACACCAGGCCTCTTTTGCATGTTTATTCGCAAGAAACTTTCAAACTGTGCCCACTGTTCGGCCTTTCTATTTTTCATGTTTTGATTAAACTGTAAACTGTGCTTTTTATTGTCTTAAGCATTTCATTTGACAAGACTTCTATATATTGAATACAAGCTTGCTTATCTAAATCATGTCTAAATGACTCTTCTTAGTAGTAAGGATGTATGCAATACTATTTTATGTCAATAAATGAACTGTTCATGCTATAGTTTTAAGTTTTTGACGTTTTGGAATATGACAAGACCATTCAAGCCCCTAAATCTATGATTTATCGTGCCCATCAGCAAAGTTTGGCGCATCGCCTTAGATTAGATTTTGCTTCATTATATCTGTTTCCTTTTCCCTTTCCCAAAAAACAACATTATAGAAGAAGTCGGCTTCTTTAAAATCTGGAGGTCACTCAGTTTGGCGCAAAAGGGTCCCCCTTGAACTGAGTTTCCCATAAGGCACTGTTACCTCGTCAAATTTTGGCGTCAATAGTTTGTCCTTTTTCTGGCACGCCCGGTGGGACCTGAACTAATGAAATTGCCTTATAGAGGGGTGTATGAGCCATCGGCCTGTAACTAGATCCCAGACTGCAAATAACCCAGGTTTACTAGTACCTCCGCTAGGGATAGTCCAGGCCACAAATCAGCTAGTAACCATTCTATTCCCACCGCCCTTTCCTCTCACCATGTTGCCGGCCGCGAATAGAAACTATGTAGCATGGGATGCTGGAAGTCCCCTGGTAGCTCCGGTAGCGCCTGCTGTTTGGGGTGCTATCTCGGTTTCGGCCCTGAAAGCTCTTCCCAAATTTTTCGGAGACAACACAAAAATGCCAGCAAAAAATTTGTAGGATGTAGCGGATGTATGTCTGGTACACGGTATTATAGTGCAGAATGTAGCCCTGAGGCTCCTTACTGCGTTCTTCAAAGGCAAGGCTCTGGATTGGTACTGAACACTGACTCTGAATTCAATTCGCACTTGGGATGACCTCGGAGATCCATTCTATGAAAGGTTCTCAAATGACAGAGATCGGTCTTCGTTATATTATCAGCTATCCGTCATAAGACGAGCGCCCCATGAGGCTCTGACGGATTTCAATGCCCGATTTCACTCAAATTGGCAGAGGATTCCTGTGACCATCCGCCCGACTCTAGAACTGGCATTCATATTTTATCTGAAATCCATTAACCCCGACATTTCTGTGATGATTAAGTCTTTGGGAGGAGCCACTCTACCAAATGCTTATGCTACCGCTATCAAAGCTGAGAATCATTTGATAGATTGCGGAAAGTTGCCTCCTCGACCTATTATCCTGATATTTCCTGAAATATCAAACTCTGTACAAGATGTCACATCGACTAGTGCGGTAGCAACTTCTTAGTCGATGTACTCATATGCGGCCACTCCTGAAAGCTTGGCTTCTACATCGGGTTCTTCCAAGGATGAAATAGGCGACCTCAAAGAGATGTTGCGAACTATGGCAAATGACATAACAACTCTCAAGCGGAACCAAACAACGCCTCCACGGCCCGCATATCAAAACTATCAAGGTGGGTGCTCTACTTATCAACAAAATCAATATCAAAGTGTGCCTCGCACTAATCCACCAACGCCGACTACCAACCAAATGGTCCCAGTGCCTACACCGCTCACAAGTGCATCGCCAAGCTCAAGTAGAGAATTAACTGTAGGGCAAAACAATCTTATTGATGACATCAATCCATGGTGTTTTCCTTGCAATGATGCACATATGCCTCGAAATTTTCCGCATGGCAACTTACAAAAAAAGGTAGCAGAGCAACGTAGTCAAGGTACTACAACAGAAAATGAAGAATACCTATGTACCTCGGCAATGGAGAATGCGGTCCTTACCGCGCAAATGCAAGGAATGTCTTTAGAGTAAGAGTCCGATATTGCTCCTGATCATGCACTCTTCTCCTGGATGGAAGATGAGGAAAAGGTGTTTGCCAATGACACATCCATAGTCGAAATGCCGCAGGTGCAATCTGACTATAACACATGCTCAAAGAGGAGATTCACTGGTGAGCCTGTTGTTTCACTTTCAGACAACCCGCAATGCAAAGGCGTGTCCGATCAAATTCTCGGCGCTTCGACCGTCTCTTCGCCTTCTCAACCACGGAAGGAGATTATTATAACAAAAGCAAAGGAGCAAAAATCTCTGAGCTCGTCACCTTTTAATGTGGTGGAGCAATTAAAGAAAATATCCGCTAATGCGTCTTTATGGGACATTCTAGTTATCTCGGAACATAAGACTATGCTACAGAAGGCGCTTCAACAAGAGATCAACTTAGCACCAATAGAGTCGTCTGCCAGTACAAAGGTGGTTTATCAAATGCCACTAGTTAAGGCCCTTACAGACAAAGCAAAGGAGCCCCATGTGGAAAGCGGAGGTAGGACAAAACCTCAACCCTTCTTCTTGACTCTCATCATAGGGGAAAAATTATTACATAACGCTATGATTGATTCTGGCGCTAGTACAACGGTTATGCCAAAACTAATAGCCGAAGCCTGGGGACTCAGTTACGAACCTATGAAGAAAGGGGTAATGCAGCTGGATGGAAATAAGGTTGATACCATGAGTGTCATCAAAGTGCTTCTGTTAACGTTATTTTCCTGCCCAAGTATCACGGTCCCGCAAGATACAGTGATCATAGATGTTCCTCCTATGTTCGGTCTCTGTCTATCCCGATAATTTACTTCAAAGGTGGGCGGATATTTGTCTTTAGATTGGTCACATCTAATACTTAGGACCAAGCATGACACAAAAAGGAAGATAGAGTCAGAGGCTCTACATTCCGAACATGTGGCGGATGAGGCCCTGATCAATTTTGAGGCCGCACATACCTCTATCACCAAGCAGGACATGTATAGTGTCGAACTGCTAGAGGAAGAGAGGGTGAGTGGAGATCGAAATGATAAGGAAGATGCTCTGTTAAGCGAACACACAAACAATGATCCTTTCGAGAATTATCATGCTACCAGATTGGGCACATATGTGATTTATGATGAAGACCAAGTTCTTCCGAAGGTTGCCAAAGAATCCGACGATAACCAAGCAAATGAGCTATGGACATTGTATTTTGACGGAGCAAGGAGCAAAGTTGGAGCTGGAGCAGGGGTATGTCTAATATCCCCACAGAAGGAAAAGTTGTTGAGGTCTTTCTGATTCCAATTCGCCTGTTCAAACAATGAAGCTGAATATGAAGGGTTAGTCCAAGGCCTAAGCCTAGCAGAACGAATGGGTATCAAGCAATTGATTGTGTTCAGAGATTCTGAATTGGTAGTTAATCAGGTTCGGGGAATTTCCGCAGCGAAGAATGTTCGAATGAGATCTTACCGGCATCGGATCTGGGACCTGATTGAAGGTTTTGAAGCTTTCAACATCCTAACCGTTCCCCAAACGTAGAATAGCGACGCAGATCGCATGGTGGTGATCGGTGCTCAGTTTGATCCTGTCTCTGACTTGTTTCGGAACAAATATTTAGTGCGAGTGCTTGTCTGACCAGCAATTCCCGATAATGATCAGAGTTGGCAAGTCTTTGAGAGTGATGAGCACATCGCCTCGTTTATCCAACACTCAGGGGAATTTACTGATCAACTTCAACCAAAGATCGCCGAGGCCTATGAAGGACAAATTATGCAGCTCAAGTCAAATAAACTTCCGAAAGGGTTAGTTACTCTCGAGAATTTTTTTGATTGTAATGACGCCCAAAATGATAAGCGGAAGTTTGTGGCAGACAAAAGTGATTATGAAAACCTTCAGGTCTCTGATGGCAGGAATCTCCAGGTCGGAAAAGATGTCCCATAGCAAGATAGAGGAAGGCTTATCAGTTTCTGCGAAAAATATGGAGTAGTGGCTTGGTCCTACGATGATCTAGAGGGTTACGATCCTGGCATCATTCAGCACACTATTGAACTAACAGAAGGTGCAAAACCAGTCCAACAGAAGCAGAGGCCAGTCAACCCTAAAGTTGAGGCCCTAATGGCACAAGAGCTAACCAAGCTCATTGATTCACGTATTGTCTTCCCAATCAAACATAGTACATGGGTATCAAATCTGGTACCAGTCAAAAAGAAGAATGGTGATATTCGCTTATGCGTGGACTTCCGAGACCAGAGCATCTCTGAAGGATCACTATCCATTGCCTTCTATGGAGTCAATCCTCCAAACTGTCGCATGATCGGAAATGTTCTCTCTGCTGGATGGCTTCTCTGGCTATAATCAGATTCGAGTTAAAGAAGAAGATCAACACAAGACTACGTTCACCACCAAGTGGGGAACATTTGCATATGCTAAAATTCCTTTTGGTTTATCCAATGCGGGGGTAACTTTCTAGCGAGCAATGGACATCACATTCAGCGAACTGATTAATAAGTTTATTCTAATCTATTTGGATGACCTTACTGTGTTCTCTAAATCTAAAGATGATCATTTTGATAATTTGGAATTAGTTTTTAAAAAATGCCAGGAGTTCGGTGTTTCCTTAAATCCAAAGAAATGTGTATTCGGAGTACCGCAGGGTAAGCTGTTAGGGCATGTTGTGTCTAAAGAAGGTATTTCAATTGACCCCGAACGAGTAAAGGCTATCAAGGAGCTTCCCCTTCCAGTAAATAAGAAAGGTGTCCAGTCTTTTTTGGGCAAGGTAAATTTCGTCAGCAAATTTATTTCTGATTTCACGAGAATGATTAGGCCGATCACCCTAATGCTAAAAAATGATCAAGCTTTCAAGTGGACAACAGAAGCTCGAGAGGCTTTTGAAAAGGTCAAGGAAGCGATCTCCACAGCCCCGGTGCTAATTAATCTAGATCAATGCAAAGATTTTATAATGTATGCCTTCAGTAGTAAGTCCAGTATCGCTACTGTCCTGACTCAAAAAGATAGTGAGGGAAAGGGAGAGCATCCAGTGGCGTTCTATTCCTGAACCCTAAAGGAATATGAGGCGAATTATAACTTCATCGAAAGATAGGCCTTTGCAATAGTAAAGGGATTTAAAAAGATCCGCCATTTAATTTCCTGTAACAAAGTTCTGGTATATGTCGCACATTCTAGTGTGCGTGAATACATCATGGAATGAGAGATTACAGAAAAAAGGGCTAATTGGATTACCAAGATCCTGGAGTATGACATCGAGGTCAGACCTACTAAGACTGTTAAAGGCAGAGGATTGTGTGAGTATGTGGCACAGAACGAGGAGGTACCTGCCAAGGAGGAACAACCAGAGCTCGTCTTGATAAATGAACCAAGATCGGAAGATGATTGGCTGACAGATAGAATGAACTTCATGCAAATCGGAAGGTATCCGCCAGGCCTCTCATCCCAAAAAAGAAGGTATTACCAGCTTCAGAATTGCGGATATACGCTGATAGAAGGAGTCCTTTTCAAAAGAAATTTCAATGGTGTGCTCCTGCGATGTTTACTTCAGGGGAGGCGCAGAGGATTCTCGACGCATTTCACAATAGCGACGAAGGTGGACATTTCTCCGCCAAAACTACCGCCATCAAGGTCCTGCGAGCTGGATATTACTAGCCTACACTTTTCAGTGACTCCTACTCTCTGGTAAGGGCTTGTAAAAAATGTCAGTTCTTCTCTGACAGAAGGAAGAATTCAGTGATGCCCCTCAAACCTATCATGGCGGATGAACCATTTGCGCAATGGGGCCTGGACTTCATCAGAATGATCAACCCGGTTTCTAGTGCCGGACATAAGTGGATCCTAACAGCTACAGACTACTTCATAAGGTGGGCGGAAGCTGTTCCCCTTAAGGGTGCAACAGAAACAGAGATTGTAGACTTCCTCGAAGCACTGGTGACGAGGTTCAGCCCTCCGAAGACAATCATTTCGGACAACGCCAGAGCATTTCTAGGTACAAAGGTATGTCACTTCGCATTAAAAAATGACATATTCCTTAAAACATCATCAAACTATTATCCACAGGGAAATGGCCTAGCCGAGTCCACAAATAAAAGCTTAGTCCGACTCCTTAAAAAGGTTAGCTCAGAGCACTAGAAGGAATGACATAAAAATCTCTGAAAAGCGCTCTAGGAAAACCGCATAACTCCTAAGCAAGTCCTTAAGACTTCTCTCTATGAGCTGGTATATGGGAAGGAGGCGCTGTTACCTATCTCCATGGAGATCCCAGCAATACAGTTATTGAAATCCCTTGAGATAGAACAAAATGGAGCCATGGAGGTTCGGCTCGCCGAACTGTTGGAAGTACAAGAAAAAAGAAAAAATTCCCTAATAGCCATGACAAGCCGTCAACAGGTGGTCAAACGATGGTTTGACAAGAAGGCTTTCGACCAAGGTCTGAAAAGTGGAGACTTAGTGCTAAAATATGACAGTAGGGCTGCGAAGCCAGGTCAGCACGGTAAATTTGATAGCCTATGGGAAGGACCCTTCAAAATCATTCGCTGTAGGCAACACAACGCTTTTGAGCTAGAAAATATGGAACAAGAGCCGTTAGGAATCCCGGTCAATGGGATTCATCTTAAGTTGTTCCATTAAGCATTAAGCTCTACCTTGTACAGATGTAAATAGTGCTTTCGTTTCCTTTCCTGTGTTTGGCCTACTCTTTTTCTAGAATCAGTTGTCTTTCTACGCATTTGCTCATTATCGTTGGCGGGTAACACACCGGAGTTGCTTTACACAAAATACACTCATACATGAAGAATAGCGTACAAAAATTGCAAACCTAAAAAATTTTAAACACAGAAGCAAAAAGAGCATGGATTTTTCCTTAAAACGAGAAGTATATATTTATATATATGTTCTTTCGTTACAAAATGGTTGGGAGACCGATTTCCAAAATGTACAAGTATCAGGATATATTATATACGATAGTCTTTCATTAGGCTTATCTAAGGCAGGAAAGTTACATTTTGAGCAAGCAAGCAAAGGGGTTATCTATCCAAAGGCATGACTGGCAGCAATTGACGCATTCACTGTAGCGTCCACTTCATCCTTGTCCACGGGCTCCTTAGCGGCACTGGCAACATCATTTGACGCAACTGTCGTTGGTGGTGGAAACACCAGGTTCCTGAAGTCAGTGTACCAGTCTACGTCGTAGAAAGGTATCACGTTGTAGCTCCGAAACAGGAAGTGTAGGGCCTAGGTAACCCTCTGCTGGTGCTGGTCACGGGTCTGTAGACAGAATCCGTTGAGGAATGGCAACCAAACGACGACAGCTTCTTCTTCGATAAAGCGACGCAGGTCGCTGGCTGTTGGCAGGCCTATCCCATATGCAACATGTGTAATGACCTCACCAAACCCATACAAGTATTTCTTCAGAAATATTTCTTTAACCAACTTCAGGATAAGTGGTCGGGGAACGCAAATGTCCAACATAGATGCTACAAAGTGTGAGCATATGTCGGTATTCACCCTATAATTATCCTCATATTCTATGCAATCCTTGCCTAGGACCCACTTAATGGCTACCAGAACCAGCGAATGCTTGTTCTTTGTCATCCTTTTCAGCCTCCTAGTGGAAATCTCACCTGGAAATGTCGTATGTGATTTAAACGAGGTTAGGCGAATTGGGGTATCCATTTTTTCTTGACACTGTCCCTGGGCTTCTAAGTTAATGCCGGAATTGTGCACCACCTAACCTATGAAAAGACTTGTTTAACGCTCTACTACTAACCTATCACTTCTCAAATGCTAAGTTTATTTTGCTCACTATCAAGTGGCCTATTTATAGAAAAATTGACAAGACACATGCCAATCCGCCTCTAAAAAATATGATATTATGCTAGCTACTATCTCGAAAGCCAAGTCTGCATTTGTTCACATTTTTGGGCCGATACATCCATGATAGCATGGCTCAAGGTGTGTTTAATTAAATGAAGTTGATTAATTAACTTTAAAAAGGTGGCACTTGTTGGTGAAGGGACGTATGGCCGTAGGCTATTGTGTCATCTCTCAAGTGCGTCCCAGAGCCCAAGGCGATACTCATATCTTTTCAGGCAGTGATCGTTTGCCTGGCGTAATCATTCCGGCCAGGATATTAATTTTCAGCGCATGTTAATGCAAGGTTAGAAGGCCAGTTGCAAGCTCAATTTCCAAGGAGATCAAGGCGTATCACACGATCGCGTAAATGTAATAATTAAATCTGACTGCCTCGGAATAGCAATTAGTTCATCTTGCACTAGTTGTAGGATTAACGGTACATGCCGAATTAAATGCAAAAGGCTTGCTTTCGCTTACCACCTTGGGAAAAGTTGCTATTATTGTATGAAAAGGCTTAATAGTTCAAAGTCTTTTTACAAACGCAAGGGAAGTGCAGAGTTGTTTTCTGTCCGTCTATCTAGAGCAAGCATATTCGCAGGCCAGGAGCTTACAAATTCTGCAGAAAAAGAAAAATGTCAGAATCTTCAGCTCAGCCGATGCAAGAAGAGATTAGCCAGGAACTATTCACAGCTATTCGTTCTTCGGTTGAGGTGTACGTATACGAGGATGTAGCATATGCCACGCCTGGTATACTCGTGAAGACGAGAAGAGCCCACACGGAAGAGATGGATAGACCCAAGGAATGGAGTAACCAGAAAAAAGGTTAAAGAATAATGAAATAATATCTATGACCCAAAGCTTGTGAAGAACCCTAAATCCCTCATAGAGGCAGCTTGTGCAAGGTTATCAACAACAAAGGCAGACCAATCCACGGCAGGTAGAGTCTGGTATAGTGGTCTCCCACAATATATGGTCCCACTGGTGCACTATTGCCCGGAGGTGGTCGACGTAGCTTTTCAACGCTATAATCCAGATACCCACTACATTGAAGGTCGCAACTTAAGGGTGCATATCAGCCCAGAAGCCATCTGGAACATGTTATGTATCCCAGACCCAAGTAGGAGGAAGGAGATTATCGAGCCTTTTCGCCCAAGCAAGGGGGAGAAAATATGGAGGAAGATGAAAACCAGCTCAAATTTCTTGTTAGAAGAGACTAATAAGAAAGGTGTCGCATCCGCTAAAGCACCAAGTATCCCATTATTGCGTGGTTCATTCCGCGATGATCTCCAGGACGCCATGTCTATGCTGGCATTTATTTGCGGCCGAGACTCTGATGAGAAGATCGAGGCTTTTCAGCTGGGCCCTGCAATACAGTTTCGCAAGCAACATGAACTCTTCTGGTATGATTTTGCTGAGTTCATGGTTGAAGAAATGATACATCAAATGGAGAATTCTCAGGCAGAAAAGAAGTTTAGATTTCTTTCCTACCTGGTCCACATGTTCCTGCATCAGAATCCAGATTTCTTCGCCCGATTTATTCTGCTATCAATTTTTAATGAGCAGAATAAAAGAAAGCCGGTGTCTACATGGACACATTTCCTTTCTGCAACATATGACTATTATGCGTTCGCAGACTATTTCATAGCCCCGGTCTTGAATGATTTAATCGGAGAAGGTGATATCATTTGGCTCACCCAGGAGTAGACCGGATTTATGCAAGGCTACACCCCTGCTTGTGACTGGTTCTTAGGCAGGGATTTTACAATCCTCCGAATGCGGGGCTTTACTGACAAACCTTTCCTGCTCCCGGTCTGCATCACCGATAGAGTGCTTGCGCTGGAAATTTCCCGGCAGGTGTGTGTCATTGATTTCACTTTCTGTAGCAGCGAAAGTGTCAAGAAGAAGGGATTCTTCACTTGTCCGAAGAGTTTCAAGTCGGTAACGCTGGTTAAAAAAAATCGCACAAGTTGTTAGAAGAAAAGCTGGCACATTTAGGGTTGGTACTGATAAATGATAAATGAGAGTACAACCCTTTCAACGACTTACCAGAGCCACATATGAAAGTTACCTATGTTCCCTGACCATGCTGAGAAAAATGGCTTAATCCGCGGACAAATAGAGAAGAAGATTTTGTGGAGATAGCGCAAATCCCTACGCCAGACACTAGGGGCCCATGGCACAAGTTCTAATTTCCTGTGGCCATTGCCAGGGACAATCTTCTGATGGAGCGCAACATGTACAATAAGTTAAAGAGGGGTGAGGAATGGAATGATGAAAAAATAAGAACTTTCTAGAAATATCACCAGGAAACAACACAGTTGGATACTCCTTATAATCAGCTGAAGGACGACCAAGAATTCGACAGATGGTGGAATGAAGGCCACCCTAGCCCGATCTCTAGTGTTGACAAGAGCGAAGAGGGAGAGGGATCCGAGGAGCATGAAGAAGAAGCGGCGGTATCATCCTCTTCAGTGCAAGGGGGCAACGTCTCTGGGCATGACGCCTATGTGGCCACTAATGTACGTTTTAATATATCAAGAGGTTCGCACACACGCACTTGGGCCACCAAACCAGCCAGGCTAACGCCTCATCAGAAGGATTCGACTGCCGAAGTTAGTGAATGTCCGTCGGCGAAAAGGCAGTGCACGAAAAGTGTTATCGGAGGGGTTTTGCAAGAACCCATCGGAGGAGAAGTGCCCACTGCTAGCCAAATACCGGAGTTTGCAGGCGAGTCACAGACGATCCTGAAACCACCTACCAGTCAACAGGTACATTTCGCTCCTTCCTCTCTTGCATCTCATTCCTTCGTATCTGCCCCTGCTCCATTAGCAACTCCTGCCATAAGTCCGAGGCCTCTACCTTCTGTTTCTGATCTAGCTCATTCGGTTGGATTTGCCCAGTTTTCACAGGCCCAACCGTTTATAATTACTCCTTCGAGTATGCTTACGCCTACCACTACCACTCATATTTTTCTCACTTCGCTTTCAGAAAATGTTCCCCCAGTCGGCCCCCATTCTTTTTCCGCTATGCTTACTGATCCTCTTCCATTGCAACAAGCTGACATCCAGTCAGTAGCTTCCCTTCCCCGGCCAATGAACCTTATGACTGAATCCGCGATTTAGCCGCTACAAATACGTAGCCCTGCTGATAGTTCTTAGGTAAAGCTATGGAACGTGCCACACTTTTCCCCACAAACAGTCACTCTCCAAAAAAAGCAAATGCGTGCGCCTATGAAAGTTACCTATCCCTATGCCCTGCCTTCTGGTGTTCCTTTCGCAGGTGGGCTAGTTTCATCACCAGCCGAATTCATAGCACAGATAGATTGTGGAAAAGAGGCACGCATAAATAGAATGAGGTGACGCAAGGCAAATGATGACAATGCTCTCGCCGAGCTGAGAGTACAAGCGTCGTATGATGAGGCCCGACAAGAATTAAAATTCACGACCATGTACCCAAGGATAAGCAAGCCTCAAGGAGAAATGCAACCCGAAGACTATGAGATCTATGCTGTCGGACTTGACATGAAGGTAGCCAGGCCACAAGATAAGGTCGAAATCATGGAGGAGATGCAACAGGTGGTCACTTCTGACTTCCTCAAAACTGGCCGCTAGTTAAAGAAGAAGGATGAGCAGCTCAAGGCAGCCAAGGAGAGGGTGAACTTTCTAGAGATAAAAGAGAAATCCTTAGAGGTAGATATCGCTCGAATGACTGAAAGGGCGCTTACAACAGAGAAGGAGAGGAACAGGCTTCAGGGCGAAATTGTGAAAACCCAGGTTGCTGACCCAGGCTTAGTAAAAGAGTTGCAAAGCCAGAACCAGGCGACCCGACAGAGCTTACAGTCAAAAGAGGAAGAGCTTGAACGCATCCGCCTTGAGTATAGTCAAGGGATGGCACAAAAGGGAGAGGAGTTGGAGCGCCTATAAGAGCAGTATGAGAAAAAAGTACAGGAGAAAGAGGCCGAATTTAAAAGCCTGAAGGCTAAGATAGAAAAGGAACTCTGAGAGATAAAGACTTCCCTAGAGGAGTAATCAGCGAACCACTCCCGAGTCGAACAAAATTGGAATAAAGAAATGAACAGCTATGCGGAGTAGCTGGCGTCCGAGAAAAAAAGAAGGCAGAATTAGCCGAGGCCCTCATTTCAAGGGACGCAAAGATTTCTTCGCTTAAAGCCTCTCTGTCACCTGCCCCTGCCCAACCTAATGTCATTCCGTTGGTTAGGCAATTGTACATTTCTCACTGGGAGAAAGTTAAGACCTTTTGCCTAACACTGCAGTCTACCCTCTGATTTATCACCAAGGCATCAAGGCTAAATCAAGAGGCCAACGACACAATGGAGCAGTTCCCATGTTTCATCCTGGAGAAAGTTCCTGAGGCAAGGGACTTGCTCAACAAGCTATACTCAGTCTTGGATGAAATCCTGACCGGGGCGGGTATCGAAGATCGGGACATTGCTGCTCAAATAGCAAATAAATTCATTCATTGTCACTCCGCCTTCCAGCGCACTAAGGCAGCGACGAATTTTCTAGGTAAGGCACTGGATGGCATTCGGGGAAGTTTCTTCGAGCTAGGAAAGCTGGGGCTGCCATCCCCGTTCCTCGAAGATGGTTCCATTGCGACAACCACACAGATCGCAGAGGTTATTGAGTAGAAGGAAAATGACCCGGAGGCATTCAGGGAGTTCGGCAGTTCCCCAACGACAGCCGACATTGAGGTGATCATTCATCCACTCTCCCAGCTACTTTTCCATATCCAAGCAAGCGCCGACCTACCTGAGGTGCTGCCTTACAAGGAAGCTATTGATCTCCGTGGGGCATAAGAAAATTTGTACAGCATGGCAAAGCCGTCCGAAAGTGAATGGTCGCCCTTGCAAGCTGCTCTTTCCAAACTCTGACTCCATTCGCCCAATGGATAAAGCTCTAGTCTGCAGAACCAGAGAGTTTTTGGGTTCTCCGTTCCTTGTCCGAAACGCCCCTGATAGTCGCCAAAAGTTATTAAAATAAATATTCAAACAATGCCCTTCGGGTTTCTTTTGTAAATGTGTGTGCGCTGGCCTGTGCGTCGCCGAGTTTAGTTGGCTTTCCTTTGAGTTTTGATCTCCCGCTGTGCGCATCCTCACTTCGCAACTTCAGGTAGTGGCTTCCCTTTCGGGTCTTGAGGAGCTGCGCTGGGCATCCACGTGTCTCGCTTGCGGGAGTTTTTATTTCTTTTTGCCTTGTGGTCTCTTCGGGTCACGAAAACATATCGCGGAGGTCGTCGCTTCTAAAAAGATTGTCAGAGGAACCCCCATCTTGCTACGTGGCGGCGTGTCGCAAGTTTTTCATGCGGAAATGAAATAAGCTGCCGCAGGCTGCGAAATGCTTCTGCAAGCCTTCTTTTATTTTTGGCGGGCCCCACCTCCTGCTAAGTGGCAACCATTCACAGTTTTTTCAATACGGCAGGGAGGTGAACAACCGCGGGCTGCGAAACGCTGCCACACATCTTTCGCACCCGGTTGATGCAGTTTTATCTCCATTGCAACAAGAACCTCAACCCATTGGTCACGTGTTGCTTCTTCGCAATCTCTCGGCAGCAATGAGAGAAGTTTTCATTCGGGCAGCGACAGGCTGCCACGTGCCTTACAATTGATCCTTGAAGCGGGCGATAGACTGGCTGAGGGAGATTATGCTATTGGGTGCCACTCATCTGGGTCATTTGAAGCGGTGGATGACACTTGTCGCCTCAAGCCTGGCTGGGACCACTGCCATCATTGCGAAGGGCGTGCTTGCAACTGGATGACCAGATGTTGTGTTCTAACTCATTGCCGTTGTAACGGCTTGGGGAATCTTTTGATTCTAGCATCATTGCAGGGGATTGGGAAATCTTTTCTGTTACAGCTCTCCAAAGTGGTGGGAATTGTCTCCCCGGCTATATATACTCTCTCAGCAATGAGAGAAGGGTCGAAGAAATTTTAGAAAAAAAGATACTGGTTTTAGCAAGAGACACCAGGCCTCTTTTGCATGTTTATTCGCAAGAAACTTTCAGACTGTGCCCACTGTTCGGCCTTTCTGTTTTTCATGTTTTGATTAAACTATAAACTGTGCTTTTTATTGTCTTAAGCATTTCATTTGACAAGACTTCTATATATTGAATACAAGCTTGCTTATCTAAATCATGTCTAAATGATTCTTCTTAGTAGTAAGGATGTATGCAATACTATTTTATGTCAATAAATGAACTGTTCATGCTATAGTTTTAAGTCTCTGACGTTTTGGAATATGACAAGACCATTCAGGCCCCTAAATCTATGATTTATTGTGCCCATCAGCAAAGTTTGGCGCATCGCCTTAGATTAGATTTTGCTTCATTATATCTATTTCCTTTTCCCTTTCCCAAAAAACAACATTATAGAAGAAGCCGACTTCTTTAAAATCCGGAGGTCACTCAGTTTGGCGCAAAAGGGTCCCCCTTGAACTGAGTTTCCCATAAGACACTATTACCTCGTCAAATTTTGGCGTCAACAATTACATATCATCCTTATACATAATATAATTCCCTATATAATTCCTACATATGTCTCTATGTTCTTTATTTTGTATTTCATGTATCTCCATGTCTTCCCCTTATTTTTTTTCATTCATACCTTTCTTTATAAATATATATATGGGATGGGACATGGATCATCTATTATACCCCTAGTCTAGATGGTATCTTTTCAATCTTAGGGTCCACAAGATTTTTGTGGCAAGATGTGGTAGGATTTTCCTGGTGGTATTTGTACTGTGACTCTTTCCAACTAACAACAATTATTCTAGACAAGCTTGGTTTTATTTTCCTAAGATGAAGTTTAAGGTTTTACACATCTTTATAGAGCTTAAGGAATTTGTACAAAACTTAAGCAAATATGAAAATAAAAGTGTCTAGGTTAGAAAATTTTATAAATTATTTCTCCAAGGATTTCAGAGGATTTTACAAAAACACTAGAATTTTTAAATAGATGAAAACAACCTACACACAACAATTGAATGGGATAGTTGAAAAGATGACCAAAACCTTGTTGGATAGATCCAAAACTATTTTAAGAAATGCAAATATATAACAAAATTTATGGGTTGAAGTGGTAAGCATTGCTTATTATTTGATGATCAAGTAGACTACTTCCAAAATCAAAGATAAAATGCCATATAAAATGTGGATAGGTAAGAAGCCTATTATTACATATTTGAGAGTATTTGGTTGAGAGGCATTTGTTATCCTAAGGAAAAATATATATATTATATTTTAAAGTTGAGAAACATATTTCATATATTATGGTAAAAATGCAAAAGGTTTTAAGCTTTAGAATCTTATAACACTAAAAGGTGTCTATCCAAGAGATGGTTTTAGAGAAATTGATTTTTATCTAGGATGATTTTCCAAAGGAACAAGAGAACAAAAAGATACACTTTAATAAAAAACTAGAGCACGAATATGTATATGTAAATGTATAATTTAATGCATGGGATAGTGAGTATGGAGAGGAAGAACACCAATAAGGAAGATCAAAGGAAAATTTTGATGTAGTAGGTTCTCTACCACCTTTGATAAGGTCTAAAAAGTAATGGAATTTACTAGAAATGTGTAGCAAACCAAATTTTAGTTGTATGTTTTTACTCTAGCTTATACTTATGGTGAGGAATATCTAATGATGTTTTAACACATATGGCCAATTGAAAAAGGTATAAGACAAGATTGTTGGAAAATGGGTATTCCTAGATTGAGGGAATAAAATTTTGTAGCATAGTAAATTGTCACCTTTGATAAATTCACACTATCTTTTGCTCCCCTTTAAGTTATGGGACCTAATTAAGCTCCTTATTTCCAAAATTATGCATTCTACAACTTATTTTAAATGTTTTTCAACAATTTACAAGCATAAAATCAATACTCTCATTTAATACCTTGTCTCCGACACTTGAAACCCTTGAAATAGGCATGGGACACTAGCACCTAGGGCACCTATGTCCCCCTATTTTGGATCCAAATTCAAATATGTCAGTGTTGGAATTTTATTATTTGAAATTCAAATATTTGAAGTC
>VDFB02000017.1:271061239-271111552 GCA_007258455.2 Sequoia sempervirens
TCTCCACTGCAACAAGGATCTCAGCCCGTTGGACACGTGTTGCTTCTTCGCAATCTCTCGGCAGCAATGAGAGAAGTTTTCGTTCGGGCAGCGACAGGCTGCCATGTGCCTTACAACTAATCCTTGAAGCGGGCGATAGGCTGGCTGAGGGAGATTATGCTATTGGGTGCCGCTCATCTTGGTCGTTTGAAGCAGTGGATGACACTTGTCGGCTCAAGTCTAGCTGGGACCACTACCATCATTGCGAAGGGTGCGCTTGCAACTGGATGACCAGATGTTGTGTTCTAACTCATTGCCATTGTAATGGCTTAGGGAATCTTTTGATTCTGGCATCATTGCAGGGGATTGGGAAATCTTTTTTGTTACAGCTCTCCAAAGCGGTGGGAATTGTCTCCCCGGCTATATATACTCTCTCAGCAATGAGAGAATGGTCCAAGAAATTTTAGAAAAAAGGATACTGGTTTTAGCAAGAGACACCATGCCTCTTTTGTATGTTTATTAGCAAGAAACTTTCAGACTGTGCCCACTGTTCGGCCTTTCTATTTTCATGTTTTGATTAAACTATAAACTGTGCTTTTTATTGTCTTAAGCATTTCATTTGACAAGACTTCTATATATTGAATACAAGCTTGCTTATCTAAATCATGTCTAAATGACTCTTCTTAGTAGTAAGGATGTATGCAATACTATTTTATGTTAATAAATGAACTGCTCATGCTATAGTTTTAAGTCTCCGACGTTTTGGAACATGACAACACCATTCAGGCCCCTAAATCTATGATTTATCGTGCCCATCAGCAAAGTTTGGCGCATCGCCTTAGATTAGATTTTGCTTCATTATATCTGTTTCCTTTTCCCTTTCCCAAAAAGCAACATTATAGAAGAAGTCGGCTTCTTTAAAATCCGGAGGTCACTCAGTTTGGCGCAAAAAGGGTCCCCCTTGAACTGAGTTTCCCATAAGGCACCGGCACTGGCCAAATTTTAAGGCCAACAATTTGTCCTTTTTGGCACACCCGGTGGGACTCGAATTAATGAAATTTCCTTATAGAAGGGTGTATGAGCCATCGGCCTATAACTAGATCCCAGACCGCAAGTAACCTAGGTTTACTAGTACCTCCATTAGGGACAATCCAGGCCACAAATTAGCTAGTAACCGTTCCATTCCCACCACCTTTCCTCACCATGTTGCTACCTATGAACATAAAATATGTAGCATGATGCTGAAGTCCTCGACAGCTCTCGTAGAGCTCGGGCTGCTGGGCTATCCCAGCTGCCTCAAAGCTCTTTTCCCAAATTTGTCAAAGACAACAATAAAAACGCCAGCTTAACATTTGCAGATGTATGGATGTATGTCTCGTACACAGATACAGCCAAGGTAATGTAGCCCTGAGGCTCCTTGCTGCGTCCTTCAAAGGAAAGGCTCTGGATTGGTACCGAACACTGACTCTGAATTCAATTCGCACTTGGGATGACCTCGAAGATCCATTCTATGAAAGGTTCTCAAATGACGGAGATCGGTCTTCGTTATATTATCAGCTATCTGTCATAAAACGAGCACCCCAGGAGGCTCTGACAGATTTCAATGCCCGATTTCACTCAAATTGGCAGAGGATTCCTGTGACCATCCGCCCAACTCCAGAACTGGCATTCATATTTTATCTGAAGTCCATTAACCCCGACATTTCTGTGATGATTAAGTCTTTGGGAGTAGCCACTCTACCAAATGCTTATGCTATCGCTATCAAAGCTGAGAATCATTTGATAGACTGCAGAAAGTTACGTCCTCGACCTATTATCCTGATATTTCTTGAAATATCAAACTCTGTACAAGATGTCACATCGACTAGTGCGGCAGCAACTTCCCAGTCGATGTACTCATATGCGGCCGCTCCTGAAAGCTTGGCTTCTACATCGGGTTCTTCCAAGGATGAAATAGGCGACCTCAAAGAGATGTTGCGAACTACGGCAAATAACATAACAACTCTCAAGCGAAACCAAACAACTCTTCCATGGCCCGCATATCAAAACTATCAGGGTGGGTAGTCTACTTATCAGCAAAATCAATATCAGAGTGCGCCTCGCACTAATCCACCAGCGCCGACTACCAACCAAATGGTCACAGTGCCTACACCGCTCACAAGTGCGTCACCAAGCTCAAGTAGAGAATTAACCGCAGGACAAAACAATCTTATTGATGACATCAATCCATGGTGTTTTCCCTGCAATGATGCACATATGCCTCGAAATTGTCCGCGTGGCAACTTACAACAGAAGGTAGCAGAGCAACGTAGTCAAGGTACTACAACAGAAAATGGAGAATACATATGTACCTCGGCAATGGAGAATGTGGTCCTTACCGCGCAAATGCAAGGAATGTCTTTAGAGCAAGAGTCTGATATTGCTCCTGATCATGCACTCTTCTCCTGGATGGAAGACGAGGAAAAGGTGTTTGCCAATGACACATCCGTAGCCGAAACGCCATAGGTGCAATTTGACTATAACACACGCTCAAAGAGGAGATTCACCAGTGAGCTTGTTGTTTCACTTTTGGACAGCCCGCAATGCAAAGGTGTGTCCGATCAAATTCCCGGCGCTTCAACCATCTCTTCGCCTTCTCAACCACGGAAGGAGATTATTATAACAAAAGCAAAGGAGCAGAAATCTCTGAGCTCGTCACCTTTTAATGTGGTGGAGCAATTAAAGAAATCATCCGCTAATGTGTCTTTATAGGACATTCTAGCTATCCCGGAACAAAAGACTATGCTACAAAAGGTGCTTCAGTAAGAGATCCGCTCAGCACCAATAGAGTCGTCTGCCAGTACAGAGGTGGTTTATCAAATGCCACTAGCTAAGGTTCTTGCAGACAAAGCAAAGGAATCCCATGCAGAGGGCGGAGGTAGGCCAAAACCTCAACCCTTCTTCTCGACTCTCATTGTAGGGGAAAAGCTATTACACAACGCCATGATTGATTCTGGCGCTAGTACAATGGTTATGCCAAAACTGATAGCCGAAGCCTTGGGACTCAGCTACGAACCTATGAAGAAAGGGGTAATGTAGCTGGATGGAAATAAGGTTGATACCATGGCTATCATCAAAGTGCTTCTGTTAATGTTATTTGCCTGCCCAAGTATCACGGTCCCGCAAGATACGGTGATCATAGATGTTCCTCCTATGTTTGGTCTCTGTCTATCCCGAGAATTTACTTCAAAGGTAGGCAGATATTTGTCTTTAGATTGGTCACGTTTAATACTTAGAACCAAGCATGGCGCAAAAATGAAGATAGAATCGGAGGCTCTACATTCTGAACACATGGTGGATGAGGCCATGATCAATTTTGAGGCCGCACATACCTCTATCACCAAGCAGGACATGTATAGTGTCGAACTGCTGGAGGAAGAGAGGGTGAGTGGAGACCGAAATGATAAGGAAGAAGCTCTGTTAAGCGAACACATAAACAATGATCCTTTCGGGAATTATCATGCTACCAGATTGGGCACATATGTGATTTATGATGAAGACCAGGTTCTTCCGAAGGTTGCCAAAGAATCCGACGATAACTAAGCAAATGAGCTGTGGACATTGTATTTTGACGGAGCAAGGAGCAAAGTTGGAGTTAGAGCAGGGGTACGTCTAATATCCCCACAGAAGGAAAAGTTGTTGAGGTCTTTCTGATTCCAATTTTCCTGTTCAAACAATGAAGCTGAATATGAAGGGTTAGTCCAAAGCCTAATCCTAGCGGAACGAATGGGTATCAAGCAATTGATTGTGTTCGAAGATTCTGAATTGGTAGTTAATCAGGTTCGGGGAATTTCCGCAGCGAAGAATGTCCGAATGAGATCTTATCGGCATCGGATCTGGGACCTAATTGAAGGTTTTAAAGCTTTCAACATCCTAACCATTCTCCGAACGCAGAATAGCGACGCAGATCGCATGGCGATGATCGGTGCTCAGTTTGATCCTGTCTCTAACTTCCTTCGGAACAAATATTCAGTGCGAGTGCTTGTCTGACCAGCAATTCCCGATAATGATCAGAGTTGGCAAGTCTTTGAGAGTGATGAGCACATCGCCTCGTTTATCCAGCACTTAGGGGAATTTGCTAATCAACTTCAACCAAAGATTGCTGAGGCCTATGAAGGACAAATTATGCAGCTCAGGTCAAATAAACTTCCAAAAAGGTTAGTTACTCTCGAGAATTTTTTTGATTGTAATGATGCCCGAAATGATAAGCGAAAGTTTGTGGCAGACAAAAGTGATTATGAAAACCTTCAGGTCTCCGGATGCATGTGAATTCTCTGTCGAAAAAGATGTCCCATAGCAAGATAGAGGAAGGCTTATCGGGCTTTTGCAAAAATATGGAGTAGTGGCTTGGTCCTACGATGATCTAGAGGGTTATGATCCTAGCATCATTCAAAGACACTATTGAATCCAATCGTATGTGCAAAACCAGCTCGACAGAAGAAGAGGCTACCAACCCTAAAGTTGAGGCCCTAATGGCACAAGATAATCAAGCTCATTGATTAATGTATTGTCTTCCCCAATCAAACATAGTACTTGGGTATCAAATTTAGTACTAGTCAGGAAAGAAAGAATGGCTTATATCCGCTTTTGGCGCGTGATCTCAGACCCAACAGAGCCTTCAAGGACCACTATCCATTGCCTTCTATGGAGTCAATCCTCCAAACTGTAGTAGGATCAGAAATGTTCTCTCTGCTGGATGGCTTCTCTAGCTATAACCAGATTCGAGTTAAAGAAGAAGATCAGCACAAGACTACGTTCACCACTAAGTGGGGAACATTTGCATATGCTAAAATTCCTTTTGGTTTATCCAATGCAGGGGCAAACTTTCCAGCGAGCTATGGACATCGCATTCAGTGAACTTATCAATAAGTTTATTCTAATCTATTTGGATGACCTTACTGTGTTCTCTAAATCTAAAGATGATCATTTTGATCATTTAGAATTAGTTTTCCAAAAATGCCAGGAGTTCGGGGTTTCCTTAAATCCAAAGAAATGTGTTTTCGGAGTACCGCAGGGTAAGCTGTTAGGGCATGTTGTGTCTAAAGAAGGTATTTCAATTGACCTCGAACGAGTAAGGGCTATCAAGGAGCTTCCCCTTCCGGTAAATAAGAAAGGTGTCCAATCTTTTCTCGGCAAGGTAAATTTCGTCAACAAATTTATTTCTAATTTTGCGGGAATGATTAGGCCGGTCACTCTAATGCTAAAAAAGGATCAAGCTTTCAAATGGACAATAGAAGCTCGAGAGGCTTTCGAAAGGGTCAAGGAAGTGATCTCCACAGCCCCGTGTTGATTAATCCAGATTAATGCAAAGATTTTATAATGTATGCTTTCAGTAGCGAGTGTAGTATTGCTACTGTTCTAACCCAAAAGGATAGTGAAGGAAAAGGAGAACATCCAATGGTGTTCTATTCCCAGACCCTAAAAGAATATGAGGCGAATTATAACTTTGTCGAAAAATAGGCCTTTGCATTAGTAAAGGGACTTAAAAAGTTTCGCCATCTAATTTTCCGCAACAAAGTTCTAGTATATGTCGCACATTCTAGTGTGCGTGAATACATCATGGAAGGAGAGATTACAGAAAAAAGGGCTAATTGGATTACCAAGATCCTGGAGTATGACATCGAGGTCAGGCCTACTAAGACTGTTAAAGGCAGAGGACTGTGTGAGTATATGGCACAGAACGAGGAGGTACCTGCCAAGGAGGAACAACCAGAGTTCGTCCTGAAAAATGAACCAGGATCGGAAGACGATTGGCTGACAGATAGAATGAACTTCATGCAAACTGGAAGGTATCTACCAGGCCACTCATCCCAAAAAAGAAGGTATTACCGGCTTCAGAATTGTGGATATACGTTGATAGAAGGAGTCATTTTCAAAAGAAATTTCAATGGTGTGCTCCCCGCGACAAGCGCATTTCCGTGGAGGCGCAGGATCCTCGACGCATTTCATAATAGCTAATTTAAGGTGGACATTTTTCTGCCAAAACTACTGCCATCAAGGTCCTGCGAGCTGAATATTACTGGCCTACACTTTTCAGTGACTCCTACTCTCTGGTAAGGGCTTGTAAAAAATGTCAGTTCTTCTCTGACAGAAGGAAGAATTCAACGATGCCCCTCAAACCTATCATGGTGGATGAACCATTTGCGCAATGGGGCATGGACTTCATCGGAATGATCAATTCAGTTTCTAGTGCCGGACATAAGTGGATTCTAACGGCTACAGACTACTTCACAAGGTGGGCGGAAGCTGTTCCCCTTAAGGGGGCAACAGAAACAGAGATTGTAGACTTCCTCGAAGCACTGGTGACAAGGTTCGACCCTCCGAAGACAATCATTTCAGACAATGCCAGCGCATTTCTAGGCACAAAGGTATGTCACTTCGCATTAAAGAATGACATATTCCTTAAAACATCATCAAACTATTATCCACAGGGAAATGGCCTAGCCGAGTCCACAAATAAAAGCTTAGTCTCGACTCTTAAAAGGTTGGCCTCGTGAGCACCGTGAGAGGGAATGGCATAAAATCTCTCAAAAGCCTAGAAACCACATAACTCCTTAGCAAGTCCTTAAGACTTTGCCCTATGAGTTGGTATATATATGGGAAGGAGGTTTCCAGCAATACAATTATTAAAACTCTTGGAGATAGAACAAAAATGGAGCCATGGAGGTTCGCCTCCTAACTATTGGAAGTACAAGAAAAAGGTACCCCACTGCAATGACAAGCTGCCAATGGTGGTCAAACAATGGTTTGACAAGAAGGCTTCTAATCAAGGTCCAAAAGTGGAGACTTAGTGCTAAAATATGACAGTAGGGCTGCGAAGCCAGGTCAGCACGGTAAATTTGATAGCCTATGGGAAGGACCCTTCAAAATCATTCGCTGTAGGCAACACAACGCTTTTGAGCTAGAAAATATGGAACAAGAGCCGTTAGGAATCCCGGTCAATGGGATTCATCTTAAGTTGTTCCATTAAGCATTAAGCTCTACCTTGTACAGATGTAAATAGTGCTTTCGTTTCCTTTCCTGTGTTTGGCCTACTCTTTTTCTAGAATCAGTTGTCTTTCTACGCATTTGCTCATTATCGTTGGCGGGTAACACACCGGAGTTGCTTTACACAAAATACACTCATACATGAAGAATAGCGTACAAAAATTGCAAACCTAAAAAATTTTAAACACAGAAGCAAAAAGAGCATGGATTTTTCCTTAAAACGAGAAGTATATATTTATATATATGTTCTTTCGTTACAAAATGGTTGGGAGACCGATTTCCAAAATGTACAAGTATCAGGATATATTATATACGATAGTCTTTCATTAGGCTTATCTAAGGCAGGAAAGTTACATTTTGAGCAAGCAAGCAAAGGGGTTATCTATCCAAAGGCATGACTGGCAGCAATTGACGCATTCACTGTAGCGTCCACTTCATCCTTGTCCACGGGCTCCTTAGCGGCACTGGCAACATCATTTGACGCAACTGTCGTTGGTGGTGGAAACACCAGGTTCCTGAAGTCAGTGTACCAGTCTACGTCGTAGAAAGGTATCACGTTGTAGCTCCGAAACAGGAAGTGTAGGGCCTAGGTAACCCTCTGCTGGTGCTGGTCACGGGTCTGTAGACAGAATCCGTTGAGGAATGGCAACCAAACGACGACAGCTTCTTCTTCGATAAAGCGACGCAGGTCGCTGGCTGTTGGCAGGCCTATCCCATATGCAACATGTGTAATGACCTCACCAAACCCATACAAGTATTTCTTCAGAAATATTTCTTTAACCAACTTCAGGATAAGTGGTCGGGGAACGCAAATGTCCAACATAGATGCTACAAAGTGTGAGCATATGTCGGTATTCACCCTATAATTATCCTCATATTCTATGCAATCCTTGCCTAGGACCCACTTAATGGCTACCAGAACCAGCGAATGCTTGTTCTTTGTCATCCTTTTCAGCCTCCTAGTGGAAATCTCACCTGGAAATGTCGTATGTGATTTAAACGAGGTTAGGCGAATTGGGGTATCCATTTTTTCTTGACACTGTCCCTGGGCTTCTAAGTTAATGCCGGAATTGTGCACCACCTAACCTATGAAAAGACTTGTTTAACGCTCTACTACTAACCTATCACTTCTCAAATGCTAAGTTTATTTTGCTCACTATCAAGTGGCCTATTTATAGAAAAATTGACAAGACACATGCCAATCCGCCTCTAAAAAATATGATATTATGCTAGCTACTATCTCGAAAGCCAAGTCTGCATTTGTTCACATTTTTGGGCCGATACATCCATGATAGCATGGCTCAAGGTGTGTTTAATTAAATGAAGTTGATTAATTAACTTTAAAAAGGTGGCACTTGTTGGTGAAGGGACGTATGGCCGTAGGCTATTGTGTCATCTCTCAAGTGCGTCCCAGAGCCCAAGGCGATACTCATATCTTTTCAGGCAGTGATCGTTTGCCTGGCGTAATCATTCCGGCCAGGATATTAATTTTCAGCGCATGTTAATGCAAGGTTAGAAGGCCAGTTGCAAGCTCAATTTCCAAGGAGATCAAGGCGTATCACACGATCGCGTAAATGTAATAATGAAATCCGACTGCCTCGGAATAGCAATTAGTTCATCTTGCACTAGTTGTAGGATTAACGGTACATGCCGAATTAAATGCAAAAGGCTTGCTTTCGCTTACCACCTTGGGAAAAGTTGCTATTATTGTATGAAAAGGCTTAATAGTTCAAAGTCTTTTTACAAACGCAAGGGAAGTGCAGAGTTGTTTTCTGTCCGTCTATCTAGAGCAAGCATATTCGCAGGCCAGGAGCTTACAAATTCTGCAGAAAAAGAAAAATGTCAGAATCTTCAGCTCAGCCGATGCAAGAAGAGATTAGCCAGGAACTATTCACGGCTATTCGTTCTTCGGTTGAGGTGTACGTATACGAGGATGTAGCATATGCCACGCCTGGTATACTCGTGAAGACGAGAAGAGCCCACACAGAAGAGATGGATAGACCCAAGGAATGGAGTAACCAGAAAAAAGGTTAAAGAATAATGAAATAATATCTATGACCCAAAGCTTGTGAAGAACCCTAAATCCCTCATAGAGGCGGCTTGTGCAAGGTTATCAAAAACAAAGGCAGACCAATCCACGGCAGGTAGAGTCTGGTATAGTGGTCTCCCACAATATATGGTCCCACTGGTGCACTATTGCCCGGAGGTGGTCGACGTAGCTTTTCAACGCTATAATCCAGATACCCACTACATTGAAGGTCGCAACTTAAGGGTGCATATCAGCCCAGAAGCCATCTGGAACATGTTATGTATCCCAGACCCAAGTAGGAGGAAGGAGATTATCGAGCCTTTTCGCCCAAGCAAGGGGGAGAAAATATGGAGGAAGATGAAAACCAGCTCAAATTTCTTGTTAGAAGAGACTAATAAGAAAGGTGTCGCATCCGCTAAAGCACCAAGTATCCCATTATTGCGTGGTTCATTCCGCGATGATCTCCAGGACGCCATGTCTATGCTGGCATTTATTTGCGGCCGAGACTCTGATGAGAAGATCGAGGCTTTTCAGCTGGGCCCTGCAATACAGTTTCGCAAGCAACATGAACTCTTCTGGTATGATTTTGCTGAGTTCATGGTTGAAGAAATGATACATCAAATGGAGAATTCTCAGGCAGAAAAGAAGTTTAGATTTCTTTCCTACCTGGTCCACATGTTCCTGCATCAGAATCCAGATTTCTTCGCCCGATTTATTCTGCTATCAATTTTTAATGAGCAGAATAAAAGAAAGCCGGTGTCTACATGGACACATTTCCTTTCTGCAACATATGACTATTATGCGTTCGCAGACTATTTCATAGCCCCGGTCTTGAATGATTTAATCGGAGAAGGTGATATCGTTTGGCTCACCCAGGAGTAGACCGGATTTATGCAAGGCTACACCCCTGCTTGTGACTGGTTCTTAGGCAGGGATTTTACAATCCTCCGAATGCGGGGCTTTACTGACAAACCTTTCCTGCTCCCGGTCTGCATCACCGATAGAGTGCTTGCGCTGGAAATTTCCCGGCAGGTGTGTGTCATTGATTTCACTTTCTGTAGCAGCGAAAGTGTCAAGAAGAAGGGATTCTTCACTTGTCCGAAGAGTTTCAAGTCGGTAACGCTGGTTAAAAAAAATCGCACAAGTTGTTAGAAGAAAAGCTGGCACATTTAGGGTTGGTACTGATAAATGATAAATGAGAGTACAACCCTTTCAACGACTTACCAGAGCCACATATGAAAGTTACCTATGTTCCCTGACCATGCTGAGAAAAATGGCTTAATCCGCGGACAAATAGAGAAGAAGATTTTGTGGAGATAGCGCAAATCCCTACGCCAGACACTAGGGGCCCATGGCACAAGTTCTAATTTCCTGTGGCCATTGCCAGGGACAATCTTCTGATGGAGCGCAACATGTACAATAAGTTAAAGAGGGGTGAGGAATGGAATGATGAAAAAATAAGAACTTTCTAGAAATATCACCAGGAAACAACACAGTTGGATGCTCCTTATAATCAGCTGAAGGACGACCAAGAATTCGACAGATGGTGGAATGAAGGCCACCCTAGCCCGATCTCTAGTGTTGACAAGAGCGAAGAGGGAGAGGGATCCGAGGAGCATGAAGAAGAAGCGGCGGTATCATCCTCTTCAGTGCAAGGGGGCAACGTCTCTGGGCATGACGCCTATGTGGCCACTAATGTACGTTTTAATATATCAAGAGGTTCGCACACACGCACTTGGGCCACCAAACCAGCCAGGCTAACGCCTCATCAGAAGGATTCGACTGCCGAAGTTAGTGAATGTCCGTCGGCGAAAAGGCAGTGCACGAAAAGTGTTATCGGAGGGGTTTTGCAAGAACCCATCGGAGGAGAAGTGCCCACTGCTAGCCAAATACCGGAGTTTGCGCAGCCGTCACATCCCAAACCACCTACCAACAAGTACATTTCCCTCTCTCTTGCATCTCATTCCTTCGCATTCCCCCGCCCATTAGCAACTCCCGCCATAAGTCCGAGGCCTCTACCTGTCGCTTCGGTTGGATTTGGATTTTTTCACAGGCCCAACCGTTTATAATTATCCCATTCTATGCTTACGCCTACCACTACCACTCATATTTTTCTCACTTTTCTCAGAAAATGTTCCCCCAGTCGGCCCCCATTCTTTTTCCGCTATGCTTACTGATCCTCTTCCATTGCAACAAGCTGACATCCAGTCAGTAGCTTCCCTTCCCCGGCCAATGAACCTTATGACTGAATCCGCGATTTAGCCGCTACAAATACGTAGCCCTGCTGATAGTTCTAGGTAAAGCTATGGAACGTGCCACACTTTTCCCCACAAACAGTCACTCTCCAAAAAAAGCAAATGCGTGCGCCTATGAAAGTTACCTATCCCTATGCCCTGCCTTCTGGTGTTCCTTTCGCAGGTGGGCTAGTTTCATCACCAGCCGAATTCATAGCACAGATAGATTGTGGAAAAGAGGCACGCATAAATAGAATGAGGTGACGCAAGGCAAATGATGACAATGCTCTCACCGAGCTGAGAGTACAAGCGTCGTATGATGAGGCCCGACAAGAATTAAAATTCACGACCATGTACCCAAGGATAAGCAAGCCTCAAGGAGAAATGCAACCCGAAGACTATGAGATCTATGCTGTCGGACTTGACATGAAGGTAGCCAGGCCACAAGATAAGGTCGAAATCATGGAGGAGATGCAACAGGTGGTCACTTCTGACTTCCTCAAAACTGGCCGCTAGTTAAAGAAGAAGGATGAGCAGCTCAAGGCAGCCAAGGAGAGGGTGAACTTTCTAGAGATAAAAGAGAAATCCTTAGAGGTAGATATCGCTCGAATGACTGAAAGGGCGCTTACAACAGAGAAGGAGAGGAACAGGCTTCAGGGCGAAATTGTGAAAACCCAGGTTGCTGACCCAGGCTTAGTAAAAGAGTTGCAAAGCCAGAACCAGGCGACCCGACAGAGCTTACAGTCAAAAGAGGAAGAGCTTGAACGCATCCGCCTTGAGTATAGTCAAGGGATGGCACAAAAGGGAGAGGAGTTGGAGCGCCTATAAGAGCAGTATGAGAAAAAAGTACAGGAGAAAGAGGCCGAATTTAAAAGCCTGAAGGCTAAGATAGAAAAGGAACTCTGAGAGATAAAGACTTCCCTAGAGGAGTAATCAGCGAACCACTCCCGAGTCGAACAAAATTGGAATAAAGAAATGAACAGCTATGCGGAGTAGCTGGCGTCCGAGAAAAAAAGAAGGCAGAATTAGCCGAGGCCCTCATTTCAAGGGACGCAAAGATTTCTTCGCTTAAAGCCTCTCTGTCACCTGCCCCTGCCCAACCTAATGTCATTCCGTTGGTTAGGCAATTGTACATTTCTCACTGGGAGAAAGTTAAGACCTTTTGCCTAACACTGCAGTCTACCCTCTGATTTATCACCAAGGCATCAAGGCTAAATCAAGAGGCCAACGACACAATGGAGCAGTTCCCATGTTTCATCCTGGAGAAAGTTCCTGAGGCAAGGGACTTGCTCAACAAGCTATACTCAGTCTTGGATGAAATCCTGACCGGGGCGGGTATCGAAGATCGGGACATTGCTGCTCAAATAGCAAATAAATTCATTCATTGTCACTCCGCCTTCCAGCGCACTAAGGCAGCGACGAATTTTCTAGGTAAGGCACTGGATGGCATTCGGGGAAGTTTCTTCGAGCTAGGAAAGCTGGGGCTGCCATCCCCGTTCCTCGAAGATGGTTCCATTGCGACAACCACACAGATCGCAGAGGTTATTGAGTAGAAGGAAAATGACCCGGAGGCATTCAGGGAGTTCGGCAGTTCCCCAACGACAGCCGACATTGAGGTGATCATTCATCCACTCTCCCAGCTACTTTTCCATATCCAAGCAAGCGCCGACCTACCTGAGGTGCTGCCTTACAAGGAAGCTATTGATCTCCGTGGGGCATAAGAAAATTTGTACAGCATGGCAAAGCCGTCCGAAAGTGAATGGTCGCCCTTGCAAGCTGCTCTTTCCAAACTCTGACTCCATTCGCCCAATGGATAAAGCTCTAGTCTGCAGAACCAGAGAGTTTTTGGGTTCTCCGTTCCTTGTCCGAAACGCCCCTGATAGTCGCCAAAAGTTATTAAAATAAATATTCAAACAATGCCCTTCGGGTTTCTTTTGTAAATGTGTGTGCGCTGGCCTGTGCGTCGCCGAGTTTAGTTGGCTTTCCTTTGAGTTTTGATCTCCCGCTGTGCGCATCCTCACTTCGCAACTTCAGGTAGTGGCTTCCCTTTCGGGTCCTGAGGAGCTGCGCTGGGCATCCACGTGTCTCGCTTGCGGGAGTTTTTATTTCTTTTTGCCTTGTGGTCTCTTCGGGTCACGAAAACATATCGCGGAGGTCGTCGCTTCTAAAAAGATTGTCAGAGGAACCCCCATCTTGCTACGTGGCGGCGTGTCGCAAGTTTTTCATGCGGAAATGAAATAAGCTGCCGCAGGCTGCGAAATGCTTCTGCAAGCCTTCTTTTATTTTTGGCGGGCCCCACCTCCTGCTAAGTGGCAACCATTCACAGTTTTTTCAATACGGCAGGGAGGTGAACAACCGCGGGCTGCGAAACGCTGCCACACATCTTTCGCACCCGGTTGATGCAGTTTTATCTCCATTGCAACAAGAACCTCAACCCATTGGTCACGTGTTGCTTCTTCGCAATCTCTCGGCAGCAATGAGAGAAGTTTTCATTCGGGCAGCGACAGGCTGCCACGTGCCTTACAATTGATCCTTGAAGCGGGCGATAGACTGGCTGAGGGAGATTATGCTATTGGGTGCCACTCATCTGGGTCATTTGAAGCGGTGGATGACACTTGTCGCCTCAAGCCTGGCTGGGACCACTGCCATCATTGCGAAGGGCGTGCTTGCAACTGGATGACCAGATGTTGTGTTCTAACTCATTGCCGTTGTAACGGCTTGGGGAATCTTTTGATTCTAGCATCATTGCAGGGGATTGGGAAATCTTTTCTGTTACAGCTCTCCAAAGTGGTGGGAATTGTCTCCCCGGCTATATATACTCTCTCAGCAATGAGAGAAGGGTCGAAGAAATTTTAGAAAAAAAGATACTGGTTTTAGCAAGAGACACCAGGCCTCTTTTGCATGTTTATTCGCAAGAAACTTTCAGACTGTGCCCACTGTTCGGCCTTTCTGTTTTTCATGTTTTGATTAAACTATAAACTGTGCTTTTTATTGTCTTAAGCATTTCATTTGACAAGACTTCTATATATTGAATACAAGCTTGCTTATCTAAATCATGTCTAAATGATTCTTCTTAGTAGTAAGGATGTATGCAATACTATTTTATGTCAATAAATGAACTGTTCATGCTATAGTTTTAAGTCTCTGACGTTTTGGAATATGACAAGACCATTCAGGCCCCTAAATCTATGATTTATTGTGCCCATCAGCAAAGTTTGGCGCATCGCCTTAGATTAGATTTTGCTTCATTATATCTATTTCCTTTTCCCTTTCCCAAAAAACAACATTATAGAAGAAGCCGACTTCTTTAAAATCCGGAGGTCACTCAGTTTGGCGCAAAAGGGTCCCCCTTGAACTGAGTTTCCCATAAGACACTATTACCTCGTCAAATTTTGGCGTCAACAATTACATATCATCCTTATACATAATATAATTCCCTATATAATTCCTACATATGTCTCTATGTTCTTTATTTTGTATTTCATGTATCTCCATGTCTTCCCCTTATTTTTTTTCATTCATACCTTTCTTTATAAATATATATATGGGATGGGACATGGATCATCTATTATACCCCTAGTCTAGATGGTATCTTTTCAATCTTAGGGTCCACAAGATTTTTGTGGCAAGATGTGGTAGGATTTTCCTGGTGGTATTTGTACTGTGACTCTTTCCAACTAACAACAATTATTCTAGACAAGCTTGGTTTTATTTTCCTAAGATGAAGTTTAAGGTTTTACACATCTTTATAGAGCTTAAGGAATTTGTACAAAACTTAAGCAAATATGAAAATAAAAGTGTCTAGGTTAGAAAATTTTATAAATTATTTCTCCAAGGATTTCAGAGGATTTTACAAAAACACTAGAATTTTTAAATAGATGAAAACAACCTACACACAACAATTGAATGGGATAGTTGAAAAGATGACCAAAACCTTGTTGGATAGATCCAAAACTATTTTAAGAAATGCAAATATATAACAAAATTTATGGGTTGAAGTGGTAAGCATTGCTTATTATTTGATGATCAAGTAGACTACTTCCAAAATCAAAGATAAAATGCCATATAAAATGTGGATAGGTAAGAAGCCTATTATTACATATTTGAGAGTATTTGGTTGAGAGGCATTTGTTATCCTAAGGAAAAATATATATATTATATTTTAAAGTTGAGAAACATATTTCATATATTATGGTAAAAATGCAAAAGGTTTTAAGCTTTAGAATCTTATAACACTAAAAGGTGTCTATCCAAGAGATGGTTTTAGAGAAATTGATTTTTATCTAGGATGATTTTCCAAAGGAACAAGAGAACAAAAAGATACACTTTAATAAAAAACTAGAGCACGAATATGTATATGTAAATGTATAATTTAATGCATGGGATAGTGAGTATGGAGAGGAAGAACACCAATAAGGAAGATCAAAGGAAAATTTTGATGTAGTAGGTTCTCTACCACCTTTGATAAGGTCTAAAAAGTAATGGAATTTACTAGAAATGTGTAGCAAACCAAATTTTAGTTGTATGTTTTTACTCTAGCTTATACTTATGGTGAGGAATATCTAATGATGTTTTAACACATATGGCCAATTGAAAAAGGTATAAGACAAGATTGTTGGAAAATGGGTATTCCTAGATTGAGGGAATAAAATTTTGTAGCATAGTAAATTGTCACCTTTGATAAATTCACACTATCTTTTGCTCCCCTTTAAGTTATGGGACCTAATTAAGCTCCTTATTTCCAAAATTATGCATTCTACAACTTATTTTAAATGTTTTTCAACAATTTACAAGCATAAAATCAATACTCTCATTTAATACCTTGTCTCCGACACTTGAAACCCTTGAAATAGGCATGGGACACTAGCACCTAGGGCACCTATGTCCCCCTATTTTGGATCCAAATTCAAATATGTCAGTGTTGGAATTTTATTATTTGAAATTCAAATATTTGAAGTCGGTTGTTGGGATTTAATTTTTTGGAAATTAGAATAACAACATATAAATACCTAGTTATTGATTCATTTGAACATTAATAAGAGAAATCTAAAAAGCATAAAGGAAAACTTATGATCAAGCAATTATCAAGAGAATTATTTAGCAAGTCAAGAGAAGCCATTAGAGATCTATTGCAGTAATTCAAGACCCAGCATCATGTCAAAGTTTATGTGAGTTTGTTCATGTTCATTGTTTTGTGAAGGCTAACTTTTGTTGTAGGTCTCCAAAGCATTCAAGCATCAATAAAATAAAGAAATCAAGATCCAAGATCCTTGAGGTGATGTGTATGACTTCAGTCCTTCAAGGAAGCCATTGAAGGGTGGTGAGTTACAACACTTTGTGATTTCATCATTTATTCCTTTCAATTATCCATTTATCATTGAGATTTCCATTGTGGAATTGGAAACACTTGCACGAGGTTTGACTGAGGCAAGCCCCTAAAATGGCCCAACATTTCCCCTCTTTGTGAATGTGCAGATCTCAGGTTGAAGAGGAGCAAAGGAAGTTTGAAGATACTTTATTCATTGTTGCATTCAAAACCATAGGCCTTGACAACTCACAAAAAGTCAATTATAGAAATATCTAACAACGATCTGATAAGTTTGCAGATGGGAAATGGAAGTGTAGATTTGACATTAGAGGACTACAAAAATAGATTTGAAAAATAACAAGCAAGACAGTGGCACCCCCGACACCAATGTCCCGATAAATTCTACTCAAATTTATACCATAGGTACACAGTGTCCTCCCCTTTATGTTTTTGTTGTCTAATTTCCTTTGTGACATTTCAGATTTTATGTATTAGCATCAAAACATTATTTTGCATCATTAATTCAATTAGATCATTACATGATGTTGGAGCATCTAGTGGTGTAGGGGAAATCTTGCATCAACCAAAACAAATATTTTTCCTTATTTTCTTTAGTTGTTTTGAGTCCCATGATGACACTTAAGGAGTGTCAGACAGTCAGAAGTTAGAAAAGATGAAAAGAGGTCATTTATTATTTTTAGTAATTCAACCTAAACAGGCTCGTATGGACCTGGAAATTTACCCCAAGGAGTGGAATTAAAAAAAATTTTGGTGGAAAAATAATCATCTCAACACTTTGTACCATTTGGAAGATATTAAAGATTTTGTCTTGCGAAATTTCTCTGATGTAGCTTCAAATTCAAATTTTAAAACCTTTGAAGCCCCAAAAAAGCTTGAAAAATGGGCGAAATGATCTTTAGATCATTTCGACATTGTAGATCTATTCGAGAGATTTCCAATGATATATTATAATAGAAAATTAGACACCCAAGTTAAAATTTATTGCTCTGGGAAGCTGCCCCACTAAAAAGTGAATTTCATTAAAATATCTTCTTGGGCGAAAAATCAAATGGCTGGACTTTTGGCGCCAAAACAAAATGGAAAGTTACACTTTCTAGAACATTCTAGGGCGGTTATTGTGGTAAAATAAAAAGGTTTGAGTGGAGGTTTTAGGATGGTTCCATTAGTGAGGATTGTGGCTCTAAATAATAGATTTTCTTTTAGAGTTGATTTTGTTGTAATGAATCAAGCCCATGAGGTTGTAGCATTGTAATTTCTGAATCTGTAATTTCATTTTTTGAAAATAATTGAAAGTGAGTTATTTTTTGTCTCGCATCTTCTATGTTGGTATCTATTGTTGTGTTTTGTGTGGGTTTTGGATGGTGTATCCCTCATCAAGTGGTATCAGAGCAATTTTTCCTGAGTGTGTAGATAGATCACCGAATGTGAGGCAATTTACACCAGGACTTGTGGTCATGGGTCTATGAGAAAAGATGTCTCCACAAATAAACCATGGTGGAAGAAATTTTGGGGTAATAGAAGATGGTTTTAGGGCCCTCCAGAGATAAGTTCAAGCACTACAAGAGGAGTTGCGTAGAGGATATGATGTCAGAAAAAGAGATGAGAGTGAATATGAGGTTGAAAATGAAGAGCCATTCAAAGAAGAAACACATGATGTAATGGATTTGAAGAAGTGAGATTGATTAGGGCCATTTCCAAGATTGGAAAGAGATCGAACATAGAAGTTTCTAATTTTTTCTGGAAACTTGAATCCAAAGGAGTTGATCAATTGGGTCAATGACATGGAAGAGTATTTTGAGTATGAGGAAATAGAAGATCCGGAGAGGGTAAAATTTGCAAAGGCCAACCTAAAAGACCATGCTAGCATATGGTGGAAAGATGTCTAGTTGGAGAGAAATATAAGAGGAAAAGAGAAAATAACGAGATGGGATCAAATGGTGGAGAAATTGAAGAGATAGTTCATTCCTATGGACTATGAGCTAGATTTTTTGAAGAAGATGCAAGGGTTAAAACAAGCAAGAAAATCTATTAAGGAGTATATAGAAGAATTCTACCTAGTCCTAATCAGAACAAGCCACTCTGAGGTCAAGAAGGAGAAAATTTCTTTCTAGATAAATGGGTTGAAGTTGAGCATTCAAGAAGAGTTGAGTTTGGTAATAATGTCTACCATTGAAGATGCATATCAGTTTTCTTTGAAGGTAGAAGAAAAGTTGAACAAAAAGTTTGAAATCAAGCAAAGAGGTGGAGGTTGTGGTGGAAAGACTAGTAGATGGTCATATGGAGGTCGAAGTGAAGATCAAAAGAAGGGCGAAGGATCCAGTACCAGCCAGAACCAGAAAGGAGATAACTCATATCATCCTTGTGATCAGAATAATGGAGACCAAATAGGAAGAGGAAGATCTGGATGAGGATTGGGAAGAGGAGGCTTCTATGGAAGTTGTTTTCAATGCGGAGAAGAAGGACATAGAGCCTATGTGTATCCTTAGCATCAAGGGAGGAAAAATAAAAGACTTGAAGGTAATGCTTGGGTTTCCAATGTGGATGAAGATGCTCAGTCTTCATATTCTAAAGATGCTAAAAGAGGAGAGGCCCTTGTTGTCAAAAGAGCCTTGTTGAATGAGGAGAAGGAACTAGATCAAAGAAAGAACATATTTCACACTCGCTGCAAGTGTGAAGATAAAGTTTGTAATGTTATCATTGATGGAGGTAGCACTAATAATCTCATTTAAGAAGAAATGGTCACTAAATTGTAGTTGGAGAGGATAAAGCATCCAAAACCATATTGGATAGCATGGTTGCAAAAGGACCATAGGGCATTGGTCAATGAGCAATGTTTGGTAAAGTTTAAGATTGGTAACTATATTGATAAGGTTTTGTGTGATATTATACCTATGGATGCTTGTCACATGTTGTTAGGTAGACTATGGAAGTTTGATTGGTGAGTGGTGCATGATGGACATGTTATCACCTATTCCTTGACAAAGGATGGTGTTCATCATAAGTTGAAACCCCTGAGGGAGGTAGAAGAAAATGTATGCATTAATGCAAAAATTTGTTTGGTTGATGGAAGAAAGTTCCTAGAAGGTATGAGGCATGAGCATATGTGTTTTGCATTGATCCCTAGAGTTGATAAAGAAGATACTAATGAGGTACTTGTAGAGGTTTCAAATTTGTTGAATGAGTTTCAATATATTTTTCTTGATAATGTACCTAAAGGTTTTCTTCTAGTAGGGAAGATTAGCCATCAGATGGATCTGATTCTTGGATCCAGTTTTCCAAATAAGGCATCCCATCGAATGACTCCAACAGAGAATGAAGAGTTGAATAGAAAAGTGCAAGAGTTGTTGTGGAAGGGTTTGATTCGAGAGAGTTTGAGCCCATGTGCGGTACCTGTAGTACTAGCATTGAAGAAGGATGGAGAATGGAGGATGTGTACAAAATATTGAGCCATCAACAAGATCACCATCAAGTACAGATTCCCCTTGCCAAGGATGGATGAAATCATGGATTGTTTAAGTGGAGCTAAGTACTTCATGAAGATAGATATGAAGAGTGGTTATCAGTAGATATGGATTAGAGGAGGGGATGAATAGAAGACGACCTTCAAGACCAACGAGGGCTTGTATGAGTGGTTAGTCATGCCTTTTGGGCTAACCAATACACCGAGCACATTCATGGGGCTCATGAATGAGGCATTGAAATATTTTTTGGGTAAATTTATCATTGTTTATTTGGATGACATTTTAATTTTTAGCAAGATATTGGAGGAGAATTTGATGCATATTAGAATTTTTTTTGAGAAGCTGAGAGAGGAGAAATTGTTGATCAAGTTGAAGAAGTGTAGTTTTGTGAAGAGAGAGTTGGTGTACCTAGGATTTGTTATCTCAGAAGAGGTCTTAAGATGGGTCTAGAGAAGGTGAAAGCTATTGTCGAATGGCCTACACCAAGGAGTGATACAAAGGTGAAATATTTTCATAGTTTGGAAAGTTTTTATAGAAAGTTTATCAAAGGTTTCAATAGTATTTGTGCACCTCTAGCTAAAAGAATGAGGTCATTCCCAGATTTGGTTAAGGTTTGGTTGACTCACCTATCAGGTTGTAAGTCAACCTCATACCTTTTCCAAATCCATCAAAACCCCATTCCATCACCATATCATACATGACATACACAATTATGAAATTAGGGAAAATTATGGAACTCTAATGTAAAACCCCATCCCGCAACCTAGAGGACGATGCAATACTGCGGAAGCACAACTAATTTTTTTCTTAAAAAGAGTAACAAAGACGAGTGAAGTAAACTACTCTAACACATACATCCTCTAGGCCACACAACACGTCTACATGTAAACCCATTACTTATAAAATTAAACCAACCATAGCATATGAAAGTTAAACCATGATTCAACATACATCAAAGCAATAAACCATTTCAAAATAAAACTAACTCATAGAAATGTATTGAGCATATTCCCATAGATACAAAACCACATAACATCCAATACACCATTAAATCCAATAAAGAATAGATCATAAATATTATTATAATTACATCACAAAGGTTCACCTTGATACAAATGAGGTACTACAATTATACATAATGATCCACAATTACAATGAAGAAAGAGAAGAACAAATCCAGAGAACCGCACGAGCTCCTCGAACAATAAGATCTCATCATCACGAACATGAAGAGAACTCAACAGTGAAAAAGCACGCCACCTAGCCATATGGTACCTGTAGGCCCAACCCCCGTGCTAGGAGATAGTAATAGGTAACCAAGACAAACCTATTAGCTCTAGACACATGCAACATACAAAATGACACTGTACCAGTAAATACATAACAACACTGTACCAACAAACACACAATAACACAATACTAGTAAATACATAACATAAGGTTACATTGCTTCCAGAATTCACTGAATTAAGAACAACCACTGTATAAAACAAACTGATTGTTGTCATAGGAGGAGTGTCATCACAAAGGTTGCATTGGTTGTCCAAAGGAGATCTTCCTAGGTCTTGGCCCCCCTCTAGGGTTGTCCTGGTAACCTCTCACGAACCTGGCCCCACATGCACACCAGTGCGGAATCGATTATATTTCGAGAAGACAAGATAACGATCTTGCCATTCCAGGCCTTCCTGAATCATCTCAAGTCTCATACAAGCCCTTGATCCAATGAGAGAGGCTAATTATCTTGTTAATGTATAAAACTACTCTATCCCTAATATAGGTTATTTAATTTCCACTGATTAAACTGACTTTCACACGAGTTATCTTGGGACCCCTTTGTGTCCTGGCCCTCGTTGAAAGCCACTCCCCTATCAACAACACAATAAATCATACTACAACCCAAGGGTAGACAGTGCACTAAAGTTGACCACACATAATCAACACACCTCAAAAGGTAACACATCCCTACGGATGTCCAATACTGAATCCCAATACGTGCACTACCCAAGAAAACTCAAAGGGCGAACTAAAGTTACAACAACCCCTTTTCACAAATTACAACTCTAGAAGACTTAGATTCTTGTAATAACAATTACTTCCCTCCCAGTACACAATTACAGAAACACGCGCTTTTATAAATACAACTTCTAGCAATTAAAGAAATGCTATCATTCAGAATTCCTCAATCCATTACAATCAATTTCACATATTTAAAAAGCACCATTTAAATATAATTCCATTTAGTAATCCATAATGATTAAAACAAAAGTTCAGTTTCCTAATCCACAATTATAGAACAAATCCCAATGTTACTAATAAAATCACTTCATTAAAAGAAATAACAACTAGTACTTGCATGCACTTACTCATTTAATATTGCATTAAAATAAATCATTTACTAACTTAAAAATAAACAATCTAAATAACTATATTTAAATATATCTATATATATAATTATATATATATATAAATATATATACATACAACTATATATATATATATATAAATATAATAAACATATTATTTATCAAATAATATAAAATACATTTAACTCATAATACATATATTATATATATATAATATACATATATATATATATATATATATATGATTAAATCGAAATCTCCAAACATTCAAAAAAATGCAGCATAAAACAAATGCATGCACAGGACTAAGTCCTGGCCGTGACCTCCCCACGCAGGGTTCGTTGCGCTGTGGGCAGCGCTTCCCCCACGCGGGTGTGGGGAGCACTGCACATAGCAACACACCCATGTGTGGGTGCGGCTGGGGGTTTCAATCCCCTGCCCCCCAAACATTAACATTCATTTTAAAAAAGAGAGACTACTGTGTAGTATTCCACCGTATGACGATTCTTTGAATTCGCCTCTCAATAAATTCACAGTGTTATTTAATTGACACAATATATATATATATATATATATATGTATATATATATATATTATATGCAATTAATCCAATCACAGGTTCAAGTTGAGCAATAATTTTTCACAGAGGAGATTTTCTACAAAAAGTTTAGAAATTCATTTTTCTCAGATAACCAAAAAGAATAGGGAGAACAAAATAGAATGCAGGTTTTCTACAGAGATCTAAATTCCTTTTGTATCAATTCATTTCGAATGAACAAACAACACATAGGATTTTTAATTGTTTTCTATAGAGGTTCAACTTTCACGACAATCTTTTAAAAGAAAGAAAGTAAGAGCTTCCACAATATAGAAAATATTTTCCTAAACATTTCCAAATTGCATTATAGTAATCAAAACAACTTTTCAATTCAAAATTCACAAAAATAATAAAGGAACCTGTTTTAGAAGAACTGTTGCCTCAAGAAATGTTGTCGAGCTCCTCTGTAGCTTCAATTTTCCAATGTAGCCAAAGCTTCGTCTAGTGCAATTGCCTCTTTCCAGAAAACACAACAATACGACAGCCAAGAATTCTACAACAAGATTCTAAAACAAAAACCTCTGAGAGATCCACACTTTCCTCAACAAATTTTTCAACCAAACAAAAACTCTTTTCGTGAAACAACTTTCTTCCCTTTTTCCAATCCTTCCCTCGAGAATCAATTTGCAACCATAAGATAACAAATTTCTAACTCACAGTTACCCCAACAAAATATCTTTTCCCTCAACAACCAAAGATATTTTCCAACCACATGCATTTAAATAAAATAAAACAATTTACTAATTGCAACCAATTTAAATAATCTTATTTATTTAATTACCATTTATTTTTAATAATAAAAATTACTCAACAACATAACAAAATTAAATTAATTAATTAATTTATTCTAAAGCCTTCACAACAATAATTCAATTAATTAAATATTTAAATCAACCCCACATTTAATCTACAAAATTAAACTTGCACCATAATAAAATACCCAAAACAACAATGATAAGGCTAATAGACAGAGGTTCAACTTTCACGACAATCTTTTAAAAGAAAGAAAACAAGAGCTTCCACAGTATAGAAAATATTTTCCTAAACATTTCCAAATTGCATTATAGTAATCAAAACAACTTTTCAATTCAAAATTCACAAAAACAATAAAGGAACCTGTTCTAGAAGAACTGTTGCCTCAAGAAATGTTGTCAAGCTTCTCTGTAGCTTCAATTTTCCAATGTAGCCAAAGCTTCCTCTAGTGCAATTTCCTCTTTCCAGAAAACACAACAATACAATAGCCAAGAATTCTACAACAAGATTCTAAAACAAAAACCTCTGAGAGATCCACACTTTCCTCAACAAATTTTTCAACCAAACAAAAACTCTTTTCGTGAAACAACTTTCTTCCCTTTTTCCAATCCTTCCCCCGAGAATCAATTTACAACCATAAGATAACAAATTTCTAACTCATAGTTACCCCAACAAAATATCTTTTCCCTCAACAACCAAAGATATTTTCCAACTACATGCATTTAAATAAAATAAAACAATTTACTAATTGCAACCAATTTAAATACTCTTATTTATTTAATTACCATTTATTTTTAATAATAAAAATTACTCAACAACATAACAAAATTAAATTAATTAATTAATTTATTCTAAAGCCTTCACAACAATAATTCAATTAATTAAATATTTAAATCAACCCCACATTTAATCTACAAAATTAAACTTGCACCATAATAAAATACCCAAAACAACAATGATAAGGCTAAGACCAAAACTCAAACTGATGACACACTGTACTAAGGTAAAGGTATGACTAGGTTGCCTATTACTATCTCCCAATATTACTATTGAGTAGTGGACATGCTCAGACCTTGAAACCAGGTGAAACTAATGTCTTGTACCTGCAATCCTGCAAACAAGCAAATGTCGTACATGTATACAAATAGTAATTCATACACACCATGAAGAGAGAATCGTGGAAATCACAGGGCACTCACAAGCAAGTGATGCAATATCGGTCTCTTCACCAATACAATGTCACATCAGCTGACGAGATAATATATCAATTAAACTACAATAAGCATATATAGCAATGTCATCACAACTAAGCATCTATAAAAACATAAATCATATTAACATAATCACCATGCATATAATGTGTCATCACATCAATATAGTTTATCATCGCTCCACTGTCAGCGATAGAATAACAATATCATAAAATAAAGTCTAACAAAGTATCTGAGCTATCAAGAAAACATAACAAATCAGAGGGGTGTGTTGATGGTGTTTTCTGCACAGCAACAACTCAGACATAATGCAATCTTCTATCTCTCTTGAAAGATAATCTTCAACAATAAATTGTTGAAAATCACCCCAAGGTCTCTCAGGTGTCAGGTCATGACAATGCGTAAACAACTCAGATAATATGTGAGAATGCGGGTAATCACAATCAGACCTTACTACAAGCAAACTGTACCTTTCCAATTTATCAATTTTTTTTTTTTTAATATGATGATCTTAAATCTTGAGTCTAACCAAATGATAAAGAAACGGAAAAAGATGAGGATGCAAGAAATATAATGAAATCTGAACTATTTCTAGGATGAACAATGCAAATGACAGATATCTAGAATGAACCAACCTCAAATAACCAATTCCTGCTTAACCCATAATGCAATATCACAAGAACGGTGCAATCTTCTAAGGCATACAGATTTTCAAATCATAGACATTCATCTATAATCAAACTCAGCACAGATAGATGTATGGTCCAGGTTGACTCCACCAGTCTACTACAATCAGATAGTTACTGGGAGTATAGACCAGAGATTGCTACAAACATTCCAAGTATGAAATCATGAACATTATCCACCAAACTAATCTAATTCTAAACCTAACACTAAATCTTAGATCTTTAAACAATTTCAAAGATGGAACAACAGGAACCATGCAAGATAAACTAACACAAAATAATTCACCAGAGAAACCACAATGCCTTCAATTGTATTATATCACCAAAATGTAGCAACAATTCCACTGTTCTGCATTACAATATTTGCTTCAAGAACTAACTATTATCTCTACTACAAAATTCTCTAGCTCCTTCTTAATCTAGCTCATCTCTATTATCTCTCTAACTCCTCTAACAAATGAGGCAGGAATGCCCTTTATAGAGAATCCTCAAACATGTCGGCCCAGCCAAACATTTACAAAATAAAATAGTCAAAACAAGTCAGCCTCAGGAATTTCAAAATAAGGCACACATTAAATGTCGATACATCATCAAGGTCGGCCCAAACACTTTCCTCAATGCAGCTCGGATCAACACATGCCCTATAATAATAGGGAAGCACAAATCTCAAAGTTGGCATTAACTACCGCCTCCCTTATCCTTGTTCTGATCCAGTGATTCATGAACCTTCAAAAACACCCTATCCAACTCGGCAACAGGTGGCAAGGGTAGGATTTTGAGCTGACATTCAATGGAGCCAATTTCTTCCTTTGACTGCTTAACAATTTTATCCCACTCACCCCTATGCGCTTGGTACTTGTCCATCACAGCTAAGTAAGTTGTCGCATCATCCAATTGGTGCCCTGTTACAACATTTTCAGAATCAAGGGTATAGACATCATGCCACCATTCCCTCAATTGTTCAAAACTCAAGTACTTAGGGGCGATCTTCCTCCTGCCAGTCATTATTTCAAAGAATGCAATGCATCCATCATAAGCATTGGTTAATCTACCATCAATTTGCTTTTTTTGCTTGTAGATATTTTTGATGACCTTCTGTCGGACTTGTAGGGCTTCAAACCATTCCCAAGGCCCATTAACCCTAGATGAAGGAAGGATCCCATCTACAACCAACTGATCCTTACCATACTCCATGATCGTTTTGGTTTTCTGCAACAAAAGATCAGTGTCCTCCTTGTTCTGAGATAAAGTATAGTCTAATGAATCCTTAGCTCTTATTGCATCCTTTCCAGTAGAAATGATCTCCTTTATTGCCTCATCTCCTTTATTCTGTACATCCTTCAACCAATCTACTGTGGCCTGAGTGGAAGTTTTCATCCTTTCTATTTCAGAAATAGTCTCCTTCGGCAAGAAACCGGTAGCAGCAGAAGAGGATGGATGGATGGAGAGATTGCAAAGGCTTCATCAAATCTTCTAGGCATTTCCTAAGCCTTTCATTCTCTTTTTTAAGCTCATTCCTGGACTGTGTTTCCTTCCTTAATCTCCCAATTATCACTGCACTTGACCCCTCGTATTCTTCAATATCCTACTCCATAGAAGCGGGTCCAAGATTGATAGTCTGTACATTGTAATCTTTTCCGGTGACCTCATCTTTACTTTTATCAGCAGCAAGGGTAGCAATATGAATAACCCTGTTACTCGCTTCATCTCTTTCTATCTTTGAAACTACCTTGGCCATCTTCTTCTTCTTACCTTTTCCAATCTTAGTCAACATTTCATCCCAATCGAGAGGAGTGTCCTCAACAATGACCTGTTTCCTTCTAATCTCTTTATCTAACCAATCCGGGACAGCAGGATCCACCCGGATTTCATCCTCTTTAACCTCCTCATGAAGTTCTACTGTCTCATCCTTCTCCTTTTCAGGAGACTGATCACCTTGATTCCCCAACTCGGGTTCTTCTTCTTGCAGGGGTGATGAGGTCTTAACAGGGACATCCTCCTTCTCAGGAGATCTGTTATCTTTGCTGCTCGCAAGAGAATCCTCGTACTATACCAATGGAGAAGGGTGCATTTCCACATCTTCAACCTCAAGCTCAGCTACTGCACCAAAGATTTCTCCTTCCTTGAATGGTTCTGCCTCCCCGCTGGTCTCATGCTCTTCATGAGCTTTCTGCTCAGGTATACTCAATGAAGGGGAGGTAGCCTTATGTTGTTCTACAGTGGATGCCATTGGAAGAGGATTTGTTTTTTACATGGTCTCCTTGGGAGATGGAGTCCTTGATTTCCTTGAATAAACCCTGGTTTTCTCTCCCGAGCTTTCCACATCAACCACTGGAGGGTTTGCCTCATCCTTAGAAGTTTCTTGATCTTTCCTCTTTGAATCCCTAGTTATCCTTGTCCTTTTTGGCTCTGGAGGAGTATCTTCTTTCTCTGCTTTCTCAAGTTCCTCCTCTTCTGCAGACTTACCTATTTTCAATGTTCAACTCCTCTTCTTTCCCTTGGGTTTCCTTTTCTGTCCAGGCTCACTCTCCTTAGGGCCTCTGATTTTAATCTTGAAAGGTGAACTTACCTTAGTTTTTCCTTTGGAATAATCTTCACCGGATTCCTCTGAGGTGGAAAGAGGATTTAGATCTCCCATCAAATTAAAGGTACAAGGTACCTTCTCGCTTTCCAATTCCCATACTTTATGCTTCAACCAAGACTTGGTAAATTTCATAACAGGAGCCATTAATTCTTCCAGCTCAGTTACCTCATTTTCAGACTAGTTTATCTCTCCAATAGACCTGTCCTTGACTGACTCATATGCATGATCCTAAACTAAATTCCTGTCATCCTCTAACTAGTCAAGAATCAACTTGACATTGTACATTCTAATCACATCAACTGGAAGCCTAGAATATCTTTTCTTTCTCGCCTCAAAGTCATCTTTGATGTTCGCCCAGTAATCCTCTAGGTCGTCTTTGTGGTGATATTCTTTGGTAGCCTTCTTCTGTGCTTCACCAGTAATATCAAAGTTTGTCCTCTTAGAATGGAAAGAGAAACCATAAGTACTCAATTCCTCCCCAGATGCATGAGCCAATTGGATTGAAGGGAAAACCTCAGCTATACCAATTTTCAAAGGGAAGTCCCCGCCAAACCCTGTCTTGTGCTTCTCTCTTTTGACAACAGCATCGAAGTCACATATCTGCCTAGTCACTTCCAAAAGCATGAAATGGTCAGTAGGATACCTTGGCAATCTATATGGAGCAGTCGGACATCCATCAACTCTGATGTAAGAGAAGGTGGGAAATTGTATAAACCATGCTCCGTATTTTTTGATCAGCTCTTTGGCTCCATCAGAAATTCTCACATGTTCTGCATTTTGAAGCAGCCTAGTAATATGCATAGTAAATGCATCGTTTGCTCTTCTATAATCCTGATTCCCTAAGTGCAATTTGGGGTACACCTCATAGATGATATCCTGTCCAAATGTTCCTTTTGGATTCAATCCCCTGTATGGGTGAAATCTGGCCAACACATATATCACATAAGATGACATGGTAAACTTCTTTGTTTCTAACACATCTTTCAGCTGCCTATCAATCATTGCACTAATAAGCCCTGCCCAGTGGTAATTAATACCTTGCTCAATCCTGTTAATAACATGCACCATCCAATTTTCCAATGCCCCAACACTCTTCAAGCTGGCCACCCTACTCAGTAGTGTGATTGCATCATATATCTCTTGTCTGAACTTGATCCTGTGTAACTGCTTAGGCAGCTTGGAGAAATGAGACTTCGGCTTTTCAAGCCAAGAATTAATCATCTGTTGGGCTTTAGTAGGCTCATCCTCATAGTAAGTTCTAGCCAAGTCCATGTCCAAGGCACACACACATGGTAAGTCTGACATATCAAATGCTTGGGCAATAGAAACTGGATTGAAGTTTTCCAGGACTCTTCCCTCAGTGCTAACGACCCTCTGCGTATCAAATTCATATTGCCAGGAACACTCCAATATCAATTCATAGCACTGAACCGCAGGAGGGAATCCTGCTACATGGACCAGTCCGGACTTCATCATTCCCTTGGTCAGGGCTGATAGATCTTTTTGAGCTGTCCTTTCCTTGAATTCTTCATATCTCCATGCCCCTACATTGGTGTCGAAGACCTCAGACCAAACTGAAGCTATCTTACTGTCCGACAACTGACTCTTTGTATCCAGCCTCAACCTTTCTGCATCTGTAATTGAGGACCCCTCTGTATCACCTTTGACCTTTCCTACCACTGCTTTGCTTGATTCAACCTATATTCACAAAAAAAAGCCTCATGAGCATCCAATTATCATCCATATTTCAATCAAAGGTTAGCCTTGAAACCACATAAAACAATTAAGATCCATCACTAATATCAATCTTGAAAATTTGGGAAAATGAAGTAATCAGGGAAAATCCGGTCGGGGCAGAATTCAGAGAAATCCGGTCGAGGCAGAATTCGGAGAAATCCGATCGGGGTGGAATTCGGAGAAATCCGGCCCAGACGGACTTCTGCTATTAAGGCACCATTCATCAAATGAATCATTAATATGGACGAAAGAGATGCGTGATTATCATAAGATTCATCCATTTAGCAACAAGAAATCATCGTTTAACATTTAATTCATTACCCTCAATTTTGAAAATCAAAAGAAGTGGAACCAGGCAGAAAACTAGAAAAATCCGGACAGGTCAGATTTCCGCGGGCAGCTCAAAATTCCAGAACTCATCATACTCCGAGGAAATGGCAGAATCCGGGAAAATCTGGGTGCGCAGAAATTCCGCAGACACCTCGGAAACCTGACGATCGTTTAATACGCAAACGACTGACCGAATGATCATACAAACCTCCCTATTCGGATTCCAATGGACATAAAATCAATCCCAATAAGTTGGATTTTGATTGTACCTGAATTTAAATTCCCAAAACTCTTAAATGATTGATCCCCATGACGAAACAATGATGCCCTAAATTCAATAACCAGACTTTCACCATGAAAGCTAGGGAGAGCTCGAAGTTTCAAATACTATCCCTCGAAATGATCAAGCTAAAGCACACCGGGATCTCACAAGCTACCAACAGGGTCGAGCTAAACGCAAGACATGAAAGTCGCAACAACTCCACCAAACTTAACAAATCTGGGAAAATATACCAAAACCCTAACCTTCACAAAATATAGCAGACTACGCGCCAACAAGGCAAGGCCCTAACAGAAACACCTAGCCACAGGAGTATACCTGACATTCAATTGATAAGAGAAGGGATGCACAGTGCGGGTGATAAAACCCATGAAAAGGTAGGTTAAACCCTAATTCGATAAATACATAATCATGAAACAAGCAAGGGCCGACCAAAAAAAAACCACCAATCAACAACTCGAAAGATTCGATCAAAGTGCAAACAAAAGGAGAAGTCAGTAATGACTTACCATGGAACAACTTTGAATGAAGCTCAAGCCCGAGGAAGTCACTGCGAAACAGGGTGCCCTAGCGACGAAAATACTCAACACAAGCGCTCAAGCAATCCACACGCAAGCAGCTCGAATCCAACAACCAAAGCTCAAGAAGAACAAACTCAGGCGCCAGAGCAAATAGTAAATGAATAATGAAATCAAAAGAGTGCCAAAAAGCCTTAAATCCACCCGCACTCACGCCAAAGAAGACGTACTTTGAGCATTAATGAATGATAAGACATATCAAGGACATCCAGAAACCCGAGCCCAAAACGGAATTTCGGAAAAAACCAAGCCAAACGGATAATCTGGGTGAGCACGAATTCCGCGGATAACGCATCCTTCAGGACTCCGATGAAGTTTAGGAAAATCCGTCCGAGCCGGAAAATCCCGGATCTAAGTAAAAACCCGGACTTCAGAAAATCCAACATTGACAGGCGATGAACCAGGACCCGGGAAAATCCGGGTAAACTGGAAAATCCCGGATCCAAGGCAAAACCCGGACTTCCGTTAAAAACCAAGTTTGATCAATCCAACCCTCAGGGAAAAACCAAGACCAGCAAGACCAACATCCCAAGACCTCGAAAGGACAAATCCAATAAAAACCAAAGGTCAAAGAGACATCAGAAACCAAAAAGAGGGTCCCTACTCTGAGTGGGGCGTGTGTGCAAAATTGCACAACAGGGTGTTACACCTAAGGCCAAAACCAAACGGGTCCCTTTTTCCCTACATTTCATTTTGGTGAAATCGACTTGTTAACATTATATAACTTCTTAAATTTACCATAATTCACCCTAGATCTAGGTTTTTCTTCGCATTTCTTTGCATTTCCCATTTAGGGTTTCCTTTTTGCATCATAAAAAGACACAAAAATACAAAAATATTGCATTCATATTGCATCATAGGTTTAAATAGGGTTTTTTTTCTACCATTTAATCTTAGATATACATTCAAATTTCATTCATTAGATAATAAAATTTTGATTGTACATTTCATGCATTTAGGCATCTTTCATTTAACTCAAAATAGTGAAAAATTGCATAGTTTTGTGTCAAAATTGTATAAAATCATCATTTTTAGAACTTTACATCTTGAAATTAGTCAATCATTTCATCTTGCATATGAAAATTGCATTCAAATTTTTTCATTCATATTTTATATATTGGCATACTTGCATTTTCTATTTCCATAGTCATAAAATTAGTAAAATTGGGAAAAATATTCACTTTCAAATCTATTTGCACACAAAATTGGGAACAATAAATAGTAATAAACACACTCACACTTTGAATTTCCAATCACACTATCTAGAACATAGACACCCTAGGTGCCTTTGTCCTACATTTTATGGCTGAAATTTGAATCAGATTTATGTTTTTTGTGTTTTCTTTTGGATTCTATTGTATGAATTATGTTTCTACATTTCAAAATTGTCATTTATGTTCAACATTGTTGCATGTTCATATTCTTAAGTTAACAATCCTAAAATTGAGAAAATATGGAAAATAATTCACTATCAAACATGTTTGAACATAAACATAGAAACCTTAAGCAGTATAAAAAACAATCAAACTTTTAATTTTATAAAAGCCTGCCTAGGACATAGGCTCCCTGGGTGCCATTGTCCTGCCTTTTCTAGCTTAGATTTCTCTCAGATATTTGTCTCTATGTTCTTTATTGGTTTTTGAACTCTAATTTCTATTTTTGGCTAATTTTTGTGTTTTTTTGTTAGTTTAGTGTTCATCTTGGGTACATTTAAGTGTTTTGGAACTTGTATTTAATGACTTGGTGTTCTATTTCCAATACTCCAGTGAGACATAGTTCTAGACTTATGGCATCTTGCACTAGCTTTACATTTGTTGTGGATCATGAGTTTTTTAACTCTTTCATGACAAGTGTTGTCAATAATCAACCCATTTTGGTCTCTATTCTTGATGTTACCATGCCCTATCTTTATAGATGTTGAGACTATGGTTGCTCATGTTCTTGAAGATAAACTGAAATAATTGGACAAGGACTTGAAAAACTTCAATACTTTGTGAGTATTGAATACTTAGCTGGTATAATAGTTCCTATAATTGACAACATGATGAAATTGATTAATGATGACCACAAATTAGAGGTTTTGTGTAGCCTAGTCCATATAGTTGATGATAATGTACCTAAAATGACTAGTTGTGTTCAATTTTTGGGATACAATCAAAGTCAAGGAGGACGTCAAGTCTCCCTCCCTAAAACTATAGCCTGTATTCCTACATACACAAATCCAACTGTTGCTTCAATGACACAAAAAATAATTGGTATAACTCTAAAAATAGATCTTTCCATTGGAAATCCTTATGGTTTTGGATCTTCATATGTCACACCTCAAATTTCATCCCCACTCATAAATTTACAACATAATAGCCAACCAAGCACATACACAATTCCACCATATTCACAACATTCTCAAAACATGTCAACCAATGATTCTATCATCAACCAAATTTTACAAACTGTAACATCACTTCAACAGCAAATCCCAAATTTGAACCAAAGCCAAAATGGAAAACCATCACAATATGTCAAACAGAGCCTATTGTCATTTAAAATATTAAAATCACAAATGCCACAACATAGAGATACCCTAATTTGACAAGTACAATGGTAAAGGGGACCCTAGCAATCATATATTAGCATATACAACCTTGTGTAGTGACTTCATCTTTGAAGATAAGATCTTGGCTAAACTCTTTCCTAGGTCATTGAAAGATATGGCTTTGGAATGGTTTTTTTCATTGCCAAATAATTCAATTCACTCATTCAATGAGCTTGTTCATGATTTCCTCAATAATTTCAAGGTAAACATTGGTCCTAAAATTAACATAATTGATTTAATGCAATGAAAACAAAAGAGAGGCAAAAAGGTCATAGATTTTATAAGGTGCTATCAGTTTCTTTTATCACAAATCAATCTAACTCTTCCTGATGTGGATATCCAAAGAGTGTCGATTAACAATTTGAAAAATAAAATAAGGGACAAAATCTTATTAATGAAAATTTCATCCTTCATATATTTGTATGATGCTTCATGATTATCAAAATTCGATTAGTCAGTATGAAGAAGTATCTTCATTGGCTCATATTAAGAAATTTGAATATGTACCTCAAAAAAACTATCAACCATTGAAAAAGAAAAATATTTTTTTTTATCAAGTTTCATACACCTCGAACAACCAACCACATTGAACCTCAAGTTGCTACCATAAGTCTAACTCCATACCAATTTAGACCAAAAGATAAGAAATTCACCCAATTACTTGACACTCTACATTCGATTGTGTTACAAATTTTGAGTAAGAACTTAATATGATTGCCTCCTGTTAAACCCATGGAAACAACCAAAAATTTGCCTCCAAACTTCAATCCAAATGCATTTTTTCAATATCATTGCACAAGTGGACACACTATAGAACAATGTATGTGTCTTAAACATCAAGTTAAAGATCTCATTGATTCTAATCGCATCTAGTTGGGTGGTGTTAATGACCAAGGGAATAAATTTGTTGCCTTGCCTAACCACAACTTCCAAATTTTTACCAATCCTATGCCCAACCATTCATCCAACTTTGGGAAAGCTTGTGATGTTGACAATGATGAGATGAAAGTTGATAAGACTGATAATATGAGTAATGACATGAAAGATGAAAATAATGAAGAGAAATAAGTAGATCACATGATTGGTATAGTAGATGTTCAACCTTGTAAGGGACAAACCACTGAGTTACCTAACATTTATTTCACCCATAGTGATGCACCTATACATGCACTTGATGATCCTCTCTATATTTTTTAGTCGTATCAATAAAAAATGTGTGCAAGGAATACTCATTGATCTCGTGTATGTAGAGAATGTGATCACTAAGGAATTGTTATTTATGTAAGATTTTTATCAAGACTATTATGAATAATTGAAAGCATGGATAAAAACTCATGATGGTTTTTCTCGCCCTACGATAGGTTCAATCACTCTTCCTCTAAAATTTGGACCAAAGCAATTAGATGTCTCATTCTCCATCATCCCGTCATTGGAAAAATTTCATGTGAAGCTACAATACCCATGACTATGCTCCATGAATGTTGTCTTGTCAATTATTCACAAGTGCATAAAGTTCCCATTTTTAAATGAGATATTATAGTGCATCATAGTGGGTTTAATCCTTTATCTTCTTGTGGGAATTTTTCATTGGATTTCTTTTGGCCTCAACCTATGGAACCTATAAAGCCTTATGAAGATTTATTTCTCAAGTCATATAAAAAATTTAAGGCAAAGTGCATAACAAAGTTATCTCTTCGCAATATTCCTAAGAATGATATATCCATTGTTGTTCCTTCTACTCCAATGGTTGTGGATGAACCTATGACTCAAGCCAAGACCCTTCCAAGTAACCAAATAAAATATGTTACAGTTCCTCCACCCATCTCCTATAAAAGACCAAGAGAAAATCACATGATTCCTTTTGTTCATCCAAAATAAAAAAAAGTGTATAGACCTAAAGAGCCAACCCCTGGTGGTTCCTTCAATTCCTCCCTTAAGGGAAGAAAAGAAACCAATGTTCAAGAAACCATCTACACCTTCAAAAATTAAAAATCGTGCAATGAGAAACTGAAATGCTAAAGAGTGTAGACATAGACGTCGTGCTATTGCTTTCCAATCAGAAGAAAAAAATAAAATAGTGCATGATAACCCAACACCTATGGAAAAAAATCAAGAAGAAATACAAATTTCACCAAAAACGACATGGAACCAAAACAAGAAATGAAACGAGAAGATTCAAATACAACTATCTTAAAACCTCCCACTATGATTAATTTGGATGATTAGGAGGAAATAGCTAAATTTGATGAAGAGGTGCATAATTAGCTTAATGTTTTTTTTTCAAAGCAAATGAATTTAGATAGGGGAAACTGTGATGATCCTCCTAATGAGAGTGACCCACCACATTTTGCACCTAGAGATGCTCCTAATATGACACTTGTTGTAGTCCCTTTAGTTGATTGGACACCTTCCATATATGATGAGCAAGATTGGGATGTGAACAACCTACTTTAGGTCGGCTCGCATGTGTAGTACTCCTTTATGTTTGTTTCATGTGTTTTTTGTGTTTTCTTGCATGTGATGTGATCTCCCATGTTGTGTTGCTTGGACAATTTTTATGCTTGTGAGTTTTCTTTGGATGATCCTTGTTGCTCCGTTGGTGCAAAGATACAAATGAAACAAATCTATCCTGCCATTCCTTTATTTGTATCTTCATTCTTCTATATGTTGTAAACTTTTTTTTCCCTTTTTTGTCTTGTGTTTCCTTTTGGGGATGATGGGAAATTTAGGTCTCTTCCATATTGACCCAAAAGTTGTTTGTCTTCTCTCTCTATGTGTCATTCCTCCATTGTGTTCATTGTTCCATGAGTATTTGGGGAATGGTGTTAGTTTTGAGCTATATCATATTACTGTAGAAAATATGTATACTAACCCTAGATCCATTGATCCCTCATGTGTTAATTTATATCCTTTTCATTGTATTACATTTGGGGGAAACCCCTTTATCATGATGTAGCTTTATTTGGAAACATATCATTGGCATATGGATTTCCAAATATGCTCTTGTGGTCCTTTTGTCACTTGGCATTTATAATTTTTCTACTTTAAAGTATTTTATCACAACATGGTGTTTTATAATTTCTTTAAAGTGGGGGCATATATTGGCATTTATTTTGCTTCACTTTGTTCACAGGGGTTGGACTTATTGGTGCGTTGACATATGAAATTTCTTCACTCCACTTTATTCACATGCGTTGAACTTAGTGTAGCATTGGAATAGCATTTTGATCATTTTGTAGCAACTTATCAAGGTTATAAGGGAGTAAACTCTTGGTATGGTTATGGGTACACACCTAGTGAAAAATGGTCTTGACTAGACCTAGTGTGTTTCTCATTTTTGTATCCTATCTTGGGGGATCACTTAGTGAAATTTTTTCCTCACTAGCTTTTGTGCCTTCTCATTCATGATTCACCTAGAAAATATTAAATTTTTTTATTGTTTGTGTCATGAACGCCTTTTGTATGGATCCTAGCATAACACAACTTGTTAGTCCATACCCTCTTTTTGTATTTCATTTTAACATTGTATGTTTGTGTATGTTGTCTTGTTGCATATCATACATGTGTGTTCCTTTGTGTTTATGTTGGTTTTCCATGGGATATTGGATCCTGGGGGCTTGATCACCCTCCTTGGTCCTTAGTTATCCTATCTCTTCAACATTTGTATAATTGAACCCCTCTAGGCATATCTTTCTCTATTTTAGTGTGATTTTGAGCATAAGTTCATACTCTCACTAAAGTGGGAGCTAAGTGCAACATCATAAGTTATCACCCTTGATAATTTTGTTGGAAAATGTGACTCAAACTTACTAGACGAATGATCTTCCCATGGATTATTTTTTTATTCCTTCATCGGCTTGATTTTCATTTTCTATGGAACGTAGTTCATGGTCCCATCGATGGTCCGAGATTTCTTCATGAGTTCATCTTTGTGTTCTGTTGACGAGAGATGATTATGCCACCGAGACTTTGGATGGTGTCCCCTTGATAACCGTTGGTTTGTATATTTATCAATGGAACCTTGCTCTATTGGCAAGACTTTGAATCTTGTCTCCCCGACAACTCAATAAGGATGGGGATTTCTCATCGGTGGGAATTTGACATTTCATCGAGACATGTATTATGGTCTCTTCAAAAATCTGATGGCATTGATCAATGCAGTCTACTACTCAGTGGTACCATGGTGGGACCCAGTCAGTACCTTGTGGGGTTGCATGGATTGGTTCAACAGTGGTGACATGGGTATCACGGTGGTGGTAGGAACCACAACTAATGTTATAAGCATGTTTAGTGTGACTCTCTCATATCGGTGGAAGGCATTAAGTAGTTTCCTTGATATCCCGGTGTGATGGAATAAAAAGTTTATATCGAAATGAATTTGAGTGTTCGGTGATACATGGTCTCGTGTCTCTTCGACACTCCAATGACTGAATGGATTGGCGAGCTATGCATATTGAGGCGACTGGAAAAGTTCGAAGGGACTTTTTTTGGTTGGGCAATGAAGATTGACAGTTAAACTGCTTTGTGACCGTTCGTAGTGGAAGTTTCAATGGTGGTTCCTGAAATGATTGGTTGGTATGCGAATTCCATAGTGCAATGTATGCAATTGTAACAAAGAGATGATTTGAGATTAATCAAAAATATTGATCAGTGAAATGTTATTCTACTGAAGTTGGCACTGTGAATTAACTCTTGGAAGCATAGTTCTGTAACTTTGTTTGTAAATGTTTTTTTACTACAAATAGATCTTGCTTGGTGTGTGGGTTTTTCTCCCGAAAGGGTTTTCCCATGTAAAACTGGTGTTCAATTCTATGTGATGTTTTATTGTCTATTCTATTATAAATGTGCATCTTGAATGTTCTAAAATTGAATTTTGAGTGAACTTTCTGTATTACTCTTCAAGAAGTTGGCATTAGGAAGGAGTTTCCGCACTTTGCTTTCCTTACAAGTGGTATCAGAGCCTAGCTAGTTGTGTTATCCTTGTGGACAAGTCAAGTTTTTTGTGTTGATTTTGTTGAGTGGGAGTTTTACAAAGAGAATCAATTTGAAAACTTGTTATAGTTTTAAGATGGAAAGCACATCAAGAAGAATAGAAATTGAGAAATTTAATGGTGGAAAATTTTGAGTTGTGGAAAATTAAAATGGAAGACTTGCTTGTGGATAAAGACCTTTGGATTGTTGTTTTAGGATCAAAACCATCAAGTATGAAACAAGAAGATTGGGACCTCAGATAGAAAAGCCAAATGGTTGATAAGACTCTGTCTAGCAGACTCTGTTCTCCTGAATGTCCATGAGGAGAAGACTGCAGTTTCTTTGTGGAAGAAAGTTGGTGATATTTATCAGGGAAAGTCCTTGGTAAATAAGTTGTTCCTGAGGAAGAAGTTATACTCCTTGAAGATGGAAGAAGGGGCATCTGTTGTAGATCATTTGAATGCTTTTAATATGATAGTTGCTCAATTGGCATCTGTGGGTGTAAATATTGATGATGAGGATCGTTGTATACTTCTATTGTGTTATTTTCCTAACACGTGGGACCATCTAGTGATGGCTATTGGAAGTACAACAACCAATTTCAAGATGGAAGATGTAGTTGCTTCACTGTTGTTAGAAGAAATGCAAAGGAAATGTTCTGAGATGACCAAGGAGGCCCTTATTGTTCAAGGAAAATCAAAGGAGAGAGTCAAGAAGAAAGAAAGAAAAGTCTAAATCTAAGTTAGAGGGGAGATCAAAGTCTCCAGGAAAAAATTCCAAGGTGAAATGCTAGAATTGTGGGTAGAATGGACATATCCGAAAAGATTGCAAGGATGAGAGAAAGAAAAAGAAGAATAACTCTTTTGATAATGATTCTTCTCAAAGTGATGCAAATGCCTTCATTGCTACCTTGGTGACTCAAGCATCGGATGATGTTTGGATGATTGAATCAGGTGCATCTTTCCACATGACATCTCACAGAGATTGGTTCACAGAGTATGAAAAGTATGCTGGTGGAAAGGTGTATCTTGCAAGTGATTCATACCTTGAAATTGTTGGTCGAGGAAGAGTTAGAATTCAATTCCCTGATGGAAGAATAAAAGGAATTGATGATGTAATGCACATGCCAGGTTTGGCTCCTAATATGCTTTTTGTAAGTAAGATGAATGATGCTAGCGTGCAAGTTTCCTTCTCAAATGGTGCTGGAAAAGGTTGCACACATTGGCACTCTATACAAGATGGATGCAAATGCTATTTAATGTAACAGTGTCTTTGCAAAGTCAAACAAAGTTGTCCATGTAGAGAAGGAAAACGTTGTTCCTCTAGGTGCAAATTCATTGGACGTGAAACTCATAGCAAAGAAAACCATGTTGTGGCATCAAAGGCTCGACCACATTGGTGAAAAAGTTTTAAAAGCCTTGAAGAATAAAAACCTAGTTGAAGGGCTTAATGATTATAACCTTGAATTTGAATTATGTGAACATTGTATATATGTAAAGCAACATTGTGCTTCTTCTTACTCTAGTCCTCATAAATCTTCTAGTATACTGAATTATGTTCACTCTGATGTATTTGGTCCAGTGAATGTTCCTTCAGTATCGAAATCTAAATATTATGTTTCATTTATAGATGATTATTTGAGAAGGGCATTTGTGTATTTTCTAAAACACAAATAATAAGTGTTCAGTCAGTTTAAGGAGTTTAAAACCTTGGTAGAAAATTAGGTTGGTAGAAAAAAAAAAAAATTGAGGATGGATAATGGTGGTGAGTTTTTTTTTACGGATTTTGAAAGGTATTGCAAAGACCGTGGAATTAAAAGGCATAAAACTACACCTTACACTCCACAACAAAATAGAGTTGTTGAAACGATAAATAGAATGTTGATGGAAAGGGCGAGAAGTATGTTGAGCAGTGCTGGTATGGAGCAGAAGTTATAGGTTGAGGTTGTGGCTACAACATGTTACTTGATTAATCATTCACCTACTTCGACACTTGTTGAAAAAAGACCTTTGGAAGCATGGTCTAATAACAAGCCCTCTTTAAGACATGTGAGAGTCTTTGGCTATGAGGCATATGCTTATGTGCCCAGTGAGAAAAGATCTAAATTGGAAAATAGGGTTGTAAAGTGTATCTTCATTGGATATGGCATTGGTGTGAAAGGATACAAGCTTTGGAATCCGATTACTAGGAAGGTATTGTACGATAGAAGTGTAATCTTTTGTGAACTGAAATCTTCTTCAGTGGATCTGTAGTTAGAGATAAAAGAAAAAGAGAAGGATGTAGTTGAAATTCCTCTAACTCACGATAAAGAGGAATTATGCACTCCTGGTGGACTTGTAGATGAGGAGATCTCAAGCAACTTTTAAAATTCTAAACAAGAAGAAGAACCTTAGCCTCAGCCTGTGAGGAGGTCTACGCATGAAAAGCGACAACCTAAAAGGTTTGGATATTCTATGTTGGATTCTAGTTGTTCCTATGCTTTGATTATTAGCACTGATGAGGCTAGGATCGTGAAGGAGGCTATTAATATGTCTGATTTAGATTCCTAGTTGGAAGCCATGAATGAAGAAATGACATCATTGAAAAAGAATGAAACCTGGGATTTGGTACCTTTGCTTGAAGGTTGAAAGCCTGTTGGGTGTAAATGGGTATTTAAAAAGAAAACCAGTCTAGATGGTGGTGTTGAGAAGCATAAAGCAAGGTTGGTTGCAAAAGGGTATTCCTAGGTGGAGGGAATTTACTATGGAGAAATATTTTCTCCCATGGCTAAGTTGACATCAATCATATTTCTATTGTCACTTGCAACAACATATGACTTAGAGATTGATTAGATGGATGTGAAGACAACGTTTCTTCATGGAGATTTGGAAGAAGAAATTTATATGTCCCAGCCTGAGCACTTCATTGAAAAAGGTAAAGAAAGTCTGGTTTGCAAGTTAAAGAAATCTTTGTATGGTTTAAAATAGTCACCTAGAATGTGGTACCAAAAGCTTGATAGTTATGTGTTGTCTTTGGGATTTGTGAGATCAAATTTTGATCATTGTGTGTATTTTAAAACTAAAAATGGTCATTTACTCATTATTTCCCTGTATGTGAATGATATGTTATTCATTGGGAATAGTAAGGGTATGATTTCTGATTTAAAATCTCAGTTGTTAGTACAATTTGAAATGAAAGATTTAGGTGCAGCCAGGTACATTCTATGGATGGAAATTAGAAGGGATAGAGGAAATAGAAAAAATTGGATTAGCTAGAGAAAGTACATTAATGTTGTCCTAGAGAGATTTAATATGACATATTGCAAGAAATTAGTTGTTCCAATGTTGTACGGAATAAAACTCTCTATTGAAGATTTTCCAAAATCTCCTACAAAGATGGAGGACATGACCAAAGTGCCTTATGCAAGTGCAATTGGCAGTTTAATGTATGCAATGGTATATACTAGGCTAGACATTTCCCAAGTAGTGGGAGTACTTATTCAGTTTATGGCTAATCCAGGAAGGCCGCACTAGGATGTTGTGAAAATAGTTTTTTAGATATTTGAAGGGTACCTTAGAGTATGCTTTATGTTATCATGGTAACTCAGTTGGATTATAAAGATATGTTAGCATTCGTGGATATGTGGATTCTGATTGGGTAGGAGACATTGACAATAGAAGATCCACTAGTGGATATATTTTCACATTATTTGGTGGTGCAGTTAGTTGGATGAGCAAGTGCCAAGTGGTAGTCTCTTTATCTACTACTAAGGCAGAGTACATGGCAGCAACTTATTCCTACAATGAATCCATTTGGATCAGACGTTTATGTTCTAATATTGGGTTTAATGCAAGACATATTACTATTTTTTGTGATAGTCAAAGTGCTATTTGTTTGGAAAAAATCCCACTTTCCATTCCAGGATGAAGCATATCGATGTTCAGTATTATTTCGTTTGTGATATGGTGGAGGATGGAAAGGTTAATTTGGAAAAAGTGGATACTCTAGAGAATATTGTCGATGCATTGACAAAGCCTGTGAGCATAGACAAGTTTAGATGGTGTGCTAGTTCAATGGGCCTTGGGGCCTATGATATTCAACAATCTTGAGCATTTAAAGGAGCTAGTAAGTTCTTCTTCAACTGGGAGCATGTTGGAAAATGTGACTCAAACTTACTGGCCGGATGATCTTCCCACGGGTTGTGTGTTTATTCCTTCATCGACTTGATTATTCACTTTCAGTGGGATGTAGTTTATAGTGCTATCAATGGTTTGAGAGTTCTTCATGAGTTCGGCTTTGTGTTCTGTCGACGGGAGATGATTATGTCGCCAAGAATTTGGATGGTGTCCCCTTCATAACTAGTGGTGTGTATCTTTATCCGTGGAACCTTGCTCTATCATTGGGACTCTGAATCTTGTCCCCCCAACAACTTGATAAGGATGGGGTTTCTCATCGGTGGGAGTTGGACATTTCACTGGGACATGTATTATGGTCTCTTCAAAAATCTGATGGTGTTGATCAATGCAGTCTGCTACCCTGTGGTGTGACCCAATTAGTACCTTGTGGGGGTCCAGGTATTGGTTTGACGGTGGTGACATGGTGGCGGTAGGAACCACAACTAATGTTATAAGAATCTTTGGTGTGACTCTTGTATCGATGGAAGGAATTAAGGAGTTTCCTTGACATCCTGGTGTGATGGAATAAAATTTTTATATCAAAATGACTTTGAGTTTTTGGTGAGACATGGTCTTGTGTCTCTTTGAAACTCTAATGATTGAATGGCTTGGCAAGCTATGCATATTGAGGTGACTAGAAAAGTTTGAAGGGAAATTTTTTGGCAAGGTAGTGAAGATTGATGGTTAAACTACTATGTGATCATTCATGGTGGAAGTTGCAATGATGGTTCCTATAATGATTGGAATCGGTATGTGAATGCCATAGTGCAATGTACATAATTGTAAAAAAGAGATGATTTGAGATTAATCAAAAAGGTTGATTAGGGAAATGTTATTCTGCCAAAGTTGGTACTGTGAATTAACACTTGGAAGCACAATTTTATAACTTTGTTTGTAAACGTTCTTTTTACTGTAATACAAAGATATCCTGCTTGGTGTGTGGGTTTTTCTCTTGAAAGGGTTTCCCCATGTAAAACTGGTGTTCAATTTTGTGTGATGTTTTATTGTCTATTCCATTATAAATGTGCATCTTGAATGTTCTAAAATTGAATTTTGAGTGAACTTTCTATATTACTCTTCAAGAAGTTGGCATTAGGAAGGAATTTCCGCACTTTGCTCTCCTTACAAATTTCACACTATGTTTTTCTCCTATTTAAGTTATGGGACCTAATTAAGCTCCTAATTTCCAAAATTATGCATTCCATAGATTATTTTAAATATTTTATGACAATTTGCAAGAATAAAATCAATGCTCTACTTTAATACTTTGTCCCTGACACTTTAAAACCCTAGAAATAGGGCTAGGACACTGGTTCCTAGGGAGCCTATGTCCCCCTATTTTGGATCCAAATTCAAATATGTTAGTGTCAATATTTTATTATTTGAAATTCAAATATTTAAAGTCGTATATCAGGATTTAATTTTCAAGAAATTAGAATAATAGCATATAAATACCTAGTTATTACATCATTTGAACATTAACAAGAGAAATATAAAAAGCATTAAGGAAAGCTTCTGATCAAGCAATTATCAAGAGAATTATTCAACAAGTCAAGAGTAGCCATTAGAGATCTATTGCAACAATTCAAGATCCAACATCATCTCAAAGTTTATGTGAGTTTAATCATGTTCATTGTTTTGTGAAGGATAACCTTTGTTATAGGTCTCCAAAGCATTCAAAAATTCAAGAAAATCAAGCAAGGAAGATTTAAGATCCTTGAGGTGATGTGTATGACTTCAGTCCTTTAAGGAAGCCATTCAAGGGTGGTGAGTTGCAACACTTTGTGATTTCATCATTCCTTCCTTTCAATTATCCATTTATCATTGACATTGCCATTGTGGAAGTGGAAACACTTACACGGGGGTTTGACTAAGGCAAGCTCCTAAAATGGACCAACATTTCCCCTCTTTGTGAATGTGTAGATCTCAAGTTGAAGATGATCAAAGGAAGTTTGAAGATACTTTATTCATTATTGCATTCAAAACCCTAGGCCTTGAAAACTCATGAAAATTCAATTACAAAAATATCTGACACAGATCCAACAAGTTTGCAGATGGGAAATGGAAGTGCATATCGAAAATCAGAGGTCTGTGAAAATAGATTTGAAAAATAACAAGAAAGACAGTGGCACCCCTGACACCAATGTCTCAAATTTTTTTTCTCAAATTTATACCATAGGTGCACAATGTCCTCCCCTTTACATTTCTGTTGTTTGATTTCCTTTGTGACATTTTAGATTATTTGTATTAGCATCAAAACATTATTTTGCATCATTAAGTCAATTAGATCATTATATTTCATTATTAGGTCATTCCTAGATTTGGTTAAGGGTTGGTTGACTCACCTATCAAGTTGTAATTCAACCTCATACCTTGTCCAAATCCATCAAACCCCCATTCCATCATCATATCATACATGACATACACATATATGAAATTAGGGAAAATTGTGGAACCCTAAGGCCAAAACCAAACGGGTCCATTTTTCCCTACATTTCATTTTGGTGAACCCAAATTGTTAACATTATATGCCTTCTAAAATTTACCATAATTCACTTTAGATCTAGGATTTGCTTTGCATTGCTTTACATTTCTCATTTAGGGTTTCCTTTTTGCATCATAAAAAGACATAAAAATACAAAAATATTGCATTCATATTGCATCATAGGTTAAAATAGGGTTTATTTCAGCCATTTAAGCTTAGATGTACATTAAAATTACATTCATTAGATCATAAATTTTGAAATTGTACATTGCAAGCATTTAGGCATCTTTCATTTAAGTCAAAATAGTGAAAAATTAAATAGTTTTGTGTCAAAATTGCATAAAATCATCATTTTTAGAACTTTACATCTTGGAATTAGTCAATCATTGCATCTTACATTTGAAAATTGCATTCAAAATTTATCATTCATATATATTATACATTGGCATACTTGCATTTTCCATTTCTATAGTAATAAAATCAGTAAAATTGGGAAAAATATTCACTGTCAAATCTATCTGCACACAGAATTGGGAACATTAAATAGTAATAAACACACTCACACTTTGAATTTTCATTCACCCTATCTAGGACATAGGTTCAATAGGAGCCTTTGTCCTGCATTTTGTGGCTAAAATTTGAATCAACTCTTTGTTTCTGTGCTCTTTGTTGGATTATGTTGTCTAAATTATGTTTCTACATTTTAAAATTATCATTATGTTCAACACTATTGCATGTTCATACTCTTAAGTTCACAATCCTAAAATTGAGAAAGTATGGAAAATAATTCACTATCAGACTTGTTTGCACAAAAACACAAAAACCTTAAGTAGTATAATAGACAGTCAAACTTTAAATTTTATAAAAGCCTACCTAGGAAATAGGCACCTTGGGCACCACTATCCTTCCTTTTCTGGCTTAGATTTATCTCAGATATCTGTCTTTTTGTTTTCTATTGGTTTCTTGTCTCTATTTTTTTTTCTAGCTATTTTTTGTGTCTATTTGTCAATTTAGTGTTCGTCTTGGGTACACTTAAGTGTTTTGGAACTTGTATGAGTTTCATGACCTGGTGTTCTATTGCCAATACTTTAGTGAGACATGGTTCTAGACTTATGGAATTTCACATTGGCTTTACATCCATTGTGGATCATGAGTCTTTTAATTCTTTCATGACAAGTGTTGTCAATACTCAACCCATTTTGGACTCTATTCATGATGTTAACATGCCAATTACAACCTTACAAACACCTATCTTTAAAGATGTTGAGACTATGGTTGCTCATGTTCTTGAAGAAAAATTGAAAAATTTGGACAAGGACTTAGAAAAACTTCAAGAATTTGTGAGTACTAAATACTTCACTGGTATAATGGTTCCTATAATTGACAATATGAGGAAATTGATTAATGATGACCATGGATTAGAGGTTTTGTGTAGCCTAGCCCACATAGTTTATGATAATGTACCTACACTGGCTAGTTGCGCTCAATATTTTGGGTACATTCAAAGTCAAGGAGGTAGTCAAGTCTCCCTCCCTACAACTATAACCTCTATTCCTAAATACACAAATCCAACGGTTGCTTCAATGATACAACAAAGCATTGGTATAACTCTAAAAATAGGTCTTTCCACTATAAATCCTTATGGTGTTGGATCTTCACATGTCACACCTCAAGTTTCACCCCCACTCTTAAATTTTCAACATAATAGCCAACCAAGCACATACGCAATTCCACCATATTCACCACATTCCCAAAACATGTCAACCAATGATTTCATCATCAACCAAATTTTACAAAATATAACATCACTTTGACAACAAATCTCAAATTTGAACCAAAACCAAAATGGAAAACCATCACAATATGTCAAACGAAGCCCATTATCATTTGAAATATTGAAAGCACTCATGCCAAAAAACATAGAGATACCCCAATTTTACAAGTACAATGGTAAAGGGGACTCTAGCAATCATATATTGGCATATACAACCTTGTGTAGTGACTTCATCTTTAAAAATAAGCTCTTGGCTAAACTCTTTCCTAGTTCATTGAAATACATGGCTTTGGAATGGTTTTGTTCATTGCTAGATAATTCAATTCACTCATTTAATGAGCTTGTTGATGCTTTCCTCAATTATTTCCAAGTAAACATTGGTCATAAGATTAACATAACTAATTAAATTTTATGCAAACAAAAGAGAGGCAAAAAGGTCATAGATTTCATACATCACTATTAGTTGTTTTTTATCAAAGATCAATCTAACTCTTCCTAATGCAGATATCAAAAGAGTGTTCATTGATAATTTGCAAACTGAAAATTATTTGCAAACTGAAATAAGGGATAAAATATTATTAATGAAATTTCCATCCTTCATATATTTGTGTACAACGCTTTGTGATTATTAGAATTTGATTAGTCAATATGAAGAAGTATCTTCATCAGCTCATACTGAGAAATATGAATCCGTACCTCAAAAAAACTATCAACCATTCAAAAAGAAAAATAAAATTTTATCAAGTTTCATACACCTCAAACAACCAACCACATTGAACCTCAAGTTTCTATCATAAGTCCAACTCCATACCAATTTAGACCAAAAGATATACAATTCACCCAGTTACTTGACACTCTACATTCAATTATGTTACAACTTTTGAGTAAGAACCTAATCCGATTTCCTCCTGTTAAACACGTGGACATAACTAAACCTTTACCTCCAAACTTCAATCCAAATTCCTTTTCTCAATATCATCGCACAAGTAGACATGATACAAAATGATGTATGCATCTTAAACATCAATTTCAACACCTCATTGATTCTAATTGCATCTAGTTGGGTGGTGTTAATGACCAGGGGAATAAATTTGTTGCCTCGTACCTAACCTAAACTTGCAATTTTTTACCAATCCTATGCCCAACCATTCATCCAACTTTATGCAAGCTTGTGATGTTAAGAATGATTAGATGGATGTTGATATGACTAATGACATAATTAATGACATGAATGGTGAAAATAATGAAGAGAAAGAAGTAGATCACATGGTTGGTCTAATAGATGTTCAACCTCATAATGGCCAAACCATTGAGTTACCCGACATTTCTTTCACCCATACTGATGCACCTAGACATGGAATCGATGGTACTCTCTATATTGTCGGTCATGTCAATGAAAAACATGTGCAATGAATACTCATTGATCTTGTGTGTGTAGAGAATATGATCACTGAGAAATTCTTATTTGTGCAAGAGTTTTATCAAGATTCTTATGACCAATTGAAAACATGGATAAAAAATCATGATGGTTTAGCTCACCCTACGATAAGTTTGATCATTCTTCCTCTAAAAGTTAGACCAAATAAATTATATGTCTCATTCTTCATCATCCTATCATTGGAACAATTCCATGTGACACTAGGCTACCCATGGCTACGCTCCATGAATTTTTTCTTGTCGGTTATTCACAAATGCATAAAGTTTCCCTTTGAAAATAACATATTTATAGTGCATCATAGTGGGTTTAATCCTTTATCTTCCCCTAAGAATTTTTCATTGAATTTATTTTTGCCTCAACCTATGGAACTTATAAAGCTTCATAAAGATTTCTTTCTCAAGTCATATCAAAAATTTAAGGAAAAGTGCATAACAAAGTTATCTCTTAGCAACATTCCTAAGAATGATAGATCCATGGTTGTTCCTCCTACTCCAATAGTTGTGGATGAACCTATGACTCAATCCAAGACCCTTCCAAGTAACCAAAGAAAATATGTTATAGTTCCTCCACCCATCTCCTAGAAAATACTAAGAGACAATCACATGATTCCTTTTGTTCCTCCAAAATAAAACAAGTGTATAGACCTAAAGAGACTATGGTTTCCCAACCCCTGGTGGTTCCTTCAGTTCCTCCCTTAAGGGAAGAAAAGAAACCAATGGTTGAGAAACCTACTCCTACACCTTCACAATGTAAAAATCATGCAAGAAGAAACTAAAATGCTAAAGAGCGTAGGCATAAACATCATGTTATTTCTCACCAATTAGAACAAAAGAATAAAACAGTGTATGATAACCCAACACCTATGGAAACAACTCAAGAAGAAATACAACTTTCACTAAAACAAGACATGGAACCAAAACAAGAAGATTCAACTGTAATTATCTTAAAACATCCCATTGTGATTAATTTGGATATGAAGAGGAAATTGTTAAAATTGATGAAGAGGTGCATATCTAAAATGAAGAAAAAGGGTCCAAGGTCCTAAATGCAAAAAACCTAGGATGCAATCGTGGTCTTTTTCCAAAATTCATTGGGATGTAGATCACAAGGTGAAAAGATTGACTTTCATCCCTAATGATGAGCCAATCAGACCTGAATCTACATCTAATGGGGGATTAGAATGGATTGGAAATATTTTAGAATGATTAAACTAATGATCCTATATGCCCTAATATATAAAATGCAAGATCTTGACAACTGAAAAGTAGAAACAACAATTTGCAAGTGGATCTGGGAAGTGCAGAGGACAACAAACCAACTCAAAAAATTGGTTTTGATGTGCCTATAAGGAACATTCACCCAATGGCGAATGGGTCTTTGAAAGGGGGTCCTAATCAAGTTTTTGGGTCCTCTGGTGTCGAATTTGAGCTTCTTTTTTTCACTTGCAATTTTTTTAGAATGTTGGAAATGAGTTCTACAACTTAGTTTCTATAGGTTGAAAAAAATGATGACAAAAAATGTAACAATACAAAATTGCTCTTCAATATCTCTTCAATCCTTCTTCAACCTGTAATATGCACACACAAAAAGAGGGAAATTTTTTTGTGCCATATAGGGGTTTGCCTCAATCAAACCTCGTGAATAGTGTTCCCACTTTCACAATGGAAATGTCAATGATAAAAACTTTAATGGAAAGGAAGGAAATGATGAATGAATAATT
>VDFB02000017.1:271111652-271189626 GCA_007258455.2 Sequoia sempervirens
GTTCAATGGGCCTTAGTGCCCATGATTTTCAGTAAGTTATGATGTGCTCTGGAGGTGCCTGCATGATCTTCGTCAAGTGGGAGATTGTTGGAAATATGTGCCTCAAGCTATACAGGTTGAAACCTCCATTAGAGTCAAGTCGGTGTGACATTCTATTTGTCTGGCCGACTAGCAGGTTTGTTTTATTCATTTCTGAACTGGTCGCTGTGACCTTGCCATTGTCTTGCCGAAAGGTTACACTGTGGAGTCCATCGCTGTAGCATTATGTATTCGCTATGACCTTATAGTGCTCGGCAGACCTCTGGCCGAAAGGCCATTCAATCGTGCATCGGGGAGACTCTTGGCGACTGTGGTCTTCGGTGAAGCTAAAGGTTTTCGCTAAGATGTCTCAGCGAAGTGTTAATCTCTTGCCGACAACGTATGTATTGAGGTCCTCGGATAACCCTAATGTTTCGGGAAGATGTCTTAGCGAACAGTGAATGTCATACCGACAGGGATACACTTGGGAGTTATCGGTGTAACACTAAGACTTCGTTATGAAGTCTGGGCGATATACAAATGTCTTACCGTCAGAGACTCAAAGGTAGATCATCGGAGTGACTCGGCAGGCTCGGTGAGAAGTCTTAGCGAGAGTTAAATGTCTCGCCGACAGCTCGTTGTGTTGGAAGCCTTCGGTATAACTTAAAGCTATCGGAGAAACCTCTTAGCAATGGCGAATGTCTTGCCGATAGCTGATGGCTATCGGGGTAGCTTTTGGCGACAGTTGGTCATCGGTGAAACATATGGGTCTCGGTATGATGTCTCGGCGAAAGCCAATTGTTTGGCCGACAGGTGTATGTTTTCGGTGTAACTCAAGTTGTTCGGTATGAACTCTCGGCGATAGATGTGAGTCTTGCCGACTTTTACTTGGTGCTCGGTAGGCTTGGGAACTTCGGTGTAACTTTAGTGTTTCGCTATGACCTTTTGGCGAAAGCGATAAGTCAGGGCGACTACGTGTTGACTCGGTGTATCTCTTGGAGCTCGATGTAACATCTTGGCGACTACAGAGGCTTTTGGCGACATCGATATGAAGTATAGGTGGCATCGGCGAGACACTGTTAGTGTCTCACCGAGATGCCAGTGCATTACTTAATTTCGTCAATCGACCGATTTGTCATACGTGCGGGAATCTCGCGGATCTAATAGAGAAGTCGAAAGTGAACCTGCTAGCGCTGGGTTCGCTACACGCTCGCGGAGAAAGCTTAACAAAATGTGAAACACCATGGATGTAGTTGGTAGTTGCACGCTTTGGGAGTTGGATAGTAGTTCGATCAACAGTGAAGTGTGAAGAATTAAAACTGTATCAGTAAAGGATTTAAAATCTGTAAAGGCTATAACTTGGATGTTTTCTATTTTTGAAGAATGTTCATGATGAATGATGCTATATAATGACATCAGAAAGATAAGTCTAGAATTGTATGTAATTTCGATTACTGTAATACAAAGTGATTTCTCTTGGTGTGGTGGGTTTTTCTTCCGTAAGGGTTTTCCCACGTATATCCGGTGTTCATGTGTGTTTGTCTAATACTCTGTTTCTATAATCTATTTCTTAGTGCATCTCAACTTGATCAATTGGAAAATTCTAAAAGTACTCCTCAAGATTCTTTCCTCGGTGGTATTGACATTAGAGAATTGTTTCCTCGCGATCTGTTTTCCTTTCTTACAAAGTCTCGACAGACAGATTTCGTTCTTCCCTCATAAAACCACTCCATCTGGTTATTTCTCACCTTGGGACGAAGAGGGCATACATGTTTCTCATCATAGGGTGCCTTGCACCAAAAACATAATTTTTTCTTTCGTAAATCATTCAACGTTTCCCTGTCAAATGGTGGTGCATTCTGTCTCTTAGGATCAGGTGGATCCCTCTTCCTGTCAAATGGCCTATTCCTGTCAAATGATCTATTAGGCCTCGTGTAGGGTGTCGAGCCTGGAGTGAACTTGCTACGAGGTGCTGCAAGCTCCATGCTACGTGCCTTCCTCATGGCCTCCTGAAGAGTAGGCGGATCGAATGCCTTGACCCAACCTCTCATAGGCTCCATCAAACCCTCGACGAAGAGAATAACAAGTCTCCTCTCTGAAATGCCTGTCACCATGACTGCAACCCTCTGAAACTCACCGACATAAGCATCCAAACTACCTGTCTGTCTGAGTTGAGCTAGCTCCCTGAAGTAGAGTTCTGGATCCTTCTTGTCGAAACGCTCTATGAGCCTGTTGGTGAACTCCTGATAAGTAGTGACTGCATGATGGCCAAGTGTGTACATGCCGTGATGCCACCAATCATGCGCCAACCCATCCAGATGCAATGTAGCAAACTTGATGGCCTCCTCCTGCATAGGTCTCAATGAAAGATAATTGTCCAACTTCTGGACCCAAAACCTCGCTGAACTCTTATCAGACCCATCAAAGTAAGGCAAGGTAATCTTGCTAACAGCATACTGTAGATCCCTGTTCACCTGTGGCTGTGGCTGCTGATGCTGAGGAGCTCTGCGGTCAAATCTACCTCCCCCTCTAGGTTTATGCACATCCATAAACTCATGAAAAGTCAAAGCCTGCCTGATCTCAGGTGCTAATGATAGATACTCACCATGAAACCTAGTCACATCTGCTACTGACATGCCATTGTGTGGCTGAAACTCCTGATGATGACCCTGCTGCTCTACCTCCGGAGTCGGAGGTGGTGTCTCTCTAGATATGAATGTAGGTTGTCCAGGCCTACGCTCATGGTAGATAGGTGATGACTGCTGTGGTGTCGATACCAAAGGCTGGTCCACACCTACTGTCCTGCTCGACTGGCCTATCTGAATATAGTGCGGCTGGGATGGAGTATACTGCCTTATAGTGCCCATCAACTGGGACATCATGTCCATCATATTGTCGTGCCTGCGTCTAAACTCCTCATCAGTCACCTCACCTTCTGCATGCGCTTTCCCCGAGTCCCTGAGTGTCTCTGCAGGAATCTCACGGTTTGCCATCAGTGTTGTGACACTGTTCTCACTGCTGTTGGAACTGGATCTGTGAATACCCAGAACCCTTGACATTGTCTCACCTTCAGGAATAGGTGGACCTGTCCAATCCTCAACTCTGCCTGTTCCTCTACCCTTGATGTAGGAAATGATATCACTATTCATGAAAAAGCATCGAAAAAGCACACTGTTTACTGAAAAAGCAACTGAAAAAGCACAGGATGGAAGGAAAACTGTGCTCTGATACCACTGTAAGAGACCAGGTGTCTCTCAACCCAAACACTGTCTGGAAATACTGAGTTTTTTGTTTGTTTTCTGAATTTGTGATTTTTTTGGTGTTTTTGCAGTAAAAGAGAAGAAATGCGATTTTGCTAGAAATGCTTGAAAAATTATAATAAAATTCCAGAAGACTATTTTGATGGAAGTAAGTCTACCAAACTAAAGCCAAATGATTTATTTATCTTCCCAAATAATCTCACTGCGAAATACAGACATTACAATAAAAAAAAAAACAAATATTTAAAGAACCTGGACATATTGCAGCGGCTAGAATGAAGACAATAAATGTACGGCCAAAGGACTGAAGCTAGTTACAACCCCAAAATCCACGCCAGAACTCCAAGAAACCCTAGGCGCACAGGATGAAAGAAGCAGAAGACCCAGAATGAAGGCGTATTTTCCAGTTGATGAAGTACGGCCCTTGCTGGTACAGAAAAGTACGGCCCAACCAACAGCAATAAATATAGTACGGCCTCAAGAAGAAAGTGCCAGAACACTGTGAAATGATCTCAGATAAGTCGCCACCAATAACTGATAAATAATCTTCTCAAACCCTTCTTGAATCGATTCAATAAGCACAACTGCAACCTCTGTATGAAGTCACCATGTTTGACAATCTTCAACTGTTATTTCACAGTCTCAGTATGTCAGATCTTGAAGAGGGAACGTTCTCCAAAATCAAATGTCTGCAGAAACCCTTGTTTTGCAAACCCCAATGCTCAGAGAGGAAAATAAGACAAATTTGAATAATCATAATCATGAGTTCGATTTGTCCTTGACAAAATATATGTCCTTCTCAAAAGTACAATTTTCCTCATTAATTCATAAAAAATGCATTTAATAATAAATATTCGCCTTTTTAATACTTAGGCTAATATTTATTTAAATGGCGCCCTTTTTATTTTAATGAGTATTAAACTCATTAAATATTAATTTTTCCTCTATCTTCATAAAGTATTAAAAATACTTTATAATTTGCCATTTAAATATTAACTTTAATATTTCATTAAAAATGACTTTATATTATAAAGTCAAATTAATTATTCCTTCAATTATTATTAAATGCTTCTGATAACCCCCGTTTGCTCAACCAAACATCAAACCGGGTCGATACTGAGCTGACCAGCTAAACCAGGTGCCCTGCCCAAAATAGCAGCTTCCGCCTGCTGACTTACTATAAATAGTAAGTATCTGAAAAACCTTTCAGAAAGAGTCTGCGAAGGCCCAACCTGAATCAATTGAAGGAGTAATGTTCCCGAACACCGGATAACTGCCTCAAATGATACTCTACACACAACTGTCAGCCTACGAGGATCAGAATGATAGGCTAACCTCCAATCCAGCTGTACTAACTAGAAAGGGGACATTACAGGATACTATTAACATGTGCAGCAGAATGAGCAACAACAACTTCAACACCAAGACGAGCAATAGTAACACCAGGAGGAACAAAAAGAGCAAAACCAAAATCTTGAGGAATAACAGGAATTACACCACTATGAGGAACAAAAGTCCAGCAAGAAAGTGATTACCAGCACCTCCAACCACCTCAATATTCTTTTGCATAGGGCAACCATTCTGATCATATTGAACATCATTGGAGATTACTATCCACTGCAAAGACTGAGACTCAGCAGCAAGCTTACCAGCATAAACAAATTTTTTAGTATCATCACTCCTCCTATGAACTTTGCAAGGCCACATTATTTTCAACAAAAGATATTGTGACATTTTGAGAAAAGCTAGTGAGCATATGTATACATCCTTGAAAATTTCATTATATCTATCAATGCAAATGAACCATAAATTTATAGAAGACATAACCAACCACAACATATCCAAAAACTTAAAAAGAGGAGAAGAATAATGAATTTTACCAAATAAAATATCATGCCAATCAGTTACACATTTAGCAGAACACAAAAACTAGTTGGGAAGAAAGCACTGCCAGAGCCTCGTAGCATAAGGACACTCAAAGAACAAATGCACAATAGATTCAACACCTATAGACAACATGACATCACCCATAGCCAATTTATTAAACAGCAACTAAAAAAGAAAACACTTTTTGGGGTCAAAATAGCTAGACCAAACTCTCTTTAACCTCTTAGACCAAACATTTATTGGGTCATGAAGGCTCCATAATGAGTTTTAACTTGCTGAACCGATCCACTGAAAGATAGTAAAGCATACAAATATTTAGGAGTGATCTGCAGAATTTTTTTGCCTTCCACCCACCGACTCTCATCCCAAAGATTATCATTACATTAGTGACCTCAAACCTGCCATCTAAACTAGCCGTCTTAACCATAGTATAAGTCATCTTCTGCTGATATGGAATGTCAAATTTGCTTTGATTAAGTTTCTAGTTAGTCAAACCACCCTTTTAAAAGAATTCTGCCAATACAACCAATCCCTTTGTAGAATGGGCTCTAGTTGAAGCAAGACGAGCACTTTACTGTTTGTAGCCCACCATAAAGATCTAAAACCAAACATCTATCCTTAGTACCAGAAAAAACACCATGACCTTTAGTTGTGCCTTTAACATAGAGCCAAGCCTTCTAGATAGACTAGAAAACAACAAACCCAAAATGCTTAATTTTAAAATTACCAAAAAGAATATCCCACAATTGCAAACCTTCCCAATTAGGATTCAATTTAGGAACACAGTCGGCAAGATTATATCTAAAAAGTTGCTTGCAAGGTTTGCTACCATAAACTGCTTTAATAATCCATTTGATATCAAAAGAAACCCCATGCTTAAAATATCTTTCCAATCCATCCCCCTCACAATCCTTTTCCTAAGCCATTGCTCCCAAGAAAGAACATCCTACTTTCTATTACCTTTCCCATTAGACCACAGAAAGCTTGTAATAAGTTTGTTTAATTGATTAACATGAGAAGAAGTCACAAGACAACAAGAAGAGAAATAAATGATGTAAGAAGAAAACACTTTTTCGCAAGCCTGAGACCTTTCAGCAAGAGACAACAAATTACTCTGCCATTTACCAATTTTGTTGCTTTCCGCAACACCCAATTCCACATATATTTTAAAGAAGGATTAAGGGAAAATAGGATCCTAGGTATTTGATGATCTCATCAGGGCCTAAACAATTCTAGCCTTTGTCCAAAAGCCTCTTAGGAAGCTTAACATTTTAGCAAAGAATTTTAGACTTATGCACTGCAATTTTTGACCCAGAAGCAACACAAGTAATGCTCAATCTCTTATCCAGATTTCTAAATTTAATCTTCTCCAATTCAGCAAAAATAGAAGTATGATCGAGAAAATGAAGCTCTATGACAGAGTCACCAAAGATTAAGGTCAACCCTTTAATAGGGGGCCCTAAAGAATAATCCCTTAATAGATAATGAATAGCTTTAGTAGCTACAACAAAGGTAAGAGGCAAGTGGACTGCCTTTCCTAATAAACCTATGCAGGGGGAAGGATTCATAAAGCTTACCATTAACATAAATTTGAGCCAAAGCATCCTCACCAAGACCCACTTTCTTAAGCGTCAAAATAATAAAAGTCCACTCAATCCCATCATAAACCTTCTCAAAATCCAAAAGAGCCATAGCAACATTCTGCTTGGAAAAGTCACCCCAATGCATCCCTTCCCAACTAGTAATCAAATTGCCAAGCATATACTGCTTTTTACCAAAGCAGTTTGAGAGGGGGATATTATACTAGCTAAAATTTTTTGAACTCTTAAAGCCAAGGCTTTAGCAAATATTTTATATGATACATTGAGCAAAGTAATTGGTCTCTAATTCTTAAATTGAATGGAGTCTCCACCGTTAGGCAACAATTTGATGATGCCTCTATTAATACAACTACCAAGAGAACTAGTAACAATAGTCTCTTTATAAACCTCGAATGGATTTACTGATTTAGTTGCTATTAGCCTTATGGAACTCCACAAGAAACCCATCACAACTAGGTTGCCATTCTTCATATGACAATTGACATATCGCATTATTGATCTCATTCAAAGTGAGATCCTTATCAAGATCAACAAAATTAAATTGACTAAGTTTGCTAGGACAATTTTTAGAAACAATGTTCCGAGCATTGTCCACAACATCATTATCATTTTTTTGAAAAAATCATAGTAAAAATAATGGAAAACTTTCCTAATACCAAGCTCATCTTTTAATAGACCATCACCATCTTCAACAACATTAATCCTCCCCTTTTTATGCTCACCTTCAAATATTTGAAAAAAAAAATAGTACCCCTTTTACCTCAGTGCAACCACATAAGCCTCAACTTGTACCTAGCTCCCTGTAATGTCCCCTTCTTAGTAGCCATCACAGTGTTTATTTAGCCTTTATGCTCCCGAAGGCTAAATCGAGAAATAAGGGAGAAATTATTAAATTAATTATTTCGTAAGGTTATCAAATAAATAAATATTAAAAGGTAACCTTATATTTAATTAATTTAATTTAGTGACTTAAATAAATTATTATATCATAAAAGTCACTAAAATAAAATAATATTATTATAATGTTTTAAAAGGGAAGTTTCTAGAAGGGCCGACCTAGTCTTGGAGAAAAAGTATATTAAGGGGGTCAGCCATTGCTTCAATCATCTAGGTTTTGACAATTGCTTGATGTGTTCATTGTGGAGAATTCTACAGCCATTGATCATTGGGAACAAAAACTCCCCTTGATTAACATAACTGAGGTAGTGAAAGATCCTCCGAAGGGTTGCAATGATTGGAGGAGATATTCAGTCTTCTCATTAGTGCAAATTTAGTGGCCAAGGGCCAAATTTGTGGTGAATCGATTTGGGAATATATTGGAGATCATTTGCAGATTGGAGGCATCATTGTTGAGCATGTACTAGAACGATTTTGACATGAAGAACATTCTGATTTGATATCTCAGCTAGGGCGATCAGTTTCCCTGGAGACTTCAATTTTGCTTGTGGAGGCCTTGCATTGCATCGATTTTATCTTGGGCTTGGAGTGCTCCACTCTAGAGGACTTGGTGATGATTTTAGATGCTTTTTGAAGGTGTTTGGAGGCTGCAAATAATTTATATTAGTTGCTACAAGTCAGAACAGGGGCGGCTGCAAGAGAGGTTCGATTTGGCTAGGAGAAGGCACCATTTGTCAAGTAAAGAGCTGCCACCTCTTCATCAGATATAGGTGCTTATTTACACCAGGTTCTTCATGATTTTTAGAGTAGTTGCATTGTCATATCAGTCATATAAGCTTGATGCTGTAGGTGTGCATTTTATAACAATTAATTGTAAAGCCAAGAGTCTTGGCTATTCATCTCTATATCAGCATTGTAGTAAGGTTGGCATATCAATAAGAAGAAACAAGTTGCATGCCATATACTTCTTGTGATCCTCATGTTAGTCTAATAGTCTGCATGCCAAGTGTTTGACGAAATGTCAATTGGCTGTAGGTGTTGATTTGCACTAGTATAACCCATTCATTGCATTTAAAAAAATACCAAGACTTGCATTTCATGCTCAACTTATTGTTAGATCTTTTAGCATTCATTTCAAAGCATCTGCATCATTTACTTATCAATTCAAGCAAGTTCAAGCAAACTGAAATACATAATCAGCAAGTGTAAAGGTTACATGCAAAGTGTTTGACAATATTCCTTGAGGTTCAAATCAGCAATTTTGGCTCAGAATTAGCAAGGGATATTACACTCCCTAGCCTTGTAAAATTGGTCACACCTCAGAAAATCCTTTCCTTAATTAACATCTTATCAAAAGGTCTACCTTGAAGACTGCTTTCCACCCTTAAAATATCCTCTTGCAATCTTGTAATCGTAGCAGCTCTTTCTTTGGCTTCACATTTACCAAAGATTCTCATATAATTAACAGAAACATCAATGGCTTTGTTCTATCTACTAACATTAGACCCTTCTAAAAACTTACAAAAATTTAATACCTGAAGGTCAAACAAGGTATTACAACAAGAAGGATCTTTCAAATGAGAAATATTAAGCTTATAAAGACCCTTAAATGCACAAGGTGGCTTAGGAGGATTGGAAATAGAGAAAACTTCAAATTCTAAAGGACAATGATTTGAAAGTGTAGTAGGAATAACCTATACTACATTACTACCCAACCTATACTACATGATTACCCTGAAAATGGGAAATGCTAAAAAATTAACTATCAATTATGAACTTGTCGAATCTGGAAAACAACTTTTGATTGCTTTTTTGAAAATTGGACCAAGTAAACCGAATCCCATTGCTGTCATTCGTACAACCCATTGGAGGATCAACTAAATTTTTCTTTGTCACGAATTCATCCCAAAAGCTTTTTCATTATCTTTCCATTCAAATCTACATCCTCTAATTTTATCAACATTTTTTTCAATTATATTAAAATCACCACCACAAAGCAGGGAATAGCTTTCAAACTATTTGCCTACCATTTCCATAATTCAGATCTTTGTTTATAGTTATTGGGGACATAGATGAAACAAATACCAACAATTTTATTATCCAAATTGAGCTCAACCCACACCATTATACTACAAGGGGAAATGCCATGACTGATCACATTCAAACCCAAGAGAGAGTTCAGAAGAATGGAAATCCCCCTTTTCCCTTTAGCATGCTTTGAAGAAAACACAATAGCTTTAGGCCAAATGATCTTACAAGAACCATCTAAACAACAACCAACTGACTTGACCTCTTGGAAAAGAGCACAATCCAAATTCACGTTTGGTTCCACATAGGGATTTGATCAAATGTTTTCTATCATGGGCCTCAAGGCCTCTACGTTCCAACTCAAGCTTCTCATCAAAGCAAGACAAAGAGGAAGACATGACAATTATTGGTTTGTTTGGTTTTTTCCCTCCTATTCATCCTTCTAAAATAAGAGGGGAGAGCATTGCTTTTTAATCCAATTGAAAATTCAGTTTTAACTTAATCAATTAGCATAGCACCCCCATTATTCCAAACATTTCAAGTTTAGAAACACCATCAATATTAATATTTTTCTACCTTTTAGTCTTTTAGAAGATTGTTTACTGCCTTTAGATTCAGGGTCACCAATTTTACCACCAGCCTCTTTGCTACTGTTTTGGATGGAAGGCCTGGCCTCTGCAGGATTAGCTAGAGGATCTGGGTCATCCCGACAACCTAAAGTCCTTTTGTGATTGTCATTAATCTAGAAATCTAGGAAGGCATGTTTGAGACAATTAGAACAAAGTTGCAAACCAGAACTAGTAGGGATAACAATTGTCTTCTTGACTTTCTTTAACAATTTGAGGTGGTATTAATCTTCTTTAACACAAACAATTAATTCCTTATTACCAAGAACCAAGTTACCCTCTACCCCTTGATTTACATTATTAGTTACAATAGGTTTATCGATACAACTTTTTCTTAACTAGGGGCAAGCCATTCAAAAATGCCCATCTTTTTTTTGAAGAAACATAAATTCAACCCACCAAATTACATTACAAGTATGCACAGACCCATGCAATGGAATAGAATTAGAATCAAGAAGATACATATTGTGTAACGACCTATCCCTTGCGTAAATTTTTTTTTTTTCAATTTTACTCCAAACATATAAAGGCAACAAGTAACAAAGACATTACAATAAAATCATTCCTTTCTTCATTGATAAATGCATACAAGTTACAATATATTTCCACATGAATTCCATTTTCATTGCAAATATAAATTAGAGTACAAAAGTAAAACAATTACATACATAGTTCGAGAGCTTTTGAACAAATAGTAGTAAGACGGTCCAGGTTCCTTTCTTTTCAAATCTTGGTGCATTGGCCGCTTGCTGTGGAGGAGAAACATCACTCGAGCGCTTTTCCGCCAACCACAAACTTATAATGCGGTCCCCCGCACACCTATCATTCGATAGATGGCCCTCCCTTCGAAAGAAGAGATTGGTAGGGTATCCGTTAACAATTACGAACTGAGCATAGTGCTGTGTCCTACACAACTAGAACCTTGCTATTTCACAATCTCGAACTAGTATAAAGGATCACAATGAATTGACAGTGTAGTCTCAACTAACTCACATCTATGTGGAAGTCGTACATTTCACTACTTTGGCCAAAGTATTCTCATTCTGTACTTCGAATGAAGGTCATCTATCATAAACACTACTCAGGGCTGATTTGACTTAAGGCTATCTTACACTACGCATAGGCTTAGTCCTTTATTGGATTATCTATCATCCCAGGTTATCCTACGACAATCTAATCTACTAGAAATGAACCAGCATAACAATTAAATCACTTAATCCCTCCTATACTAGAAATCTTTATCCCAGGAGTCTCTCAAGCTTACCTCAGTTAATCTAATAACTTTAAGCTGATTGAATATACTTGACTCTTGTCCTCATTTCGATCCTAGTATATATTAGCTAGTAAAGCCATATTCTCCTCATATGGAGTTCATTCAATTAATGCAATCACACAAGTATGCACCTTCTATCCTTCTTTATCTAGAATGCCTTATTTATACTTTTCATAGTAAAAATGCATCTTTTAAACTCTAAACATCATATTCCCTAGATGCAAGCTATTATGCTGAATATTGAACATACAACAAAAGTTCAAGAACATATACCTATTTAAGCACAGATATAAAATATAATCTTTTCAAAATAAGTAAGAATTAAAAGTGCATTGGATAGTAGAAGAATATCTCATGCCTGGATTAAAGCTTTTCCCATAAGTTGCTGAACTTAGGTAATTCGCACAACACTTCTAGCACTTCGAATTAGCTTGGCAAAATCCTTTTTCCAATTTCTGCCTTTCTCACACAGAAATTCCTCGTCAATTTCACTAAACTTCACTCAGTATTCTCTCTAAACTTCTCAGTCAGAATTGTGTAATTCAATTGGTAATGATACAACTGAATTTAAAAATAAAAACTCAAAAGAAACAATTGTGAAGTATTGGTAATTCACAGCTCTCAGGAAATTATAAATCACTCTCAGAAATTAAGCTCTTCAAAAATTGTGAATTGGTAAGTAAGAATGATGAACAAGGCGGCCTTTTATAGAGCCCCAACCCTTTTGCTTTCCACTTCTGCAGGCATGTAAGTTGCCACAATTGCATTTTGATTAATTCAACCACTATGTGGCGGATTTTTACTTCCATACTCAGTTGTTTAGAGATGAATCGACCTCTATAATTGACAACAAATTGGAAAAAGTTTCAAACTGCACATGTTAAATAAAGAAGAATCGACACCTACAGGAAATGGCGCCAACTGTGAAAATGATTCATCAAATTGGAAATGGTCTTGGCTATTCACAAAACACATCATCCTTTCTTAGGCTGCGTCGCCCCTTATTCCCTGCTGGTTTGATTTATTCTTCTAGGAGAAGGGCACCTCCTAGGCGTGTATTTCTCAGGCGCCTTTTTTCATTTTCATGCATTAGCATTTCAATAGTTTGAAAAGCAAATAGTTTAATTTCCAATAGTTTGCCACATTATTATTTCAAGTGATAGGAAATATTTCGATTTCCTATGTTTCCAATGATTTAAAGTTATCAAAATAAGAATAGCCCGATTCATGATTGGTGAATAATAATCAGTTGAAAGATATTCATCGATTTTCCATATTTTAGACTTTAATATTCACTCTAAGTGAGATATAATCTTTTATCCACTTTAAGAGATTTATAATATTATTAAACTATATATTTATATATATATATATTATAAATTATATATATAAATATATATTAAGTAACAACTAATATATATATATACATATATTTACACAATATATAATATATATATACATATATTTAATATTTATGTATATATCGTTTAGTAACCATATTGTAATCCGATATGTACATATATACATACATGTATATGTAAATTACCAGGCAATAAAAACATAATATTATTTATCCACAGATAATAGTTAGTGTATATATATATATATATATATATATACTTGTATATATCTCAGTGTACATGTATGTGTATGTATACCATATCGACACATACGTATGAGCATATCCATCTGCCGATCATACGTCTGTATTGATATGTTTATACATATGGACACGTGTACATACTATATACATGTGTATACATACCCACTCAACCTATTCACTTATGTCCATTTACGTTATCCTCACAATGATCATTGTATAGTAAGTTAGATACACAAATAAACATCACTTATACATGCATTCAAAAGTAGACACGACTCCTAATGCCAACATACAAGCCTATGGATGACTTACCCATAACTCAAACAAACCGACTTAGCTTACTCAGTCTAAGGGACATGTGTGTGTGTATGCTCAAATGGTTCTCGTTACTGTTTACTCGACCAAGCTCCTCTACCGAGTGATATTTCTCCTCTGCTTGGAGGAATGGTTCGCACACCTGCATTCAATGACATGCTAACGGGAGTCATATGTTCACAACATAACAGTATACATAAAACATCTTAAAAGTTAGAATAAACATTACTCCATAACTTTGTATGCACATTCATCAAGAATAACATCAATAGAACTAACATTTAAATGAGACAATCATTAAATGGTGACACATTCATATTGATAACAAGAAACAACATGTTTTATTCATCACATTGATTCAATCATTACAATCAATTGCCCTATGCAATAGTAGCTATACAATCGGGGTGTAACATATTGTGTTATAAAGAAATTAGAATTTTTGCATTCATATGATGAAGAGAGGACCTAGTGTCATTCATTTTAATAAATTCACCTAGAGGTTTTAGAACTTGAGGAAGCAAAAACCTCAATGAAGGAGGCACATTGCAGATTTCTAATTTTTTGGGGACATTTAAAAATTACATCTTCAAGGTTTTCAATAGGGTTCCAAGCAAAGGACCCAAGCAAAGATTTTCCCACATTCCAAAAACTCTTAGCCAGATACCTTTTCTGCATGCTATTATTCTTTAGACAAATAAAATAATCTTTTTGCCTAAGTTGTAGGGTATGCTTGTTTACCCCTTGTACTCGGCCAGGTTCAGTCCACGTCTAGGTGCGTGGTGGGTATGTCCCTGGGTACGCCTAGGGTTCAGCTTGGGTGCCCCAGGTTCGCTGGGGGTACTCGGGGTGCCCAAGTGGAACCTTGGGCATACCAGGGAGGACCCGCTGCCTCAATTTCCCAAAAAGTCACTTAAACCAAAAAAAACTTTTTAAACAAAAAAAAGACATAAAATGCCTTGGTTGCCCTAAAAGAACTTATTTCATAAACACAAAAGGGCACAAACACCATTTTTTGCCTCTAAGCTGCCATTGTTGGATTTTGAAGGTTTTGTCTTTTTTTTTCGAAGGTGAGAGAGCTGCAAAGGAGTTAGACCTACAACAACAAGGGAAAAATAGCTGCACAAAGAAGATCTAACCATCGAAGGTGAGTGAATCTTTCATTTTTTTCAAATTATCAATATATATTTTAAAAAAAAAAAATCCAAGTTTTTTTTTGTTTTTTTGGTAAGTTTTGAACTTTTCTAAGAACTTTTTTATGCATATTAAGGGGTTGTAATACCAATTTTTTCTAAAAAAATTTACTTGTGTTGTTAATTTGTAATGTTTTTTTTAATTTTAAGTTCATATAGAATGGCCTGTAGTTCTAATTCAGTTGGCCCAGATGTAGAGATTCAATTGAAATATGATGCATGACCACCTCTTTGGTGACATACGACAATGATTTAACAATTTCTCGGTGGTGGGGTTATGTTTGGCGTTGTAGCCAATGTGGAACTTAGTATAAGAGCTCGTACTTTCAAGTGAAAGCTCATTTATTATCTATTCATTTACAAGGAATAAAAGTTTTCCCTAAGCCGAATTAAAAAGGGTTTTCAAAACACCAAATATTGGCTTATATTAAAGAACAAGAGGAGGCTGCCATGGCTTGTAATAAATCAAAGGCTATTACAAATCCTCTAGCCAAGAGAAGCTTGCAAAGACCTAGTGGCTTATCACAATCGGCTGGCCCACATCCTTTCATGCAAATGCTACCATCTTTTGAAGGAGATAATGTTTCGGTTTCACGAAAAAGAGGCCCATTGGAGAATGCCTTCAAAAATAAAGCAAGGGAGATTGCAGATCAAAGCATTGCTCGTTGCATTTATGGCAATGGGCTTCCTTTCAACCTTTTTAGATCACCTTATTGGCGGGAAACTGTGACGGCCATTTCCAATACAACTTATGATTATGTTAGTTCTAGGTATGAAAAGGTGCAAACCACCTTATTGATGAAGGAGAATGCTTTAGTAGAGGTATCATTGAGAGTAATCAAGGATATATGGCCCGAAACAAGTGTGTCCATTTTTGATGGATGGAAAGATTGCAAAAATAGACCATGGATCAATGTTATAGCAATGTCCCCTAAAGGGGCGATGTTTTTGAAGGTAGTTGATTGTGAGGGGCAAATAAAAGATGCAAGTTTTATTGCTAATATCCTCATAGAATCCATTGAAATGGTGGGGTTTGAAAATGTTGTCCAAGTCATAATGGACAATGCTCAAAATTGTAGGGCAGTTGACTCTATAGTGGAGGGTACATATAATCACATTTTTTGGACACCATGTGAAGTCCACTCACTCAATTTGATATTACAAAAGATTGGCACACAAATTGAGTGGGTCAAACAAATTTATGTGGAGGGCAAGGAGATCCAAATTTTTGTGACTAATCATCATATGTCACAAGGTATCTTCAGGACCTTCTCCAAGTTGGAGTTGTTGAAGGTAATTTAAATTTGATTTTTTAATATGATTTTTAATATTCTAATTTTAATTTTCATTGTTGATTTGTGACATGTATTTTTTATACCATGTTAGGTTGCTGTAACTCGATTTGCATCTCACACAATCGTCTTAAGATGACTTGTGAAGGTGTGAGAGGCCTTGAGTTTTGTGGTCATCAACAACCTTTGGAGTGTATGGAGGCAATCAAGCTCAGAAAGAGCCCAAAAAGTAAAAGCTTTGATCATAGATGATGAGTGGTGGGCTCGTGTGGAATATGTTTTGAATTTCACCGAGCCCATCATGAGCATGATTAGGTATGCTGATATTGATCGCCCATGTTTGGGTGAAATTTATGATGGCATGGATTCCATGGTGGAGAAAATAAGATCAACAATAGATGTCAAGGAACATGACCCAACGGAAACATTTTTCAAAATTGTGCAAAAGATTATTGTTGACAGTTGGAACAAGATGACCACCCGTTTATATCTCTTAGCATTTGCTTTGTCACCAAAGTATTATAGCAAAGAGGTACTTTCATTGCCTAGGTGGTTGCCACCATATAGGGATGGGGAGGTTGCTGCTGGCTATAAGTCTGCATTTAGAAAGATATTTTCAGATGAAGATATCCAAATTATTGCCTTGAGCGAGTTTGGCCACTTCATATCTTCAAAACATCATGATGTTTCCGCTCTTCTAGACAAATATAGGAAAAATGCTGATGAGTGGTGGTATCTACATGGTCAAGGCTCCAATTACTTGCAGCCTCTTGCAATTAAAATACTCTCCCAAGTATGTATCTTTTTATTTATTTATTTTTTCGTTTTTCATTCGATGCTATTATGCTATATATTATCGGCAAGTAAAATTAAATACTAAATGTTGTATGCAAACTCAACAGGTTGCAAGTTCTTCAGCTGAGAGGAATTGGAGTACATACTCCTCCATCCACTCGGTCAAGCGCAACCGTTTGGGTGCAAAAAAAGCAGAGGAATTGGTCTATATGCACTCCAACCTTCGTCTCTTGTCACATAAGAAACCTGAATACAATTAGGGTATGACAAAGAATTGGGATCTAACCCCTGAGTGTGCTGATTTAGATGCTATAGTTGCACAACTTGCCTTAGCTTCTATAGATGAGGCAATTGCTGCACTTGACACACCTAGTGGGGGTGGCAATCCAATTGATTGTGGTTCAAATGAAATTGAACCAAGTGTTGACAAGGACCTTGATGCTTCTGATGAAGACAAATATGAAGACTATTAAATATTGTTTGTAATTTGAATTTTCATTGTGTAATGATATTTTGAGACTTGAGTATTTACATTTTTTCAAATAATGAATATGATTATATGAGATATTTAAATATTCTATTTATTGGCAATTATGTTTATGTCTTATGAGTATCATTGTTCTTATAATTAAATTTGTAATTAAAATGTTACTTACAACCCCAACTTCTTACCCCAAATTGAAGATATCCAATCATCAAAAAACTAGCTTGCAGGAAAAGCATCAAGAGTAAGGAAAACAAAGAGGAACCCAATTGATTTGAGTCTAATTCCTCTTTCTCTAAAATACCAATCATCTCTTCATTAGGCAACAAGGATAAGGTAACTGCATGCTCACCTTGCATGCCTTCATCTTGAACCTCTGTTTGAACAGACCCTCCATCTTGAATGAAGAATGCAGCTCCTTTGCCCACCAGTGGCCGTGCACCAGCAACCAAAGCTTCCATGAAATATTTGATACCACCATTCTCATTATTTCTCTCATTATCAATCTCCATAACAAACCCACAACATCTGGATGCCGCCAACCAGCTTGCAAAAAGCTCAAGAGAGGCCTTCACATGCTAGAATTAATGAGAGCTATAGCCAAGAGTTGGGGAGAATCAGTCTAGTGTATAAACATATCCAAGATAAAAAAATGCCTTCCCGCATTCAAACATAGAAAACATTAACAAATAACCACAACCACTAAACATAAAGACCACAATATAAAAAACACCAGAAACACAACTACGAGGGGACCCAAAACACAAATGAAACAAAGAGAAAGATAGCTAGACAAAGATAACTAAGGTGGTACAAAGGTGGATGACTATTAAACTTTCACCAAAACTCACCATACTAACTCTTCTTTCAATTTATATCCTTTTAATTGTCTTTTGTTCAGGTGTTTTTCAATTTCTACACCGCTTTTAATTGATTCTTTGAAATGTGTTGCTTGCAATGACTTTTGAATCTTCAATGTCCTTTGTCAAGATTTATCATATGTTTGATTTTTTTTTTGTAACCATGTTTCTGAGTCTGTGGGATCTGTACTGTAATTGATAAGTGCTCAGAGTTACCCAATATTTTAGTTAGTTGATTTAAATATTTGTGCTTCTATTTATACTGAAGTTACTGCTTGCCTGTGTAATTGTCTTTTGCTGCAGGTGAGTCTTCTGCTAGGAACTCTAACAAGGAAAGTTCCCTTACCAGGATGCATTTCAGGGTTTGACAGGTTTCAAGATAGAAGAGAAACTGGAAAGCTTGTTGACCACTCTCAACAAATTGGAAGCTTTAGTGCAATGCTGGATGTAAAGCAGCTTGAAATTATAGGAGAGCATTTCCTGAAAGTGCTTTTAGCTATGAAACATAATGGTGCAATTGACAAGACAAGAGCAGGGTTCACAGCTCTCTGCAATCGCCTTCTTTGTTCAAGTGACCCAAGGTTAGTGTTATGCTCTTTATTTCTCTTAGACATGCTTTTCTTGTGCTTGATTAAATGGCCAATTTATTATAAAATTTTATTTCTGGACATTCCTCCATCTGCACAAATATGTATATTTCTTAAACTGACCACATTTTCAATTTGTTGCTCGCATTATGAAGATAATATTCTATATAAATTTAATGCCACAAGGTACATTAAGAAAACATTGATTAAAACATGAACTCTGACATTCTAAAGAATTACCAAAACATACAAACAATTTGGGAGTGGGATAGTCAGCACTCAGCTGCTTGGGTTTGGGCACAGGGACTCAGGCCTCAAGCATGAAACATGGCAGTCTTTAGGTTTCTGTGTGCTTCTTGGTACTGCGGGGTATTGATGGATAATTTTATGGTTTGCCATTTCAAGTTTCAGGCTGAATGTTGATCCTATTTTTAATTGCTTCTAGGGTTGAGATCTGCCTGTTTTATTTTTGCTAGTTTTTGTTTTGGATTGAGTGTTACTGTGTGCAGAGAATTGGATTTCATTCAAGACATATAGAAATTTATGATACTTTTCATGTGGGATTTATTTTAATCGATTCTCAATTGATCCCCTCTTGGTTTCTGGGGATGAGGAAATGAAGTCTGGCAATGTAGCCCCCACATGTGAATGCTTGCATGTCTAGTGTTGTCTTAGAGGTGGAACATCCAATAGATGCTAGCCTGCCAAAGACTTTCAAGGTTGCTGTTGTGGATTTGGAAGGAACTGCTACTTCAAATGGAAGTCTAGTGAGGAAAGATCTGCAGCCTACATCCTCTTCATGAAGGTAACCTCCCTATTGCACCGTCTAGGGAATATTGTTATATACTTTCTCTTGGGAGTAGTTCTATTATTGATAAAACAAATGTCATTACCTTCAGTTTTCCAGTTTCCTTGAGTATTATTCCCAATATTAGGAGACAATGGACAATAGCAAAAGTGTGCCTTAATATGTAGGATCACTAGTTTTTTCTGGGTTCAATATTTGTTATAAACTATGTTCCATGGATTTTCCTGATGAGGGGATGGGGGGACGGGCTTCATGGATGGGGGGACCAAGGGCCTAAGTTTGGGGACAAGGGGGTATGGTGGTTGGGGGGCAACACAAATACATATAATACTTGGAAAATTAGTTATAAAAAGATGTATAAGGAATAAGTACAAGAAGTACAAATGAAACTTCGGAATACTAAGTAAACTACTAAACAATAAAAACATTGCAATGATTGCATTGATCATTAGTTGAATCTCCAATGGAGTTGAGGGGCAACACCCCTTGGGAATACTAAGTAAACTACTAAACAATAAAAACATTGCAATGATTGCATTGATCATTAGTTGAACCTCCAATGGGGTTGAGGGCCAGCACCCCTTGTAGGGGTCTGGGGTAAGAGCCCCCAACATGGTTGAGGGGTAGCACCCTTCATGGGGATTTGGGGGTAGAGCCCCCAGTGGGGTTGAGGAGTAGTGTCCCCTGTGGGGGTTTGGAGAGCCCCTTGATGGGGTTGAGGGGCAGCAGCCCTTGTTGGGTTGAAGTGTAGCAGCCCTTGCAGGGTCTATGGGTAGCCACACAAACCTTCATGGTGAATGCCATTTTCACAATTTTATCACCATTTTTTTGTAACACTAATTCCTTACTATTTCTCAAACTTAGGAATGATTTGAAATGAGGCTTAGATGCCTATTTATAAGTATTTTGTGAGTTCGTAGGGTTTGGGTGGGGTCCATAGACTATTAAGATTAGGGTTTGTGGCATGCAGATCAAAAACACTTTTAGATTTTCAAAGAATATTGATTTTTTTTTTCATAATCTTGCCATGGGGGATGCTTGGAAGTCTCGAGGACAGATGGGAGACTTTTGGGAGATGTCTCGGGGGATGTCTCAAAGTCCATAAGCTGTCCCCAAACCAAGGGGACATCTGAAAATGTTCCTAGGTCTTGAGTAGTGATTGTGGGATAGTAGGGGGACGTCCCCTCGAAGTCCCTATGTCTTGTGGACATCCCCATCGTGGAAATGTGGGGATTTTTTGTAATATCCCCTTTTTAGCCCTATGCTTTTCAATGGCCGTTAGCTTATTTCCGAAGTCTTGTAGGCTACTTGGACACGTTTTTAGGGTTCCCAAGATTCTTGGAGGTTTCTCGTTAGCTTTCCAAGAGGTTGTTGCAAGAGTTTGCTAGAGGGCTTTTTGGGTCTTTCTGGGTTTTTTGAGATCCTTGGTGGGCAGTCACTACTTTATTTAGCAGTCTATTTTTAGTAAGTCACAACTGCATCTCAGAATGTGCTTATTTTGAGTTTGGACACACTTGCTATTTTTAGTAGTATGCTATTTTTAGCAAGTGCTATTTTTGGCAGTGGTTTTGGCAGCAGTTCAATGCAGGGTTACTATTTTTGGCAATGGTGGTAGTTGCAGTGGTTGGCATTTTGATATTTTTGGAAGTTGGCTTCTCCACCATCTTTGGAGTTTGAAAATGGAAAGGTTTGCAACTTAAGTTTATTTTATAAAGTTAAAGTCACCTTTTGACCCCCATGCCTAGTATGCATAACTTAAGTTGATTTTAAAAGGTGGACTTGAGCTTGGATGCCAAGATGGGAGACTTAAGTTTTAAAAGTAAATTTTATGCATAACCAAGGTGGATGCCAAAGTGAAGATATTAGGTGATTTTAATAAAGTATTTTATTTCCCAAATGTGGCGTCCCATTTCGGGAGGGAAAAAGCAATTCAAACTTCTGGGTCTCAGAGTCTATATATACACTCTCATTGCTCTCATTTGGATATGCTAATTTGATGTAACGAAGTGTTTACGAAATGCAAAATGATCTCCTTGGGCTTTGAGGACGAAATCCCTCTAAGTTGACTTTAGTTTTGAGATTGAAAGATATCTCCTAGTTGAATAGTGTTGTAGCTCCATCTCAAGGATTGCAGTTGGACTTATTTTGGTGATGGCTATCTCATTTCTTCTAGTTCTTGCTAGTTTTGATGTCTTCTAGATATATTTTGGTGTTTGTGTGATGTTTTGCAGTTTGGAGGCATTTTTGGTGTGTTTAATCAGATTTGGAGGTTGTTGGTTTGTTCATAGCTGACCCACCTTTTTGCTCACGCTGCTTGGAGAAGTTATTATTATTTTATGGGTATTGGTTCTATGCTTTTCTCATGCTTAGGCACCTCTTTGCCTAAGGTTTGGTGATTTTTGAAGGAGTGTGGGTTTTTAAAGAGCCGGTCGACCTACTTGGGGGCTGTACATCTTGGCTGAAGGTGGTTTTTGACATGTGACATTGCTGATCAGTCTTGTTTGGGGTCTCTCACAAGCTCACCTTGGATGCCTAGGCTTGCTTCACCATTTGCAAGTGGTTTGGTGAGATTCCGTTGAGTTTTGGAGGAGTTATGCTCGTTTGAAGGTTGCTGGTTGGGGTTTCAGACCCGCTGTTCGTGCATATCAGATTGCTTTCAGTGCATCAGACCTGTTGCAACAGCTTACATGACCTTCAATTGACCTTCGGTGGCCCATCCTGAGGTATACTTGTTCTAGTTTGAAAGGGGTGTTCTCATTTTTCATTATATCATCTTGGGAGGGTGTTTTTCTTCACATTTTTGTTATTTTCCTCTCATAACAACAGTATATAATGATCTGATATGATAATGTTGAGCTCAACCAGCAGTAGTACTGTTGGTGAATGCTCTTGTATTTTCATTTGATACTTACCCCATTGAACAAGTGGTTTCTCCTGTTGAATAAGTGGTCGAGCTTTATTTTATGTTACTTGTTACTCCCGTTGAATAAGTGGTTGAGTTCTCATTTACTTTCTTGTTATGCTCGCTGAACAAGCAGAGGTTGGTCAGCTTGCTGCCAAGTGCTTTACTTTTTGTAGTTCCCACTGAACAAGAGGATGTTGACTTTCATGCATTTGGCTTTGATTGCTCACCCCATTGAAGAAGTGGTAGCATAGAAGATTTCAGTTTGTAAGCCTTCTCACTGTATGCTCTCACCTTGCCCACATTGGGATCTGGGTGATCAGAAAGTGGAAGGTATATATTTCAGTTAGCTTGTTTTCTGTAATGCAAGATCCACTTTTACCGTATGCTCTCACCTTGCCCACATCGGGATTTGGGTGATTAGGAAGTGGAGCATTGTTTATCCAGTTGAGTATTACTATTGCTTTTTGGCTAACGCTAATGGGTGAAGGTTTTTGAAAAAAATTAGAGGTGGGTTATTACAGTGGTATCAGACCCGTTTTTCCTGCCAGCCTATGGGAATTCATTAATAACTCAGAGTTATGACAATGGATTTCAACAGAGTTGAAAATCAAATCAAGAAGAGTTATGAAGAAGAGGCTACCCAACTCTTTAAAGAGTATCAAACCATGCCTGACGGGTTTAGAAACACAGTTTCTTTTGACTCTTTCTTGGGTGTTGTAATATTGAGACCTAGAAAAAAGGGTTTGGTTAAGTACATCAGAAGAACAATGAAAGAAAAATTAGAACTTGCCATTGACGAAGGGTCAGAGAAAGATGTACTTGTTTGTGGTTTGCAGCCAACAAGTAGGCATGATGAAGGCGAGAATCAGTCAACTTGCATTGATGATGGGACTTTGAGTCTTAAAGAAAATGAAGGTACAAGTGAAGAGCACATGACACTTCAAGATGACTGTGAGATTGAAGAAAAGTCACCTATCAAAACTGCGAATGAAGAACACATGAAGTTTGAGGAAGATACCACTATGGAAATTGTCAAACCTTCCATGATGGATTGGTTTCAAGGAGGTATGAGTTCGTTGGTTATTCCTCTAGGGGAACCTAGCATTGCTTTATCACCTTACCTTGTCTTAGCAAGGAATCAAATGGTGGCTTGGATGACGTTGAGTTGGATGTTGTTCATACATATGATGGCAGTGTAGAAAGTCTAGTATGTGGTGAACAAAGAGGTTTAGTTAGGACTGATTTGATATTGTAAGATATGGAGGTGAATGAGTATCATGGTGCTAGTACCAGGGAGTTGAAGAGTGACTTATTCACAGGGACATGCGATCATGAAGAGTACAGTGATCACATTTTCCTTGAGCTGAGCGATTAGCCCTTTAGCACATGGGACTTGGGTGTGTTGGCACGTAAACATAATGAGGATCCTACGTGGGTGAATTTCCCTTTGACCCAAATGATGTTCAAAACTCAGAACACAATGTGAGCCATGAGATTGTTGTTGAAGATGTCTTTAATGAAGAAGTTTGTATGGCGAAGCTCCAAAATGATTTCTTTGAGAAGATTGCAACCACTAATGAAGAGTTTGATGCTACTAAAATTTTCGAAACAACACCTATTGGGGAGCATATTCATCATTCCACTGATAGTAATCTAGATTTTGAGTGGGAATCTCCTATACATGAAGAACATCAATTCAACTTCATAGAGAATCCAGTAGAGGAGCATGATGAAATAGAGCGTGATGAGGATTTTAAATCAGCATTCAGTAGTGACTCATTGCTTGAGTTGGAAGCTACCATGACTTTTGATCAAAGTGATAGTGAGGAGGAAGTAGAGTTAGAGGATCATATGGTTCCTAATAATGAAGATATTTCCAAATTTTGATTACATGGAGAACCAAGTCACTTGGTTGAACAAAGACCTAGGGAGTTGTGTGAATTGAAGAATCAACTCTTGGTCACTAATGAGGAAATTTAGGTCCTCACAAGGTTGGACAACACTCACAAGATCCTTGAAATCCTCATGCAGAACGGTGTTGAGGGAAGAGCTACTTCTTCAAACTTGCATCTTATCCAAGACTCTCTTTGGAAACTGTGTAAAAAGAGTACTTGCACTTAATTAGAGATTGGGATAATGCCATCGAATTTGTAAAGGAGGCTATCAGTGCATTCAAAGAAAGGGAGAGGAAGGTTGATGAGCTTTCTCTTGAGTTTGTTTTGACAAAAGACATATTAGAGAATACTCAGATGGCACTAATGGAGGTAGAAGATCAGCTCGTTGATACCAAGCTTTTTAGAGAACAAGAGAATGAATAAAGAGTTGATGAAATCAAGCAAGTAATTGATGAGCTTGATAGTCTTCAAGAGGAGTTTGACTTAGAGGCATTCCAAAAAAAATTATCAGAAGTTGCATGTGCAGATTTGGATTAGCAAATTGGATTTGAGCAAGAGAAAAGGGATGACTTTCAAATTCTTGATAATCCTCTCTTTGAGTGGGTGTAGAGTCAATTTATGATAATCCACTCTTTGTGTTGGAAGATGAAACATTTGGTGAAGTTTCCAAGCATGAGAGAGAGTGTGGTTTCTAGCTTATTGATGATTTGAGATCAAAACATGAGGACGTGTCAAACTTTGTGATTGGTAATTTTCAAGGTTGCTTGATAGTGAATGCATAAGTGGGGTTGAGGATGAAAATTCCACATGGAAGTGTTGGATCATGGTGATTTCAAAATCTTTGACATCAAGGTGTTATCAAAACATGGTTTGGCAGTTGTTGGGAATTTCATTGCAATAGCAAGAAAAGGAGATTTTAGGCTTGTTACTTATGAAGACAAGGTGATAGAAGAACCATTATCTCGAATTGATTTGCTTCCTATGATGAGATGTGGTGGATTGGATCCTTGTGATAAGGAGGTTGGCCTTGTGGGTGCACTGCAAGGAATGAAGTATCATCTTGAATCTAATAACATTGGTATGGTAAGCCCTTGTGAAGAGGTTTCAAATGTTCACAAAATTCTTGGGATTATGTCACACAAGTTAATGAATCGTTGGTAGCCTCGGATTGACTTGTGGCTTCAAATGAAGGGGTTGTTGAGATTGAGCAATCAGGATCAGTGTGATAGAAGTGTACAAGCGCCAATCAACTGTTTCTCTAATCCATTCACTTGTACTTATGATTGGGGCAGTAGATTAATTTTCAGTTATGTCTTTGATGATGAAGTGTAGGAAGCTGAGAATGAGGAAGTTAGCATTAACTTTCTCAACTTTACCTAGAGGATGCCACAAGGTGTTGATTGTGAGGAGCAATTCTCCAAGGAGTTGACTGAGATCTTGTTGAGATTGATTTCTCTTCTTACAGGGGAACTTCAGGAGATTACATTTGTAGGCACCCAGCAGAATAGTGTTCCTAGTTGGGGGAGCTACAGATTCCTTAGATTTATTTGGGATCTTGGAGTCATGTTGAGTTTTATTCAGAATCAATCAATGCGTGTCTTGCGATTGCTTGAGGACAAGCATTTTTGGGAAGGGAGGATTGTAATGCCCCCCTTTTAGCCCTATGCTTTTCAGTGGCTGTTAACCTATTTCCGGAGTTTCATAGGCTACTCGGAGGCGTTTTTAGGGTTTACAAGGTTCTTGGAGGTTTCTCATCAGCTTTCCAGGAGGTTGTAGGAGTTTGCTAGAGGGTTTTTTGGGTCTTTCTAGATTTGCTGAGATCCTTGGTGGGCAATCATTGCTATTTTTAGCACTGTATCTTTTTAATACTTACTATTTTTAGTAAGTCACAACTGCATCTTAGAATGTGCTTATTTTGAGTTTGGACACACTTACTATTTTTAGCATATGCTATTTTTAGTAGTGCTATTTTTGGCAGCGGTTTTGGCAACAGTTCAGTGCAGGATTACTATTTCTGACAATAGTGGCAGTTGCAGTGGTTGGCATCTTGAAATTTTTAGTAGTTGGCTTCTCCACCTTCTTTGGAGTTCAAAAATGGAAAGGTTTGCAATTTAAGTTTATTTTTTAAAGTTAAAGTCACCTTTTGACCCCCACGCCTAGGATGCATAGCTTAAGTTGTTTTTAAAAGGTGGACTTGAGCTTGGACGCTAGGATGGGAGACTTAAGTTGTTTTAAAAGTAAATTTTATGCATAGCGAAGGTGGATGCCAAAGTGAAGATATTAGGTGATTTTAATAAAGTATTTTATTTCCCAAATGTGGCGTCCCATTTTGGGAGGGAAAAAGCAATTCAAACTTTTGGGTATCAGAGTCTATATATACACCCTCATTGCTCTCATTTGGATATGCTAATTTGATGTAACGAAGTGCTACCGAAATGCAGAATGATCTCCTTGGGCTTTGAGGATGAAATCCAAGTTGACTTTAGTTTCGAGATTGAAAGATATCTTCTAGCTAAACAGTGTTGTAGTTCCGTCTCAGGGGTTGCAGTGGGACTTATTTTGGTGATGGCTATCTCATTTCTTTTAGTTCTTGCTAGTTTTGATGTCTTCTAGATATATTTTGGTGTGTGTGTGATGTTTTGCAGTTTGGAGGCATTTTTGGTGTGTTTAATCAGATTTGGAGGTTGCTGGTTTGTGCATAGCTGACCCACCTTTTTGCTGACGCTGCCTGGAGAAGTTATTATTATTTTGTGGGTATTGGTTCTATGCTTTTCTCATGCTTAGGGTGCCCCTTTGCTTAAGGTTTGGTGATTTTTGAAGGAGTGTGGGTTTTTTTAGAGCTGGTCAACCTACTTGGGGGCTGTACATCTTGGCTGAAGGTGGTTTTTGACATGTGACATTGCTGATCAGTCTTGTTTGGGGTCTCTCACAAGCTCACCTTGGATGCCTAGGCTTGCTTCACCATTTGCAAGTGGTTTGGTGAGATTCCGTTGAGTTTTGGAGGAGTTATGCTCGTTTGAAGGTTGCTGGTTGGGGTTTCAGACCTGCTGTTCGTGCATATCAGATTGCTTTCAGTGCATCAGACCTGTTGCAACAGCTTACATAACCTTCGACTAACCTCCGGTGGCCCTATCTTGAGGTATACTTGTTCATTCTTCATTATATCATCTTGGGAGGGTGTTTTTTTTTCACATTTCTGTTATTTACCTCTCATAACAGCAGTATGTAATGATTTGATATGATTATGTTGAGCTCATTGTAACACCATCGGTAGTACTATTGGTGAATGCTCTTGTATTTGCATTTGATACTTACCCCACTGAACAAGTGGTTGCTCCCACTGAATAAGTGGTTGAACTTTACTTTATGTTACTTGTTACTCCTGTTGAATAAGTGATCAAGTTCTCATTTACTTTCTTGTTATGCCCGCTGAACAAGCGGAGGTTGGTTGGCTTGCCGCCAAGTGCTTTAGTTTCTATACTTCCCGTTGAACAAGCGGATGTTTACTTTCATGAATTTGGCTTTGATTACTCACCCCACTGAAGAAGTGGTAGCATAGAAGATTTCAATTTGTAAGCTTTCTCACCGTATGCTCTCACCTTGCCCACATCAGGATTTGGGTGATTAGAAAGTGGAAGGTATCTATTTCAGTTAGCTCGTTTTCAGTAATGCAAGATCCCCTTTCACCATATGCTTTCACCTTGCTCACATTGAGATCTGGGTGATCAAAAAGTGGAGGGTTGTTTATCTAGTTGAGTATTACTATTGCTTTTTGGCTAATGCTAATGGGTGAAGATTTTTGAAAAAGGGTGGGTTATTACATTTTTTTTGTTGGGGGGACAGTCCTTGTGGAACATTGGTTATGAAGCAGAGAATGAGTCATTGGCTTAATAACTTCACATTTAGAGTTCTGGTAGATTTTTTTCACTAGTTACTTGGAGACTATATCTTGTACCCTAGTACTCATGTCATGTATTGGAAACACATTGCCGTGTTTGGGATACTTATGGGGATGTCTCTAGACAGTAGCAAACTTCAAATAAAGTTTTTCTGTGTATTTATATGTCTCCTAGAAGCATCCTTGAAAAATGGGAAACTTTCTCTAGATGTTTCTAAGATATATCACATGATATACATTGGGTTTTCCTAACATGCTAATATGTGGTTGACAAAAAGCTTAAAAAACTGAATTAATACACTAATAGACTTGTAATTTTCTATATTTTTGATAAAAATTATATGTTTATTTGTTGCAGAATTTTTTTCTTATCAATATCCAACAAGATAATAATACAAAGAGAAACTATAATAAGGCTCAAGACATGTAAGTGTATTGAAGTTTTATCAATTGGTTGAAAATATAGTCATCTCCAAGGATTCCTATACAGAGTTTTTAAAATAATGTCATTCTTGTCATTGTTTCTATTTGCCATCCCCAAGTGATTATGGTTTAAAATTTAATTGTTTATATCATGATGATGATTATCGAATATCAATATAATCAATCTTTTCCTTGTTCACATCTATTTCAATATTTTTTTTTTTAAAATATAGTTTCAGAAGTCATGATTTAATTGCGATCAATCACCTCTCGACTAATCCTGATTTTTTTCAATTCAAAAATCATGGTTTCAATAAAAAATCAGGTCAGTGAGTCATTGACTGGTAAAATCTGGAAAAAAAATGCTAGTTGCAATAAAATCACAACTTTCCATTATTTTTTGGTCAAAAAATTTAGGGTTTCTGGGTATTTTTCTCATTTCTATGACAATTTTTTTTATATTTCCTAATCCAATCCTAACTCTATCCCTTAAAATGATAATTTTTTAATTCTTAAGCATTTGCATAGTTGCCAGAAGACTGGTATTGGTACTGGTACAGGAGACTGGTACCGGTATCGGTGCATCTATTTTTGAAAAGTAGGAAACAAGGGTACTTGGAGACGCCATTTTTCTTAATATAATTTAATATAAATTTGCTACTTTAAAATTTGAAAATATCATGACATTGAACTTTCAAAACAAGAACACTAATAAAGTTTAACATTAAATTTAAAGTTTAAACTTACAAATGTCAAAGAGTCAAAGAGTTCATACTACATATTTGATATTACATATTGAAATTCAGGAATGTCAATTCGTTTTTTTTTTCATATGGAACTTGTCGAAACGTAGGGGTTTTTTGTTTATTTTAAATGAAAAATTAAGGAAATGTTTGCAAGACATCTCCTACAAGTAGGGATGTCTCTGACGCATTTCTGGTATAGGGAAATGTGTCCCAGGGGGTTAGAGACATGTCTTGGTGCAACTGTGAGCATTTGTCTTTTACATTCTTTTGAGTTGCATATCCATTGTATACTTTTTTTTCTTTCTAAATTTAAATTATATATATTATATCTTGCTGTCTTCAAGTACCCATCCCCAAGTTTTTTTGAAAATTGTGTACTAGTACATCCTTGTCTCCTGTACTAGTGCCAATCCCCGTTTTATGTGGACTATGAATGCTTTATTGTTTATTTCTTGGAAAGCCAATGATTGGTAAAAGGTATTGGACGAGGGACATTGTTTTGACAGAGTTAAATTTTCATGAAATCTTGAACTCTTGGACTTTAGCCTGGCAATCTATAGTTGCCAAATTTGACTTACCATTATTGTGCATGAATCACAAATGGTAGACACATGTGTGGTTCACATTGATTGGATAGGTGGTGGACTAGTGTTGTTCTCTAGACAACAAGGTTAATTTTATATTTGTTTTATGTGTGTCTGTGTAAGCCTTAGATTAATTTTATGAGCCCTATGTGGGTAGTGTGCAACTTGTGCATTGGTGTTTCACAGAAACTGTAAGATGAGAGGAGTTTTGGTCTCTTTGTTGAGCCCAGGACTTCCTTACCTGTTTTAGGTAAGAAATACCCAACAGAACCCTTATATACCACAAAGGAAAAATCTTATATGTATATATATATATATATATATGCAGAATCTGTTATTTCAAGCTTGATCACCTATGATAATTGTGATTCTTCTAGATTTTTTTTGGTTGAAAGTAAAAACATAATTAAAACTTCTACTTCATTCTCTTCTCATAAAATATTTGCCATAGAACCTTGTTTTTATGAAGTGAACTGACTACTCTATTTTCCTTGGACTATGGGTGTTTGTGTGATATTTTTCATGATTTTTAAATTTCAGGTTAAATCAGATGCCTGAAACATGGATGAAACAACTTATGGAAAGGACAATTGCAAAGGGTCAAACTGTTGATGACCTGTTGAGGAGGAGTGCTGGGATTCCAGCTGCATTTATTGCATTTTTTCTTTCAGAGCCAGAAGGTACACCCAAAAAGCTTCTTCCTTCAGCAATGAGGTGGCTGATTGATCTTGCAAAGTCTTTTTTGTCAAAATCAGATAATCTTTGTGGAAATTGTGTCTCAAATTGTGATCCACTAAGATTGGATGAGGAAGATAAATCATGGAGTACAGAATCTCTACCTTTGCTATCAGCTGAGGAATCTCAAAACCTTTCTAAGCAGCGAGATGAAGGTGTGGTGCCCACAGTACATGCATTTAATGCCCTGAAGGTTGCTTTTCATGATAAAAATCTGTCCACAGATACTTCAGGCTTCTGTGCAGAAGTCCTGATAATTGCAATATGCTCATTCTCTTCTCATTATTGGGAAATACGAAATAGTGCCACTCTTGCCTTTACTGCTTTGGTTCATCGTATGATCGGTTTTCTAAATGACCATAAACAAGAATCAGCACGTCGTGCCATGACTGGGTTTGAATTCTTCCACAGGTATTTCTCATACATTCTACTGATTATTTCATATGTATTTGGCCCATTCAGTTTGAAACTTTACATCAATTAAGATATATATGTAGTCTGTATCAGGAGAACGTCTTGACAATGAAGTGTCAAATAATAGATTCTGAATAGCTTTAATCCTGTTTAAAGCTTTCAATGTTACTGATTTGTTTCTGTTCTCTGAATGCCTGTTTTTAAACTATGTTAGATTCCTTTTCTTATGTTTCAGGAATCTAGATGGGTATTCAATCATCTGCTCATTGCTACTTGATTTTAGTTAACAGTTAATGTTTTGATAATTTGTTTTGTATTTTGAAGGTACCCAACATTACATCCTTTCCTTCTAAAGGAGCTACATAATGCAACAAAGCAGCTAGAAGGTGGTGTCTCCCAATATTGGAGATACAATAAGCTGGGAAAAAGCTTGCATCCAAGCTTGGTTCCTGTTCTAATCATTCTCTCTCGACTGAAGCCTTCCATAATCAGCAGTGGAACTGAAGATTGGTTGAATCCTTCTGTCTTCATGCCTTATATCAGAAGATGTGCAACTCAGTGCAACTTAAAAGTTCGTATTCTTGCATCAAAAGCTTTAGTGCCATTAGTATCTGGGGAGAATTTGTTGAATATCTTGATGGACATTGCCAGTGGATTGCCCAAAGCAGATATCCAAATGGGGAACAAGAAACTGGTGAATTCTGCACCAGGGACTACTCTGAATTTGGATAATGTAGCCCCATTGAACAGGCAGTCTATTTCTTTCAATTCCATTCATGGAATACTGCTACAAATTGATTCTCTTCTAAGTAATAATTGCATGATCATACCAGATGTGGTTAAGAAAGATGAAATTGTCAGTACATTGCTTCCAGTGCTTGAAAGTTGCTCAGGGCTTGGTAGTAGCAAGCTTTGTTCTTGTCCTATGGTCACTGCTGTCTATCTGCAGGTTTTAGAAGACTTACTTAAAATTGCAGGAACATGTCCTGCAAGCTGTCATTTCAAGAAAATCCAAAGTATGCTTATATATTTTAGCTCTGAATGTTTAGATGTTTCTGGTGTGCTCCAATCTGAGATTTATGATTCTACAAGAATAGACCTTCGTCAGCAGGCAGTTACATTCTATTTCAATACAATGATGATGAAGCATTCAATCTTATGTGCAGAAGGTTCAGGAGCAGATACTAGCATGCCTCGTTTAATTCCAAACAGTTTACCTTCTTGTTATAACTTTGAATCTTCAAATTTGGCATCCAGATATGAAGATTCTTCAAGTTTCCTTGAAAGACTAAAAGGTTGCTTATCTGATTCTACATATGAAGTCAGGTTGATTTCATTAAAGATGCTTTATCAATTTATCAAATCTCTTGAGTCAAAGACTGCCAACAAAGGATTTGGTACATTTGTTGATAATATCCATCAGTGGCTCCAAGCTAATTTGCAAGCCACTCTACTAGAGCGACTAGAATTGGAGACAAATCCTAAATGTCTCCGCCGCACTCTCCAAGTTCTTTTCCTCTGTTATTCATTTGATATTCTCAGTTCCAGCAGTTCGATAACTAAAGATGAAAATAATCTTTGCTGGATGGATCATCAAGCTGTCCTGGATTTCTGGTCTAAGCTTGTGAAAATTCAGGGAACTGCAAGGTATGACAAGATAGAAGAAACATTGATCCTATGCTTTGGAGTCTGTATTAAGCAAATCAGCAAATTTATTAAATCTTCACTTGTGTCAGAGATTTCACTCAATGAAGTGACAAACCATGCTGAACAGAAGATCAAGTGTGAGAAGTCAGACCAGTGGAGAAAAACCTATGAATGCATTTGTTCTTGGAGTGTTCTAATCAAGAAATACAGTGATCCAAGTGAATCTGTAAACATGAGGAATGCAACTGCAGAGGGTATTGTAGCCTCTGGACTCCTGGAAGAGGTTAGCTGGATAGGTTCAAGAATTTCCAATAGGAGATCACCTCTTAAGATGAACTTCTCTATGAACACTTATGAGGAAAATATAGATCAGTCAGAAGGGCTGGACTTGTTTGCCAGAGCCATACTAGATGCATGGTTCACATGCATTAAGCTCCTGGAAGATGAAGATATCAACCTGAGACAGAGGCTTGCTGTTGCTGTAGTAAGATCTATGAGTTCCACACCATGTAGCTATAGCAATGTGAAGAACATTGTGCCTGCCCAAGTTGAAAGAGTGCTTGAATTATGCTTTGATTTTCTGACAGCGAGCTTTACTCACTGGCTGGTATATTTTGATTGTCTTGCTAATTGGGTGCTTGGTTCAGAAGATCATATCTGGATGAAAAAAAGTGGGGACATGGTCCGCAGATTATTTGACAAAGAACTTGATAACCATCATGAAGAAAGACTTCTGACCTCTCAGCTTTGTTGTTTGCATTTGCAGAGGTTTCTTAATGACCAAGTATTGGAATCTGACCTTCAAGGTACCAAAATAATTCGTTCCACTATAGTGGAAACTACCCATGTGAATAGTAGGGAAGAAATTCATCTATTAATCCATAAATGGAGGATGAAATATTTGTCTAAGATAATATCATTTGTCAAGCATTGTATTGCCTTAGAGAGCAGTATGAGCTGGGTGGGTGGCATAGGTAATCATCAGGATGTATTTAAGGTTATATATCCCTGCCTTCTGGGACTTTATACCTTTGCATGTCATCGGCATGGGAAGGAACATCACGATCCATCTCAAAATAATTGTCAGAGGGAATTGCTTTGCACTTTTACTGAACTTACTGAATTGATGGCTCCATTGCTTTCAAATCCTCTCATTTCAAATCTCTATATAAAAATGCTTCAAGCTTATGAGAATCAATTGACGGTCAACCTTGGTTCAAAGGATCTACGGGATTTGAAGAGTGCTTCCTGGTGTCAAGATTTTGATCCATACTTTCTTGTCAAATAAAGAGATCTTGGTCATTTGATGAACATTTGAATGGCATTCACTGCATTTACAGTCAGTTACATTTCTTCCATCAGACCCTCATCCATATTCTTAATCATCAGATGTGGGAGTAAGGTGCTGGGCAAAGGATGACTGTTTTATTACATTGAGAATATTTTGGCTTGCGGCATAATTGACGAAGAAAAAGCATTTCTATTATTTTTATGGTTTTCTGCCTCAATGGCAATGACAAATATAGTCATTGATCCATGAAATCATAACCCCTTGAACACGGTGGCTGGTTGAGCGATTTGTTTTATATGGATGCATATTTTGATGTATGTGACGGCGATTTTGGAACCTAACAAAAAATAATGTTTGGCCATTTTGTAAAGAGGAGACTGGCACCTCAAAAGCTGATGCAGATTGGAATGGACATTTGTTCACTACAATGTTTCTGCTTATTATGTAAAATATGCCAGCGCATTCTTTTGTTAATGAATGAGGGGATAAAAGGTTTGAACTCTCGTGACACCCAGAATGCTAAAATTTGACAGGAGCCTTTTGTATTCAGATCATGTTTTCCTACTCTTATATCATGCATGCTGGAAGTAATAATGACACGCCTATTCTACATTCAATTGCATACTTCTCATCTATGTTCTTTTAATTGTTAGTGATTACTTTTAAAATCAATATTCAATATAACCGTGAGTAAAATTGCAATGGTTTTTGTTATAAAATAACAAATGCAGAATTTCAATGTAAGATCACAACTCTAGGTGGTTAAGTGTAGTTCATATACCTCCTCTAGGCAGAAGTAGAGCACACCCAAAAGCATAAAACAAACATTAAAAAATTTAATGGAAGACCATAAAAAATTTAAGCAAAACTTGCATCTATTGAGCATTTGACCAAGTCATGTAGGAAGACCACCATGAGCTACATTCAAGCCCAAGCCACCAACACTTGCTATATGAGTCACCCTCCTTTGCTTGCCTCACCACTCACACCTTGTCATTTGCACGGCTACCTCTTAAGCTTTTAGTCACTGATTAAGGAGGATTGTGGCTTTGATTGACTCATGGCACGATGACATTACTTCATACCATATGCCATATTCACTAGAGGCGCAAATATCTTTCCTAAAACAAATGAAATTTTTATTCCTCTCCATTTGAGCTACACATCTTTGCTAGTGTTAGCCTTGTTTGTGTAGTTATTCTATAACGTTTCTAGAAAAATAAAAAAATAGAGGATGCAAGTCAACATAAGACATTACCATCTTGTAGCACACATTTAATCTCTTAGTTTCTATATATATTGCATAGTATAATCTTGCAATTTACAGTTTTAATACAATGTATTCTCTTGAATCTCTCTTGTTGAATAACACTCTACAAGAGTTCTTTCACTCTTATCACTCTTGCATTCAGTTCTGTTCATAACACATTTGAATTCATTTAATTTTATTGCCTCCCTGGAACACCCAGGTCCCAAAATAAGGCTATCATGCATCCTTTTCTACATTTTGTATTCTCATTGACATGAGGTATGAGTTAAATAAGCTTGGTCCTAAAGTCACGACTCCTTGTACCCCTACAGTACTAAAATGGTACTATTCACCCTTGCCACTAGGTTCGTTTTATCCTATTTTGGTTGTTTAGGATGTTGCTCTTGTTTTTGTGATCTAGATGCATTTGAAACCAAATAAATGCTATGAAATCCCTTCATTATCATTAAAACATACGCATAAATTATATAGGAAAACAAAGGAGTTTTGAGCCTAAAAAGCAAAACTACATGAAAGTGCTCAAAAATCCACGAGTGAAAATGGGGTTTTCATTCGAAGTTTGATATTGCGATTGGATTTTGGGAAGAGCCTTCTAGGCTCAAAGTGCCAAAAATGATTCATTTGTGTGAAAGACAAGCAAAGGAGTGAAAGTAGAGTTAAAAAATAAAGGAAAAATATCATTTTGATAAAAGAAGCACATGAAGCGACACTTTTTAGTAATATGTCAATAATGTTCAAAATCTAGTCTAAGTGCAAGAAAAGCCCATGAAGTGACACTTTTAGTAATGTGCCAAAAATGTTCAAAATCTACAAAGTGCAAGAAAATTACTTTACCTTTTTTTTAACTAAATTTTTTAGTTTTAAGCGAGAGTGTTTGAAAACATCCCAAATTGGTGTTTATGTGATAATTTTTCAAAAATAAAAATAAGATTTAAAAAATATTAAAAAAACCATGAAAAGAAAAGTGAAAATTTTAAAGTTGAAAATAATATTTTTATGCCTTAGCATCACCTTGAAAGCAAGGTAAGTAGAAAGACTTCCTTAACTAATCTTAGAGGAGAGTATTGAGCAAATTTTAGATCTTTACAATTATAGAAAGGAAAAACACATATACAAAATAAACAAAATAATATCACAACATAGCTGTACGTGGGGAAAATCCTTTTGGGAGAAAAACTCCACTCCAAAGCAACCCAATGTATTATACAATAATCTAAATACAATTACAATACACTAGCAAAGCAAGCCTCTATAGGAGTATCACCAACTAGAGATGTGGAGTAATTTTGGTAGCATAAGACTACCTACAAACTCACTACTCAATACTTCCATCTCAAGTACTATAAATAGGAATAGTACATGAAACTATCAAATGGTAATTACAAACCCATGAGCTAGAACCATTGAAAAAAGTGGTGCCCAAATACCTAGTTAGAAAATCAACACCCATATCCCAAGATGAACTCATAGGCTAAAAATAGTATATTTCTTCAAGCTGTCAGAAGCAAATCATAAACCACTCACCATATTGGGTGTTCCATTTTTGCTTCATTATATCCATTCAAAGATGCCTTATGACACATAACATGTATCATAAGTTGTTCAACAAGTGCAACTCCCTCTTACAACTCTTTTCTATGTCTATATTTTTACATTTTCAGTGTAGGAGCCCCAACTTTTGGAGGCCATAACTTTTGATTTGAGAGGCTATTGGGGACCAATTTTTAAACTACAGAGATTGAAAAGGTATAAGAAAAAATCCTCCTTGGAAGAAATATCTGAACAATTAAATTTATTATTTCACCCAAAAATAAAGTCTGTAGCCTAGAAATTGAGTTTTTTTTTTTCATGTTACCAACACTTATGAGTTAGTTGGTAGGGGTCAAGAGGCCCATATACTTATAGAACCATCTAAACTTTTTTGTGCTCATGGGCTTCATTTCGGCATCTGCAACATTCTACAAAGTGTCAGATTTCTCCAACGTCACCCTCCCATCCTCTACTATATTATGAACAAAATTGTATTGGATGTTAATATGCTTTGTCCTCACATGAAAGGTTGGGTTCTTTGCTAGAAACATGGTACTTTGATTATTATATAGAACTATAATAGCTCTTAGACTCCACATCTAAACATAATTGCTTAAACTAGATGGCTTCCTTACAAGAATGAGTAGCTACTATGTATTTTACTTATGTAGTGGACAAAGTGATCACAACCTATTTCTTGCTCATCCAATTGATACCACAAAACATAGTGGAAACATATCCACTCGTGGATCCTTTGTTATTAACATTCCCATTCCAATTAGAATCCACAAATCCAAAAATAGTCACTAAGTGTTGGTTCCCTATAGATTTACCATGATAAGAGATAAAGTACTTATAGGTACCCCACAAATATTTGAAGACCCTTTTCATTGCATCCCAATGTACTTGTCTAGGATTAGCCATGAAATGACTAAGGAATCCCACTATTTGGACATTATCCACTCGTGTGCATACTATATCATACATTAAGCTTCTAACAACACTAGCATAAGGTACTCTAGCCATATCCTCCATCTCACTAGGAGAAGTTGAACACTACTCAACTGATTAGTCTTCATTGAAATATGAAGATGCAAAGGTCTACAAGTTGACATGTTGAATCTCTCCAACACCGAGTTCACATATTTACTCTATCCCAACTAAAAATTTATGTTATCTCCATCTCTTCTGATCTCCATCACCAAAATTAACCTAGCTACCCCTAAGTGCATCTCAAACTATGTGAAAAGTTGAGACTTAATTTCATAAATCGTACCTTTCTTACATATATATATATATATATATATATATATAATGAAATATAAAATAATAATAAGGAAGTGATCATTGCTCATCTTAGAATAGATGCAATGATTTGATTTGGACCTTAAAAATCTCAATCCCAACATAAATGTATCAAATTTTTGGTACCAAATCCTAGGGAATTTCTTAAGACCATATAAAGATTTCTTTAACTTACAAACCAATTTTTTTCTCAAGGTCATTAGAGTTTTCTCAAATATGTGACCCATCCTTTGTTTCCATAACATATTTTTTTTTTATAGGGAGCTTAGCCTCCAAAGCATGAGCACCCTTGGGTGCTTAGAAAGCATGACCATTGGAAGTGGATGCAACACTTCTTTTTACTCTTGATTCCATCGATGAAGGTGAATATTTTACAGATCTCTTCATTGCAAGAACAAAATAACTATTGCACTAAACTATGCGTGGATCCAACTAAAATATAGTATCTATTCAAACACCCATAGAAAGAACCATAGCTCATTTGAAAATCTTGCACCCTCCACTTGTTAAAACAACTTGTACACATGAATCATTCAATTTATTCACATAAAATAGGTTTCATGTCAAACTAGGGGAATGTAATACATTGTTTATCCTCTTCACTCATCCATAATAAAATTGAATAAAGACTCTTCCAAGACCAAAAATACTTAGACATGAATCATCTTGTAGACACACCTTTTCACCATCATATTCTTCATATTTTTTAAACCAACCTTGATGTGAGCTCATACAAAAAGATGCACTCGAGTCTATTACCCACACACTTTTTGATGGATGTGGATCCAAAGCTACAACAAAGTCATCACCATCATCCTAGGAGGACTTTTTGGACTCATCATTATATTATCTCTTTCTCTTTATCTTTTCATCCTTACAATATCTTGTATAATGTCCTATATTGCATAGTTCTAATAGATTTCTTTGGCCTTAGCAAGAGATTGAGACTTCTCATATGATTTAGATCTAGACTTGTTTTGCTTCTTTTCCTTGAATTTTTATTTCTATCTACCATGAACACCTAAGACCTCTTTGAAATGTTTAGATATCTTTCCTCACATATTTGTAAAAATAAATGATGCAACCATCTCATCCATTTTCAATTTGGTGGTAGTATTCAAATAAGCATAATAAGGTGGCCCCCAAGAATTTGCAAAGAACACAAAAAAATCATGCAATGATCCTCCTCCATTTTAATCCAATGGAGTGAAATTGGCCAACAATCACGTTAAATGCATTCAACTATTCAACCATTGAGCTACCACCCTCCATCCTAAAAGTATACAACTTTTTTAGAAAGAGTTTGTTAACCAAATATTTAACTTGATACAAATCTCCCAATTTATTCCAAATAAGTGATATGGCAATCTCTTCATCTACATTCAACAATATTAATTGGCCAAATAGAGTATAATGTGACCCTTAGCATTTCTATCCATTTTTATTTATTTTTATTGTGCCATAGTAGTTGGTTTGGATCAAGATACCATAGCCCATAGATCTCCATCCATGAGCATATATCTATTTTGAGATTCTAAAGCTTAAAGTTTGTGGCTGATAACTATATTTCTATTCTAGATGTGTTTTCCATTCTTGTAATAAGATCAAACCCTACTATGCAGTATTCCACTCAAACAAATATTAGTTACAAAACCCTCTGCTGAACACCTAGAATTTGACGCAATCAAGCTTTAATACCAAATGAAAAGAAACAAGGTACATGGAAATGCTTCCTAAGCTAATCTTAGAAAAGAGTATTGTGTAAATCTAATCTTTAAAAATAAAAAAATGAGAAAAACATATCAAATATAAATAAAATCATACCACAACAGATGTGTACATGGGGAAAACCTTTTAAGGGAAAAACCCCACACTCCAAAGCAACCCAATGTACTATTCGATAATCTAAACATAGATACAATACATTTGTAGAGCAAGCCTTTATATGAATATCACCAACTAGAGATCTAGAGTAATTCCAATAACATAGTAGTACCCACAAATTTATTACTTTATACCTCCATCTCAAGTGTCATATAAATAGGAGAGTTACCACACAAAACTATCAAATGGTAATTACAAAACCATGAGATATTTTTTTTTGTCCCCTTTTTGTAATAATTTATGTTGTGGGTTAACTACCTATTTCCTATTTTCCACACCTTCCCTAGTCCAAATTTGTGTGTGTTCTCCCTCTTCTTTCCTTTGTATCTGTGTAAGGTCCCCAAGGTCTCTAAGTTGGGGGCATATCCAATCTTCTAAGTGTTTGTCAATCATCAAGGTTTTGGAGCTCCTCATCTTGAAATGGCTTTCCATCTAAGTCCAATATTTCTCAAGTCCCTTTAGTGTTGTACTTTGAGACTTGTCCATCCTATTGTGCCTTCCTTTCACTCCCGCTAGGATACTTGGGTTTCCACTCCTAACATACCCTTCTCATGTCATGCCTAACTTATGATTCCCAACTCAATATTTTTACTAAGTGGCTTTGCTGAAGTTACTTGTGGCCTTGTTGAATGCACAAATCAACTGAAAGGGGGGGTGAATTAGTTGTACATTAAAATGTCAAAACCCTCACTAACATTCAGATCTACATTAGTCTATTAAAACCTTAACAACCATTAAACCCTTATCATGCATTAACAAAATATGAACATGAGAAACAATAATGCAAACAACGAATCCGGTTACATGAGATTACTCGGTGTCAGTTCTTGATTGCATTATTGAGAATCGGTTGGTGTCTATGGAACTTACTTTGGTTGGAAAGTTTATGGGACCACACCCTAATGTTGAGTTGGTCCGCAATCTTGCTTCTAAATGATGGAGGACAAAAGGCCAGGTGGAAGTAGTTGCAATGGCGAAAGGTTTTTTCTCGATCGTTCTCTTTCACCTATAACGAGGATATGGTCACTATTCTTATTGGCGGACTGTGGCTGATCGGTAAGTCATCCTTGGTTCTCAAGAAATGGGAGGCTAGTTTTAACCCCAGTTCTTGTTCTTTTTCATCAGCCCCTATGTGGGTAAGGTTTCTAGCTTTGCCTCTAGAGTTTTGGGACGAGCAAGTGTTTGTTGGCATCGCTAATATGTTTGGTAAGCTGCTTTGTATTGATCAAATGACTACCTCCAGGAAGAGGTTAGTTTATGCCCAGTTTTGTGTGATTGTAGACCAATATGCGGCCTACCTGAAAGGGTAACCATTAACTTGAAGCTGGGGGGCTGGAACCAATCGATCAAGTATGAATCCATTCCCTTTACTTGTTTCCACTGCAAAAAGGTTGGGCATTGGGCAAATAAATTCCCATTAAAGGATAAACCTGCCCTGCCCAGCTGCGTATGGAATGGAAGGAGAAACAAAATGTTTTGGAAGTTGGTGCTGTGGGAGGGGTTGAGGCTGCTAAGCTTTAGGTGTCTTTAGAGGATAGGGTTTTGGATACCTCTAGTAAGGAAGAGGGTTTGCTGGAAGGGATGAATGCTGAGGTTGTTCCCCCTCAGGGTGGTTGAATCCCATTAGGGGATATTCAGTTGGTGGAAGAAGGGGAAGTGGTTGCTGGTGAGGAGGATTTTCCTTCTTCTGAGGAGGGGGATATTAAAGTAGATGAGGCAATGGAGGTTGTCAAGGATCCCAAAACAACTGAGGCTGTGGAGACGGTTAAGGAACCGTCTATGTTGGTGACTTCCCCTAGAGATAGGGAGAAGGGTGGTATGGAGGTGGTTTGGTAGGACCCACCGGGGGCTTTTTCAAATCTGGTGCTAACCTCTTCTGTCAATGATTGTGGTATGGCATGCTCGCAACAAATCAAGGATCCTCATTTTTCTTCGGTCAAGACCAGAAATAGGAAGAAGAATTCATCACCTCAAGGGGTGGCTACTAGGAATCGGTCAAAGGCTGATTATGGGTTGGAACCAAGGGGCAAAGGGAGACCCACTTTGCTTTAGAGTAGGGAGAAGGAAAGTAAAGTCGATATTGTCGATGGCTCCCAGAAAACTCTTTTTGAGATGTGTCCGAAGGGAGCATCTCAGACTCCTCTATGAAGATTCTTTCATGGAATATCTGAGGGTTGAATAACCGACACAAGCAGGATCTCCTTGCTAACCTAGTGAGGGATCATAAACTGAATGTGGTCTTGATTCAGGAAACGAAAATGCCTGTTGAAAGGTTGGAATGTCTTGAAAAAAGACTCTTTAAAGAGTGTGGCCTTCATGGTTTTGATGTAGACGGTGCTTCTGGGGGCGTAGCTACTTTCTGGAATATGAAAGTTGTGGTTGGTAAGGCTGTCTATGGGGTTCCTAACCACATTGCTACTTCCTTTTACCATAGAATAAGTGAATTTTCATGGGTCGCTTTGAACATTTATGCTCCTAATGTCAAAAGTGCTCGAAAGCATTTTTGGGGGAATCTGTGTTCTTTCAAGGCTGATGTTCCCTCTGAGAATTGGTTGGTTATGGGAGATTTCAACACTTCGTTGAGTTATGATGATAAATTGGGCGGTTCTTAGATTGATGATGAGAGCATAGTTGACTTAATGACTTTTGTAAATGACAATGCTTTGTTCGATGTGGATCTGCATGGTTCCTCGTATACTTGGTCGAATCGTCGAATGGGTGATGCTTTAATCCAGATCAGGCTGGATCAGGCCCTTCTATCTCATGAGTGGTTGGCTCATTTTTCTTGCTCTCTTTCAGCCTTGAAAAGGTTGGAGTCGAATCATTTTCCTATTTCCTTGTCGGTTGAGGTGGTGGGTTGTAGGCATTCTTTTCCTTTTAGATTTGAAAAAAATGTGGACCTCTCATCCGGATTTCAAAGCTAAGCTTGCTTCATGGTGGGATATCCAGGTGGATGGGTTGGCTATGTACAGGGTGGCGAAGAAGCTTGCTATGGTTAAGGTCAATGTGAGGAATTGGAATAAGGCCTCCTTTGGCCACATTTTCCAAGAGAAAGCTCGCGTCAAGGCTGATCTTGATTGTGTTTAGCAGAGTATTCAAGCCAGAGGATATAATGATGTTGTAGTTAATGAAGAGAGTGTGCTTTTGTACCATCTCCATAATATAGTGGCTAGGGAGGAGGAATTTTAGAAACAAAGATCGTGGGCAGTGTGGCTTAATTATGGCGACAGTAATACCAAATTATTTCATCTCACCACGCTTAAGCATCGTGCCTCCAATCGTATCAAGTGCATTCGTTAGGATGATAGGGTAATTGAGAACGGGGACGAGATTAGGTGAGCAACTATTGCTTTCTTTTCAAACCTCCTGATTGATGATTTTTCCCCTTCCTTGGTTGATTAGGATCATTTGCTAGATGTCATTCCTCGTCTAGTGACAAATGATCTCAACCGTATGCTTTTTGGTATCCCCTATGTGGAAGAAGTTAGGAATGCTATTTTTTTCTTTGTTGGTAACAAGGCCCCCAGCCTAGATGGGTTCCCCATGTTCTTCTTTCAAGAGTTCTGGACGATTATGTCCAAGGATGTGGTGGATGCGACTAAAGAGTTTTTTGGCAGCCGTAATTTGCTTAAAGAATTGAATGCTACTTTTTTGGTGCTGATTTTGAAGATTCTTGGGGCCTCGACCTTTAATGAGTTCAAACCTATTAGCCTATGTAATTCAATTTACAAGATTTTCTCCAAGGTTCTGGTGGTTAGGCTACAGAGGGTTCTGCCTTTGATTATCTCTTCCCACCAAAGTGGCTTTGTTGCGGGTAGGAAAATTCTTGACCCTATTATCACTGTGCATGAAAACATCTATTCGCTGATGGTAAACAAAAGGGATGGATTCTTGTTAAAATTGGATTTGGTTAAAGCTTATGATAGGGTCAATTGGTCCTTCTTTTATAGAGTTCTCTTTGCTTTTGGCTTCTCGGATACCTTTGTGTAGTTTGTTAGGAGCCTCATTTCTACGGTTTCCTTTTCTGTATTCATGAATGGTTCTCCCTCATATTTCTTTCAAAGCTCCAGGGGGTGCAGTAGGGCGACCCAATTTCACCCTTCCTCTTCATTATTCTGGCTAAAACTCTAGGTAGGTCGCTGCAGTTGAAGCTTTCTTCGGGTGCCCTGAAGGGTCTGCAACCCTCTTCTTCTTCTCCCCCTTGTGCGCATCAATAGTTTGTTGATGACACTTTGATTTTGGGTGAGGCTTTTATTGTAGAAGCTAAGACTATTAAGCCGACACACCAAAAGTATGAGGTGGCGTTTGGGCAGCTGGTGAGCCTCCCCAAGAGCACAATCTTCTTCCTCAATACTCTGGATAGAAGAAAGCAGAGAATTGCTGGTATCCTTCAGTGTTCTATGGGCTCTCTTCCATCAATTTACCTTGGTCTGCCTCTTGGAGCTAATTCGTCTCATGAATCCTTTTGGAATGGCTTGATTGATAAATGTAATGCGAAGCTGGCTAGATGGAAAGGTGCTTTGCTTAGTCAGACTAGCAAATTGGTGCTCATCAAGTCTACTTTACAAAATCTCTTGGTGTATGCTCTCAGGCTCTTTCAGATGCCTTGTAAATTTTGGGAGAAGATTGAATGTATCCAGATAAGGTTTCTTTGGTTGGGAGTGGAGGACAAGAAGAGATTAAGCCTGGTGTCATGGGAGGAAGTGTGCTGGTCTAAATGCCATGGGGGTCTGGGTCTACACAAAATTAAACCTTTCAATTTGGCTCTTGTGGCCAAATAGCTTTGGCATTTTCTTCGTGGTGAGAAGGACTGGGTGGAGATTCTGGCTTCTAAATATCTTGCTCAAGTGGATAAATTTTGGGAGTTTTTAATTGAGGATTTCTCTCCTCCTTTGGGCTCCTACTTCCAAAATTCACTGATTAGATCTAGAGGTGTGATTTTTGCTAGTTTGCAATGGTTGGTTGGCGATGGTCATGATATCTTCTTTTGGGATGATTGGTGGTTTGGGCATTGTCCGCTACGTGATTCTCATTGGACGACCCCCTAGAAGGATTTATGCATTCATGAGTTCAAGAGTCGTGTGGCTGACTATATTGTGGACAAGGAATGAAGGAAGATCCATGAGGTGTTTCCGACATTGGTGGATCTGTTTAATGAGTTTTCTAGAATTCACATACCCGTTTCTCCTCAAAGGGATATGGTGATTTGGAGACGGCTCCCGAATGGGATGTTTTCGGTGGCCTCTACGTTTAAGTTGTGTAATGACCTTATGGGTCCTAGGCCGCCTTGGGGTTTAGTGTGGTCTCCAATGCTAATCCCCAAGATTAATATTTTTCTGTGGCTTACGGTGCATGACAAGATTTTAACTATTAATAATCTATGGAAAAGGGGGTTTTCCATGCCCAACAGATGCTACCTATGCATGATGGATGCAGAGGATAGTTTTCATTTGTTCATTGGCTGTAACTTTGTTTGGGAAGTTTGGTCCCTCTTTCTCAATCTGTGGCGTGTGGAATGGATTTTTCCTATGTTGGTTTGGGATCTATGGCTCCAATGGAATGCTCCTTCTATTAATCCTTCTTTGGATTTGCTTTGGTCGCTCATGCTTCCACATCTTTTCTGGGGTCTATGGAAGGAGAGGAACAACAAAATCTTCAGGGATGCCTCCCTCTCTCCTCTCTCTCTCTCTCTCTCTTTTCAAAATTGTTTCTTCTATTAGGGAAAATTTCAAGCTGGTGGTTGACAAAATTGATATTCCTGGAAGAGTGAAGGTTTCTAATTATGATGCCTCGGTGGCGACCAATTGTAAACTTTCATGTGATATTGCTAAACCCTTGAAGAAGGCTAATCTTGATAGGGATGGGGTGGTCTAGTTTCCTCCTCTCCCTGGTTGGTACAAAGTCAACTTTGATGGTTCATCAAAAGGTAATCTGGGTCATGTTGGTTGTGGGGGAGTGTTGAGAGATCACAATGGTAGGTTTGCTTCAATGGTTGCACTCCCTTTGGGAGTCCAGATAAACCACTTTGTTGAAGTTGTTGCGGCCTATCATAGCATCAAGTTGGCTAGAGACTTGGGAATTTCTAAACTCTGGATAGAAGGGGATTCCCTAAACATTGTAAATTTCCTAAAGAAATGCTCTCCCCATCATGGACTATTAAAAACTTAATTTTGGATGCCATTTCATTAAGTGGTGAATTTGATGATATTTATATATCTCATGCCTATAAAGAGGCGAATTCTGTGGCTGATTGGTTAGAAAATTTTGGGGTGACATTTACGAGGTCGTGGGATGTGAATGACGTCCTACCTATTGATTTAAGCACCCTCATTCATAATGATTCACATTCGATCAATGGTTGTGTCCACCTCCATGGCTTTTGGAATGCGTGAGTACCATAAATTTCTCTAGTTGATTAGACTTTTCACACAGTTAATACTCATTGGAATTTGTGGTCTTCCTTGGCTGAGTTGTTTAAGCCTCCTCTTCATTATATCTATTGATATTTCCCTTGATTGCTCCACACGCTTTCTAGGTGTTTATCTTCCTCTTGCCTTTTTCTCTCATTGTCTGTCGTTTCTTTCTACAAGTGCTCTGATGATGGGTGGGGATAGGTGCAGAATGGAGCCTCTGTCTTGTGATGACATTAAAACCAATGTCGACATCTGGATGATTCTACAAAGAGGATGTTTCACTCCTTTCATGGAGAGGTTGAATGGATTTAAGGCCAATGTGTCGAAGGATTTTTTTGATGCTTGGCATGGATGTGTGCTGAGTATGTTTGGTAGGGATACTACCATCAATGAAGAATTTATTGCTGAAGTGATGGGTATGTTGATGAAAGACAAGAAATTCTACAGGGATAAGAATATTTCACAGTCGGCTAGAAAAAAATTTCTCAGGGATAGAGAACGAGCTAAAATGGCCAGATTGGACTATGGGGGTTATGACAGGACTAAGATAAAACCCATCTGGCAGGATGTTGCGGTGGCACTGATGCGGTACTTCACCCTTGATGGCAGATACAGGGCGCTATATGGTCACCATTTCGTGTTATTGAACCACTTTTGACACGGTAAGCTTGTGTCCTTCCCGTTTTACCCTTTGATGTCTTTGGAAGAAGGAATTTTCAATTTTAGGAAGAACCCTAGAAACCCTTTTTTGCATAGGGCTTGATGTTGCTCATTGTAGATTTTATCAAAGCTAATTGTATTGTTTGAGTTCCCCGGTCCCCTGTTTCTAAAAAGAAAGGGAAAGGGAGTGGTCAATTTTGGATTGAAGAGATTCCAGAGAGTGGGGACAAAAATGGATGAGGAGTCGGAGGGTTGGTCCAATAGCTATGATACTGACCTGGATTACATGCCTTCATTTGGAGGTGTGAAGCCCTCAACTTCTAAGAAAAAATCTCTCTTCCCGCATGTCAAATGAAAACTGAACGATTCCTTTGTTGATGGTATCGAGGATGGAATTTTTGGTGGCAAGAAGGCCAAGGGTTGTGTAAAGGATGTGGGTGAAAAATTTTAGGAGGTGGTGGAGAATATCCAGGGTGATGGATTGAGGAATTATGGTGATAGTCGATCCCCTGTGGCTGGTAAGGGGAATTTTGTGGTCAATGTGGATGACTCTGCTCAGGTTTCAGAGTCCAAGGATAGGGGTAAGGCTAAGCTTTTCCTTGAGGGGTTATAGGAGGAGGATCCTTTGGTTGGTTTGCATCAGGGTAGGGGTGTGTTTTGTGGGGCTATAGATTTTTTGTAGGCATTTGGTTTGGTGAAAGAAGGGGTTTATATTTCGTTCAATTTGCTAATGTGGATCGTGCAAGAGGTGCAAGACCTCCACAACAAGCATGACACCATCACCCATTGCAACATTTCCACATTGCGCAGTCTTAAGGAGAAGGATTCTATCTTCGGGCTAACCAGGTTGTTGAACTCCAGTGTTGGTTGTGTGGTGGATGAGCTTGTTAATTTGAAGAGTGATTATGGACCGAGGATGGATTTGCTAGAAAAATAGAATAGGAAACTCCAAAAGGACGTGGACACGATCATTAACATTAGTAGGGAAAAGTTGGAGGCCTCGACTGAAGGTATGATCTTCCTCAACCGGAAGGCTAAGGAATGGATTGGCAGAGGACTGTTTGATGAAAAAATGACTAAGGAAAGGGGGGAGAGTGCTATTATGGACATGAATACCACATATTTGGATGTTGGACCGAGTGTGCGTACTCAGATTAAAAACAAGAAATGAAAAACAGTTCTTGCTCGTGATGTGGAGGAAATTATGGAGATGCATGACAGGCTAGCGTCTAAGGATATGGATGCAGAAAAGATGCTTAAAGAACTTCTCTAATGGTCATTTTGTGTTTTTTTCTATTTTTTGTGCTGGCTATGTCTTTTTGCTGATGGTCTACTGATGTTCTGTTAATCAACTTATTTTTTGTTGGGTTTGGGTGGGTAGTCTATTGTTTCATCTTTATTGCTACTGTCTCTTTTTGTTCAGGGTTTCAAGCACCCTTCAAAACCTGTTTATCGTTAATAAAAAAATGAAAACACATTCAAACACATGAGAACACCAAATTTATGTGGAAAACCCAAGAAGGGAAAAACCACGATGAGGATTAGCTGACAATATAAAGTAATTGCAACACCAAATACAATAGGCTCACTATCAGATGGTTGACTACCCAAAAGAAAGGCCTCATTGCTAATGTATCATTGCTAGATTAGAAAGAAGAAGATAGAAGATTGTTATAATGAGAAATTCATCTCAAAGCAATAGAGAATATCCACCACTACAACTCTACACCATCAACAACCTCCAACTCATTGCTATTAGAAACTTTAGGTACTCTACAAATGTAGACCCTTGTGCTCACTGCATTGGAGTCATAGGCCTTAAGATCACACTTTAGATCTCTACATCTGATTAAATTTGCATCTCAACACATCCTTTCATCTACACACTCTTCTCCAAAAATTCACCTTTCCTTTATACCATTCACAACCTTAAAAACATCTTTCAAGGTCGGCTATGCACCTTAAACATGTAAATTCAAAGAAGGTCGACACCATTTGAAACATTCCCACGGTGGAGAGGAATGAAGAAAAACCACATCAGACCTTAACTCAGACCTAAATCCACATATACACACCACACCACACTTCCACAAACACCGAAGCATATCCGCAATTAGTGTAAACACCTAAGGTTGGCCGAACTTGTGTTAACACCATTAAATATTTAAGTACACACTTCCTTTGATCCAAAGATGAATTGCAAACCATGTACAACACTTAAAAAAATCTAGAATGTTCCATCAACATCCTGAAAATATAACAAATCCTTCACAACATCATACACTTGAAGAACATAATCATTCTATACACCCAATTAACCTTCCACACACTGTAACACATGAATCCAATCTTGCAGAGCACGAAAACTCAAAAAAATTAGACTAAAGATAGATATGAACAACATAAGCATACTTCTAGATCCACAAGACGAAAAACCACAATGTGGAGAAATGTGGAGAAAAACCATTTCTCCTAGACAAAACTGCATCACAATTCACATACTAGTGAACACAACTTCTTTTTCCGAATGATCCAAAACATGAAACTATGGATGTAATAACTTTGAACATCTCTGATCAACATATCCAAATTGCACAAGCAAATCTTCAACCATGAAGAAGTGGAGAGAAAAATATTGATCACTACTTGGCCACACTAAACACTCTTTTAATCAATTTTGTTCAAAAGCACTTGGAAACTAGGCACCACAAACACCAACTCAATATTTGCAACACTCATCTCATCATCTCAACCATATAAGTGGTTGAACATCCACAAACATATGCTCGTCAAAGAAACACTAGAGGTTGACATCAATGAGACTACTAATGACAAGATAATGCAACCATCAAAGCATATCCATAGGTTGACATCAATGCAACAACAAAGATCTGTTGACATCAATGAGAACAAAAACTTCCAATAATCTCCCCCTTTGTCATTGATGGAAACACATGATATGAAAATCCATCAATAACAACAACTCTGATCACCAACACATATACTGCACATAAGTGCACATTGCTCCCTCATCTACTCTTTCCAACACTTTCTCTTTTACAAGACTTCTCTCCCCCTTTTTCATATGTTTTTTCAACTAACTTTCTCTCCCTCTTTGACATCAATGGAAAAGGACAACACATATTTTCTTTACTTTTCTTCCTCTTTGACATCAATCACATATAGTTTCTCTCCCCCAAGGGAAAAACCTGTAAGGGACAACAAATGACCAACACACAAAATAATGACAACACTTACTCCCTCTGACAACAACCAATAATGCCACTACCTGCTCCCCTTGAGAGTAGCCATCAACATCAGTCCAAAACAAGGAATGAATCTTGAAATCCACTAGACTAATGCATAACCTTATACATCTAATTGAAATGAGGGGAAATAACCCCTAACTTCTCCAGGAGATACTCAAATGTATCCTTAGGAAGAGCCTTTGGGAAGATATCTGCACCTTGATCTTTAGTAGGCACATACTCCAACTTCATCTCATTCTCTGCAAATTTTTCTCTTAAAAAAGTGACACCGGATTGAGATATGATTTATCCTTGAATGCATTATCGGATTCTTGAAATATTGATAACACTTGTGTTATCAAATACGATAGGAACTGGTTCATCATATGACACTCTGATATCCTTCAATGTTTTCTTCATCGACAACATCTGTGTGTAACATGATGCTACTGCAATATATTCTACTTTTGCAGTAGATAATGACACTAAATCCTACTTCTTGCTTAGCCATGAAACCAACCTGCTTCCAAGAAAGAAAGAACCACCACTTGTACTTCTTCTTTCATCCACACAACCTTCCCAATCTACATTTGTATAAGCACTTAGAGAGAAATCAATATCCTTTGGATACCATAAACCATGTTTCAGAGTGTCTTTCAAGTATCTGAATTTTCTCTTTACTATTGCCACATGTGACTCTAGGATCTTCTTGAAATATAGCCACAAGAAAAATTACATGCATGATATCCAATCTAATAGAAGTTAGGTATAGAAATCCACCAAACATTGATCTATACTTGCTCTGATTAGCCTTAGGAGATTCTTCATTCTTACTCATCTTGCAACCAGTATCCATGGGAGTACATACAGGTTTAGAGTCTTACATTCCAAACTTCTTCAACATTTCCTTGACATACTTTGACTGTGATATGAATATACTCCTTTCTCTGTCTGATTGATTTGTAGCCCAAGGAAGAACTTCATCTCCCCAAACATAGACATCTCAAGCTCTTTCCTTATCTCGTCTGCAAATCTATTGCACATATTTTCATTTCGTCCAAAGATTATATCATCAACATACACAACCACAATCAAGATTTGATCTTTCTCAACTTTAAAATAACGATTACTATCTGCAATTCCTTTATTGAATCTTTCTTGCAACAAGTATGTACCAAGGTCTGTATGCACCAAATCTAAAGGTGTTGTAGTGGAATATTCTTTGACATTGAACCTTTTTCTTGTTTTCTTCCCGATCTAACATTCCTTGCAAACTACATTGATAGGATTTATAATCTTTGGAATATCTCTCACATCTTGAGCAAATTTGATCCTCACCAAGCTATCAAAATTGATGCAACACATTCTTCTATGCCATAGCAGACTTTCATTGATTTGAGTCATAAAGCACATGCCATTAGCATCCTTAAGCTGATAAAAATTTCCATCTGTCCTTCTTGCAACAACCAAAGTTTCGAAGCCTTTCCTGATCTCACAACCATCATCCTTAAATACAAGATTATATTCTTTGCTACACATTTTTCCTACACTTAGAAGATTATGCTGGAGACCCTTAACATAAAGAACACCATCTGTATTATGCTTTCCATCAAAACTGATTGAACCTTTTCAACATATCTTAGCAGATGTATCATCACCAAACTTAACAAGACCACCTTCAAACTTCTCAAATTTAACAAACTTACTCTTATCACCTGTCATGTGATTTGAGCATCAAGTGTCAACAATCCATAGTTTTGTCCTTTCTAGCATGAAAAGTAGTCACCATAGTTCCATTATGACCTGCTTCTGGTGCAACTTCCTTCATACATCTCTCAAAGTTAGTAGAATTAGTTCCAACATTTAGAGCCATGAACAAGCATTCATCATTTTCATTATTTGGGTAATCAAACTCATCATTAGATATACTGACATCTTCTTTAACATAGTAACTTCTCTTAATTGATTTACCTTTATTCTCCTTAAATTTGTCATTTGAAGCTTTGATTGGACATCTTGAAGCATAATGACCTATCTTTCCACAATTGAAACATTTGAAAGGTAACTTACCTCTATATTTTCTAGGGCCCTTTTTTAATCTCCCCACAAAGTTTGTTTCTAACTCATCAAACTCATCCAGATCAGATTCCTTATTCTTCTATGCTTTGCCAACTTTAAAAGCAGTCTCTTTTCTTGAATCACTTGGACCAAAATATCTCAATTCAAAAGTAGTTAAAGCACCAAACAACTAATCTCTATAATAATGATCTAAATTTTGAGCTTCTTCAATAGAAGAAAACTTATGACTATAAGATTTAGGAAGTGTTCTTAATACCTTTTTTACCACCTCATATTCTTCAAGTTTTCCACCAAGGCCTCTAATGGATGACAACTTCATCAAATCTATGCATGTAGCCTATAATATATTCATCTTCTTCCATCCTTAAGGTTTCAAACTTAGTCTTCAGATTCTACATCTTTGCTTGCTTGACCTTATCATCTCCTTCATAGACACTTTCCAATTTCTAGATTTATTTAACAGATTTATAACTCATAACGTTGATAAGTTTTGAATTAGAAATACCTCTCAAAAGAGCATAAATTTATTTTCCATTGTTCTCATAAGCCTTGATCTCATCATCAATTGACAGTCCATTGGTAGGAATTATATATCCATCTTCAATTGACTTCCAAACTCTAAACCCTAGGGAAAAAAGAAACCTTCCATCTTGGTCTTCCAAAATGCATAATCGGATCCATCAAATAGAGGAGCCTCCTTATTGCGTGCCATCAAATCTATATCAAGTGGTCAAGATTTCTTCTAAGTAACCTTGCTCTGATACCAATTTTTGAATGCACAAGACAACTGAAATGGGAGGGTGAATCAATTATACATTAAAACATCAAAACCCTCATTAACATTCAAATCTGCATTAGTCTCTTAAGCCCTTAACAACCATTAAACCCTCACCATGCATTAGAAGAATATGAACATGAGAAAAAGTAATGCAAACACATGAGAACACATGAGAACACCAAATTTTCATGGAAAACCCAAGAAGGGAAAAACCGCAGTGAGGATTAACTCACAATATAAAGTAATTGCAACACTGAATATAATAGGCTCACTGCCCAAAAAGAAGAAGGGCTCACTGCTAATGGTTCACTGTCAGATTAGAAATAAGAAGATAGAAGATTGTTACAATGATAAATCCATCTCAGAGCAACAAATAATATCCACCACTACAACTCCGCACCATCGGTAACCTCCAACTCACTGCTATTAGAAACTTTAGGTACTCTACAAATGTAGACCCTTCTGCTCACTGCATTGGAGTCATAGGCATTAAGCTCGCACTTTAGGTCTTTGAATCTGATTAAATTCACATCTCAACACATCCTTGGATCTACACACTATTCTCCAACAATTCACCTTTCCTTTATACCATTCACAACCTTTAAAGCATCTTTCAAGATCGACTATGCACCTCAAACATACAAATTCAAAATATGTCAGCACCAAAACATTCCCACGGTGGAGAGGAATGAATGCAGACCACATCACACCTTAACTTGAACATAAATACACATGTACACACCATACCACACTTCCAAAAACATCGAAGCATATTTGCAATTGGTGTAAACACCCAAGGTCAATTGAACCTGTGTTAACACCATCAAACATTTAAGTGCACATTTCCTTTGATCTAAAGATGACTTGTGAACCACATACAACACTTAAACATAATCTAGAATATTCCATCAACATCTTGAAATCCAATAAATCCTTTACAACATCATACACTTGAAGAACGTAATCATTTTGTACACACTATAACACATGAATGCAACCTTCTGGAGCACCGGAAGTCAAACAAATTAGACTAAATATAGATATGAACAATCTAAGAATACTCCCAAATCCGCCATATGAGAAACCACAACGCGGATAAATGCGGAGCAAAACCATTTCTCCTAGACAAAACTGCATCATAGTTCACACATTGGTGAACACAACTTCTGTTGAACGATCTAGAACATGAAAATCTAGATGTAATACCTCTGAACATCTTTGATCAACATATCCAAATCACACAAGAAAATCTTCAACCATGAAGAAATGTAGAGAAAAATACTGAACAATACTCTGCCACATTGAACACTCTTTTAATAAAATTCTCTCAAAAGCACTTGGAAACTAGACACCACATACACCAAATCAATATCCGCAACACTCCTCTCATCATATCAACCACACAAGAGGTTGAACATCCAAAAACATATGCTCATCAAAGCAACACTAGAGGTTGACATCAGTGAGACTACTAATGACAACATAATGCAACCAATCAAAGCATCTCCATAGGTTGACATCAATGCAATGACAAAGATCTATTGACATCAATGATAACAAAAAATTCCAACAAGCCTTTCCTCTACTTGGGTACATATTTATTATCATTCCCAACTTGAAAATTCATTTATAACTTCATACATCTCATTGAAGTTGAAATTTTCTCACCCTTTTACTTGAGTACTCCTCAAGCATCTTCAATTTCAACACTTGGCAACTCTTAGGATATATCCCATCAATGTTGGAGGTGCAAGTATATATTAAATGTGGTACTAACTATATGTCATCCTTGATACCAAAGACTTTCCATTATCTAGGTTTCTCATTAGGGTTTCTTGTTCAAACTTCACCTCATCTACCCACCTTAATTGTATAAGCTCCTTGTCATCCCCTACCTCTGATGTTTGAACTCTAGCCATTTTTCTGTATTCATCTCACCTACCTCCAAACACATCATATAGTTTCATTAATGCTCAATTTTGATATTGTGATGTGGGACAACATTCTATTATTATAAAGTACCTTTTAAAGTAATAGAAAGCAAATTCCCATTTATTTAGGGTTTAATGTCTTCTAAAGGATAATGATGAATACTACATAGAAACCATAACTAGAAATATTTATTTGAACACTTGTGTTTGATAACCTAGATTTGAGGGTGAAGACCCTCAAATTTATAGATGATTAGAGGAAGAAAACTATTTTTTTCACGTGTTTAAGAGGATATAATCTCTTTGGCTGGAGGACAATCTCACTTAAAGGTCATATTAGAGATTTCATGGTGGAAACTATCAGTTGGGTTAAACTTGATTGATTTATAAGTGTCATGGATGTATGTGTCATATCTAAAATACATAAAAGCTATTGTAGTAGCATTTTGTAATTTATTATGGTCCCATTAAATGTAAGAAATAACATACAATCTATTTTATATTTCTAACCTAATTTGAAAATAAGTTATCAATGAATGCAAAATAATGATTGTAATTTGGGTTTGCTAGATTCAGGTAGATGTTTAAATATGTGATTTATCTTTATTTGTGAACCTAACCAATAATATTAGAGTTTAATATTATCAAATAAATGCAAGGATAAATTTCTAGGTTTTGTAAGATTTAATTAAAATATTCGAACCCAAAATTTAATTGTTCTAAATACTAAACATTTGCTAAGGATTTTAAATAATATTTTTTGTTCATATTTTGTTGGGGACACTATAGTGGTGTTGAAGCTAGTGGTATTTCCAACCTATTTTATTTTAAAATTAGATATCTTATGTGTAAAATTTTTATACATTCCAGTGATAGAAACCATATACTATCAAAGAGAAACAAAAAAATCAAATCCACTCTTTAGATAACATAGAAATATACACTCTTACTACAAAGACTATGATAGAATAGAGTATTATTGAAGAAAAAAACAAAAGAGAACTATTATAGTAGATAACCTTGAGGATTGGGTAGGAAAAAAGTTTGATATGATGTTCAATATGCTAGTAAAAATGCTTCACAAGATGGAAAATAACATGAATATGCCTAAACAACAAAATGGTGAAGGGAGCACTTCTAGAGGTAACAATATTAATGCCATTCCTACCAACACCGAAAGAACTATCATTATCTCATTTGCTAGGCCATTCCAAAATACTTTCCTTTGTAGAGAGGAATAGGTTCTTGAAATTGAAACTAAAAGTCCAATTATTGATGATATTATAACTGTTATGCAAATTATCAAGACCTTCTAGATAAAATGTGACTTGAAATTTATCTTACCAATTTCATAAATGTGAAGAAGTCAAGGAAGAGTGGTTAGACTTGAACCTAGGCCACAATATTTCCAATGAAATGTATAACATTCCTTGTGGAATTTGACACTCCTCACCTACAATGTAGTACCCCTTTGATTTGCTTATATTTTTAGACAGTGTTTTTACTTTCATAGACCATGATACTATGTTGTTATTTGATCATTGACATTGGAGCGATGATGGTTTTTATATTGTGATGTGATGGTACACTTTATGGATGATTATTGTTTATGACATGCTTTCTTGTTAGCATAGTTGATTATTTGAGTTGATATTGTTATATGCTCATCTGTAGTTAATTGATGTTTTAATTTCATCAGTTTTGATGTGATATTGTATTGGTGAAGGGAATGAGATTGCATCACTCGCTTGCGAGCGCCCTGCGATTCTGCGATATTCTCTTCATAGTGTGTTTGATTCACGATTTATATATATGTACGACATATGTTTTGATTGGAGGATTGCAGGTACAAGACATCAACTTCACCTAGATTCACAGGTTTGGGCGTGTCCATTTCCCAATGGTATAGTTGATTGGGAGATAGTAACAGGTTTTCCTTGTCAAACAACCCTAGTCACAGTGTGTCGTCAGACTTTGTTTGGTTTTGCTGAGTTGTTATGTTGTCCACGTTTGCCTTGTTGTTTATTTATTTTGCAAGGTATGCTCTGTGGGAAATTAATGTTAATTAATGTTTATAATGGTTTCTAAGTGATTATTTAATTAATTTTGGTTAATTTTGTTAGAAGTTTTATATTTGATTTAATTAATTAAATTTATTTTATTTTGTAAAGTGAATTAATCTTTGTGATTAGATTTATTTTATAAAGTGATTAAATTAATTAGATTAAATTTAATTAGAAATTAATATTTGAATTTTAAATTATTAAATGCATAAATATCTTGTAATTATCTTAGAGGAAATATCTGTGATTTGGTTGAAAAGATATTTTATGTGTGACATGTGTTAGAAAATTTAATTAAATATTGTTGTTGGGAATGAATTCTGGGAGAGAATATTTGCATTAACTGAAAGAGGAAAGAGGCTACTTCACGACAATGAGAAAAGATATTTTGGAGAGGCTGTTAAAAATTGAAAGAGGTTGTTAATATTGGTTGTTGAAAATTGGGGAAGAAGTTCTCGGGATATTTTGACTCTGGTTTATTTTTCATCTTTTTGGAGGAAGCTTTGTTAATATTGGAATCTGAAGGCGAGGCTCTATTTCAATCTTTATTTCTTCAAACATCCGGAAACAGGTTCTTTAAATTGTTTTTATTGCTATACAAATTGGAAAGATTGCCTGTACAAGAAGAATATGTTATTTGTGTAGAAGCTTTAATTTATTTGGTAAATTTGAAAGATTTCCATGAAAGCTTAGAACTTCTGTAGAAATTGTTTTAAGTTTTGATTTGTTTGAAAAATTAAATTTTTTTTTTCCATAAAAGCTTTAGAGCTTCTGTAGAAATTGATTTAAAAAAAAAGAATACCCAGAAGAATTTTATAGTGAAATCTGAGAGCCTTCGTAAGAAATTGTTTTTAAACAATAGAAATCCCAGAGGGAAAACAATAGAAGATTTGGAAAATCTTTGTAGGAATGGATTTAAAATCTTCCTATTAAATTTTTTGGAAAACCTTTAATTGTATTGGAAAAGATTTTCCTATAGAAGATTATTGTTTTGTTTTGTTTTTTCCCAAATAGTTTTATTTGGCTGTGAAATTGAAATCCTCTGGTAAATTTGTAAATCTCTTTCTTGTAGAATTTTTTTGTGAAAAATTGCTCATCTGGAGCAATCATGTTGATATATTTATATATGTTATATATATTAATATATATACATATATATATATATACATATATATATACACACATATATAGTTGAAGAGATTCATGATAAAATTTATATTAAAAATGCCTAAGTCGAAATGTTTTCCGTACGACTATTTTATAAAATTGCAGGTTTGAGTATGTTTGTATGGGGGTTGGGGGGGGGCTATCCCCACAGCCATCCCCATAGGGGGTGTGCGGCTACTGTGAGGCAATTCCCTCCATAGATTTGAGGAGGAAGCGTTGTCCCACAGGCAACACATCCTCCCTATGAAGGGGAGTCGGCTGTGTTTATGCAGCTGGCACAACCTAAAACTTTCATCCGCCCCTATTTATCATATGCGATTTTTGATTTTTATTTATATGTTTTTTTTAATATATATTATATATATTTTGTAATTGTTGGTAATTGTAATTTATTTTTAAATATATTTAATTAAATGGATATTTTGTTATAATAGGTACATGCAAAAGCACAAGTAGATATTTTAAAATGAAATGTTTTAAAGAGGAAATTGGGTTTTTATATTGATGTAATTGGGAAACTGATTTAAACAATTAGATTTAATTTCCCTTTTGTCTGTAAATGAAAATTATATTAAGTTGGTTTATTTCAAGCAATGTATAATTGTTTTCTTGAGATGGAAATTGGATTTAGGAAATCGTAATGCTTGCTTTATTTCCTGCGTGAATTGCTTACTAAATTGTGATTTCTTCTATCACGTCAGTTGGGTAATTTGGTTAGTTGTGTATGTAAGTCTTCCAGATGATGTTATTTTATGAGGGGGGTTGTTGTGATTTGTGGTTCAGCCCTTTGATTTACCTTGGGTAGTGCACTTGGTTGAGAATCAGTTTAAACACCCGGTTACTACGAATAGGTTGTGTTGCCTTATATTTTGGATTGAGATTTAATATCTATTTTGTGCACTGTGTTTACCCTTGGTTGTGGATGAGATCCTTGTGTTGTTGGTAGGGGAGTGGCTCTCAGTGTAGGGTCCGACACACAAAGGGGCGCCAGGGTAACTCATAGAGGGTTTAATCAAATGATAACTTAAAAGGAATTAGGGGAATGGGTAGTTCTCACAATAATAAAGATAATGAAAGCCTCTCTCATGGCTCAAGCACTTGTTTAGGCTTGAGGTGAGAAGAGAAGCATAGTATTGACGTCCCAAATGGCACATCAACATGCAAACAAAATATTGCTACTCTGTTTCTCCTGAAAGAGAAAGACAATCACATGGATATCTTAGCTCCCAAGGTATTTGTAGTTGGTTCGCAACTGTGCTGATGTCCCTTAGTGGTCAATGTAACAATAATATTCAAGGGGCCTGCTGGTGTTGAGCTTCTGGACTGTTCTGAGATCAAACGTGAATTTAGACCTACTCTAACCAGAGGTTTTTAAAGAAACATAAAAAAAGATAGATTAGGGCTTTGAGACAGAAAAGAATGACACTTCATCCGAATTAACCAGACCTGTCACCTCCCAAGGAATTCCTAACTAAAACTGTAGAATAAAATCAACTTGTGACTAACACACAGTTTCATTCATTCACAGTGCTAATTTCAATAGCAGATTGCAAGTTACCATTTAAACAAAACATAAAAAAAACCAAACTTCATTTCTTGAAAGCTTCCTAAATCAGATGATTAATTCAAGACTAACATCATTCTGAAACACAACATGAAGTAGATTAAGATCTAGTTGCTTCTATTGTCGGTTAGACAGATAAACAACATTTGCAAATCTGGCACAATCACCAGTGTATAGAAAATCTGTGGCTCCAGATTGTTTTCATTTACACTAAGGAAACTGAAAGGTACATTAGTCTATTCTGAATCCGAATCTAAATCCTAATCAAGAAGACAAAAGAAACTCCTATTACAAAGAATCAAGAAGCCACTCTATCTCCTTCTGTTAACTTACTAATTCCTAGATTTTCTTCTAACTGTCTAACCTTAGAAATTCTCTAAAAGTTCTAACCTTGATTTTCTAAATGTAGAAGTTCCAACCTTTACAAAGAGGAAAGAATGCCTTATATACAGAATGCATCAAAAAGAATGCGCTGTCCCCATGTATTAGGGTTTTTACAAAATATCTGCTTCCAGGAGAGTCGACCTTTTTTTAGATCTTTCAAAGAGAGTCAAGGCTGCATTTAATGTGAAGTCCTGCTGTCCATGCTAATGAAAGATTGTTCTGGGAATGATTTGTAGATCTTTTGCGTTAGCAGCATTAACTTCAAGCCTTCGTGTCCACCTTTGAACTCCACCGGGGTCGCCTTGAATGCTTCAAAATATCCCCATTAATACTAATCTGCCCCTGCCAGTGGTCACTACAGCTGTCCCTGTGAGTCACAGTTCCTTCCCTCATTCGGCTTCCTTCATGTTCCAGACCTGCACTGTTTCTGAGCCGAGCAATTGCTTTGATCTCATAAGGAATCCATATTGCTTGCATTCTGTTAGTCTTTTCCATAGGGGCGGTCAATTAGTCAATGACCCACCTTCGCTTCTTCTGATTGGATGATCACATGCCACGCCAGATTCCCGAGCAGTCAAGAGAAGTCTCCCTTGAATCGCATGTCAGTGAGACACTAATCATGTCTCCCCGATGCGATTATCGCTTTTATCAACTATCGGCATGACGGTAGACAGTCGGCAAGACGTTTCAGCGAGCTGCAGAAGTCATACCGAGCTCACAAGAACATCGGCAAGATAGCCACTCATCGGTAGGACATCACAGTGATGATATCCCCTTCTCTGGCTCAGAGTTCATTTTCCTTCAGCAAGACTTTTCAATCGGCACAAGGTCATGGCGAGCTCCCCTTGGTTATACCGATATCTCTTTTTCATTTGTGAACCCACTGCTATCGGCAAGAATTTAGCATATCGACAAGACCACATGGAAAATTCCTCATTTTGTCGGTGAGCCCATTTCTTTATGTCGGGAAGACATCATCGGGTCGGCAAGACATCTTACCGAACCCGTTCCATTCGTTCAGAGTCTCCCTAAGTTCCTTCAGTTTCCTCGAGCTCGACCTTTTCGGCATGACCTCCTCATGTCGGCGAGACTTCTCATCGAGAGCGTTATCTTTCGGCGATCTCCTATCGTTTAGGGAAGACATCGCTCGGTCGTTGAGACCTCATAGCGATCCCAGATTACTACGCCGATGCTGCTTTTGTCGCTGTGACCTCACCCCGATGTATTTTCTTATCGGTGGGACATTTTGGGTCGACAAGACTGCAGGATCTCATATCGAACGATTCCCACTTGGTGCCCTGTCGGTGAGACATGAAGGCTTCACCAAGAATTTTTGGCAAAGAGAAAACCTCTCGCCGATGTATGAATCCTTTGCCACCGGTCAGTGAGACATGGAGACTTTGCCAAGACTTTTCCCCGAAGACAAGCTTTTATGTCGATAGGAAACTCCTAGTTGCCGGGACGATGAATGATATCTTGCCGATAGATGCCTGCATATGATTTCTGATCATTGTGACATCTATGGGGTCTTGCCAATAGGAAACACAAACGCCTATCGACAGAATGCACTGGTAGTCGGCAAGACATCAGCAAGGTCTTGCCGACCTTCTTCTTAGAGGAAAATTGTGACCAACTGGATTGAGAAATTCATTCCAACTAAGCTCCCTTGGAAAATATCATCATGTGCATGATTTGATTGTGCATTCAACAAATAAAACTACAGTGAAAATCACACAAGTAGAAGTTAATTAATCAAAATCATCATTGAAACGAATCCTATGTCAGTAAGGTGCCGTTAAATCTTCAAAAAAAATGATCATACAAACAGTTCGGGTTTCAGGTCGACCCGCGAAATCCAAGCCAAGGAGGAATTTTAGAGAATTCCGAGTCAGGCGGATTCTAGTGGAAAAAACATGAAAATGCCCACTAGAAACTTAATCCGATCATTATCAATCAAGGAACAACATGTGAGATCTCAAAATAACACCAATTAATGATAAAATGCATCATCATTTATTAACTAGTCCTGCTACTCCATACTTCTTCACATTTCACCAGATTCTGGGGAAATCCGCGTGGGACGGATTTCTGCGAAGGAGAAGAAATTCCTGCAAACTTGGAAAAAAAAACAGGGAACAACGGATTTCGGGAAAATTCGGAGGAGAAAGAAATCCGCGAAGAAGGTACATCTCCTCGGAGGCCTCAGGGATTTCAGGAAAATCTGGTCCACGCGGAATTCCGCGAAGACCAAAAATCCCCGAACAACAGCGTTTGGCCGGAGCTCGAGTGAGATCCGGGAAAATCCGGATTGGGTGGAAAATCCCAAACTCAAGAGAAAACCTGAATTCTGACTAAGGCAAAACCAAAATTAGATCAGACAAAACAAAAGATAAAACATGGAGAAACAGAAGAACCCCCAAAAGCAAAGCAAATAACAAAGGCAAAGAAACCAAAAGAGAAGGGGGACCCATTTTGTTCCAGAATAAAATGGGGTGGTTATGCAAGGCATAACACATAGTTTGTATGGGGGTCTGGCAATTGGTAGAGGTAGCTAGGGTAACCCAGGATGGGGGTCCGATAGCCTAGGAAGGTTAGGCTAGGGTAACCCATAGAAAATTATGTGTGACACTACTCCTATGAAAACAATATGTATTGTTCAATTGATATACTTGATTATTTTACTCTGGAAGCAATGTAACCTTTATGTATGTATTGTTCTTGTATGATATAGTATTGAGTGTTTCCTGTGTCTAAAGGTTGTTGGTTTTGCCTAGGAAGACCTTTTACTATCTCCTAGCATGGGGGTTGGGCCTTCGGGAACCACTTGGTTGGGTGGAACATGCACCACACACCGTTGGGTTTCCATTAGATGTTTGTAATGGTGGGATCTTCTAGATTGAAGAGCTCACATGTTCCAGTTCTTGTACCATCTCTTGTAAATTGTTGGTTTAATTGGATACTTTTGTATATGCACTACTCCTCATTTGTATTCGAGGAGGATTCTTGTATCATTGTAATTGTAACATTAATGTATGATCTTCCTCATTTTTGAAATGAGCTTTGTAACTACTATATTGAATGAATGCAATCTATGGATGATTCATTAATGTACTTTGTATCTTATGAGACGAGTTTAATGCTTTGGATGTAATTTATATCATGAGTAATATTTATATGCTATGGATTAGTTTACTTTTGTATATTGGGACTTGAATGTAAGCTTTGACGCGTACCTTAGAGGATGTATGCGTTAAGTGTAGTTCACTTTACTTGTTATTAATTACACTTTAAAAAATAATTTTTTTGCGCTTCTATTGTGTTTGCTTCATCCTCTAGGGTAACGTGGCGGGGCATTACACATGGTATTAGAGCCATGTTTAAACACTGGGTGCTATGGGATAATGTTGAACCCATTAAGTTGTTAGTTGCGTACGATTTAAGTTTGCGTACCTTGTCTCATACCTTGATGTGTCTGTGTAGGATCATGCCACCTAGTTGAGGTCGTGATCATGGCCGTGGAGGCGGTTGCCGAGGTAGCTAGCAGGATTCACCTCCCCATGTTTCCCATGACTCAAATCGTGAGGAACATCAAGCTTCCCATAATGCTCCGGGAGGCAGCGATCATAATCAGGATCTACTAGGGATCGAGGGTGCTCATTTGCATCATTTGTTAGAGGAAAATATTGCTCACCTTGGGCCGAGGTAGGACAAAGATCAGATTAATATTGGTGAGAGAGAGGTACCAGCACAACCAGAGGAAAACATAGCCGCTCACATGAGAGATCTACTTAGAGCTCATCCACCCACTTTTGATTGTTTTGGTAGTGGATTAGAAGCTGAGACATGGTTGATAGACCTGAACCGATGTGTTATGCACCCTTATGGTAGCAACACCAAGGCCAGATGTGAGATTATGGACTTGTGAGATTTTGCATCTACCTGGTGGAGATTGGAGGAGCAGAAGCTCCATATTGACATTAATTCTATGTCTTGGGATATGTTCATAGAGAGGTTTATAGCTAGATTCCTTTATGACCATTAGCGATAGCATCGTGGAGACGAGTTTCATGCTCTATGACAGATGGCCATGTTGGTGAAACAGTATGAGCGTCGATTTTACGAGCTCAAGTAGTTCATTGGCATTGGTGATGATGAGGGCATGCTTATTCAACATTTCATTAGGGGCTTAAATGTACACATCAGTGGTGGAGTTTGGGTATTCGAGTCAAAGACCATGGAGGTAGCCGTGGAAAATGCTTGGATTGTTAAGGAGAATCTAGCTATGGCCTTAGGTGGACAATCGAGAGTTCAGATTGAAAGTGCACCTTCTGTTGGTGTTTGATCTTAGGGTGGTCAATCTCAGGCTGTGGGTTCCTCCAAGGGGCATTAGGAACCCGCTAAGGGTGAGAAGCAACAACCCTCGCAGTTAAAGCATAAGAATTCTCAGTCCCAACACAGTGGTAGTTGGATTGAAAATAAGAGAGATTAGAGTTGGTAGCGAGCTCAACGTGATCGTTTCGATCAACCAGCACAAAGTTCTTAGTCTGTGATTAGTGGAGGTAGTTTTCCATGGTCTAGTGCACCTCTAGGTGGTAGAGGTTATGGCAGTGGTACAAGGTGCTTCTCATGTGGACAACAGGGTCACATAGTGTGACAATGTCCCAATAAGGGCACATTAGGTTATACATAGAGGCCAGTGGCTTTAGAGCTGACATTAGAGGATGTAGGTAGATCACACAGAGTGTTTGCTGTCGTAGATAATCGCCAAGCCGAGCACCAGGGTGGAGTTGGAGAGGCTTCTGGAAGAGGACTTACATCATTCTCTAGAAATCGTCCACGTTCTACAGTGTCGAGAGTTGTCCCTCAGGGGGCGGCCCATGGTCTAGGTGCGGGTTCAATGGGATACTAGTGTTGAGTCTTTTGTCTCTTGGGAGGATGCAACTAGGATGAGGGAGCTCTATCCCTATTTGTTCACAAGCTTCCAGGATTAAGCCTGATCCTAGGGGGGGGATGTAGTACCCCTTCAATTTACTTTTATTTTCATATAGTGTTTTTACTTTCATAAACCATGATACTATGCTGTTGTTATTTTATCGCTGACATTGGAGCGATGATGGTTTGTATATTGTGATGTGATGGTACACTTTATTGATGATTATTGTTTATGACATGATTTATCATTAGCATAGTTGATTATTTGAGTTGATATTGTTATATGCTCATCTGTAGTTAATTGATGTTTTAATTTCACGAGTTTTGATGTGATATTGTATTAGTGAAGGGAACGGGATTGCATCACTCGCTTATGAGTTCCCTGCGATTCCGTGATTTTATCTTCACGGTGTGTTTGATTCATGATTTATATATATGTACGACATATGTTTTGATTGCAGGATTGCAGGTATAGGACATCAATTTCACCTAGATTCAAAGGTTTGAGCATGTTCATTGCCCAACGGTATAGTTGATTGGGAGATAGTAACAAGTTTTCCTTATCAAACCACAACCCTAGTCACAGTGTGTCGTCAGTCTTTGTTTGGATTTGCTGAGTTGTTAAGGTGTCCACGTTTTCCTTGTTGTTTATTTATTTTGCAAGGTATGTTCTGTGGGAAATTAATGTTAATTAATGTTTATAATGGTTTTTAAGTGATTATTTAATTAATTTTGGTTAATGTTGTTAGAAGTTTTATATTTGATTTAATTAATTAAATTTATTTTATTCTGTAAAGTGAATTAATCTTTGTGATTAGATTTATTTTATAAAGTGATTAAATTAATTAGATTAAATTTAATTAGAAATTAATATGTGAATTTTAAATTATTAAATGCATAAATATCTTGTAATTATCTTAGAGGAAATATCTGTGATTTGGTTGAAAATATATTTTATGTGTGACATGTGTTAGAAAAATTAATTAAATATTGTTCTTGGGAATGAATTCTGGGAGAGAATATTTGCATTAACTCAAAGAGGAAAGAGGCTACTTCACGACAAGGAGAAAAGATATTTTGGAGAGGTTAAAAATTGAAAGAGGTTGTTAATATTGGTTGTTGAAAATTGGGGAAGAAGTTCTCGGGAAATTTTGACTCTGGTTTATTTTTCATCTTTTTGGAAAAGAATATTTTTGGAGGAAGCTTTGTTAATATTGGAATCTGAAGGAGAGACTCTAATTCAATCTTTATTTCTTCAAACATCCAGAAACAAGTTCTTTAAGTTGGTTGTTTTTATTGTTATACAAATTGGAAAGATTGCCTGTACAAGAAGAATATGTTATTTGTGTAGAAGCTTTAATTTATTTGGTAAATTTGAAAGATTGCCCTGAAAGCTTAGAACTTATGTAGAAATTGTTTTAAGTTTTGATTTGTTTGAAAAATTAAATTTTTTTTTTCCATAAAAGCTTTAGAGCTTCTGTAGAAATTGATTTACAAAAAAAACATAATACCTAGAAGAATTTTATATTGAAATCTGAGAGCCTCTGTAGGAAATTATTTTTAAACAATAGAAATCCTAGAGGGAAAACAATAGAAGATTTGGAAAATCTCTGTAGGAATGGATTTAAAATCTTCCTATTAAAATTTGTAGAAAACATTTAATTGTATTTTAAAATATTTTCCTGTAGAAGATTATTGTTTTGTTTTGTTTTTTCCCAATTAGTTTTATTTGGCTGGGAAATTGAAATCCTCTAGTAAATTTGTAAATCTCTTTCTTATAGAATTTTTTTGTGAAAAATTGCTCATCTGGAACAACCATGTTGATATATTTATATATGTTATATATATTAATATATATACATACACACACACAAAATATATATATATATATTAATACATATTTATATATATATACACATATGTAGTTGAAGAGATTCCTGATAAAATTTATATTAAAAATGTCTGAGTTGAAATGTTTTCCGTACGACAATTTTATAAAATCGCAGGTTTGAGTATGTTTGTATAGGGGTTTGGGGGGGGCTACCCCCATAGTCGTCCCCATAGGGGGTGTGCGGCTACTGTGAGGCAGTGCCCTCCACAGATTTGTGGAGGAAGTGTTGTCCCACAGGCAGCGCATCCTCCCTATGAAGGGGAGTTGGTTGTGTTTATGCAGCTGGCGCAACCAAAAACTTTCATCCGCCCCTATTTATCATATGCGATTTTTGATTTTTATTTATATGTTTTTTTTAATATATATTATATATATTTTTTATAATATATATTTTTTATAATATATATATTATATTATATATATATTATATTATATATATATTATATTATATATATATTTTATAATATATATATTATATATATATTTTATAATATATATATTATATATATATTTATATCTATTTTGTAATTGTTCGTAATTGTAATTTATTTTTAAATACATTTAATTAAATGGATATTTTGTTATAATAGGTGCATGCAAAAGCACGAGATGATATTTTAAAATGAAATGTTTTAAAGAGGAAATTGTGTTTTTATATTGATGTAATTGAGAAATTGATTTAAACAATTAGATTTAATTTCCTTATTGTCTGTAAATGAAAATTATATTAAGTTGGTTTATTTCAAGCAATGTATAATTTTTTTCTTGAGATGGAAATTGGATTTAGGAAATCCTAATGGTAGCTTTATTTCCTGCGTGAATTGCTTACTAAATTGTGATTTCTTCTGTTCACGTCATTTGGGTAATTTGGTTAGTTTTGTATGTAAGTCTTCCAGATGATGTTATTTTATGGGGGGGGGGTTGTTGTGATTTGTGGTTCAGCCCTTTGATTTACCTTGGGTAATGCACTTGGTTGAGAATCAGTTTAAACACCCGGTTACTACGAACAAGATGTGTTACCTTATATTTCGGATTGGGATTTAATATCTGTTTTGTGCACTGTGTTTACCCTTGGTTGTGGATTAGATCCTTGTGTTGTTGGTAGGGGAGTGACTCTCAGTTGGGGGTCTGACACACAAAGGGGCGCCAAGGTAACTCACTGAGGGTTTAATCAAATGATAAATTAAAAAGAATTAGGGGAATGGGTAGCTCTCACAATAATAAAGATAATGAAAGCCTCTCTCATGGCTCAAGCGCTTGTTTAGGCTTGAGGTGAGAAGAGAAGCATAGTTTGTATGGGGGTCTGGCGGCTGGTAGAGGTGGCCAGGGTAACCCAGGATGGGGGTCCGGTAGCTTAGGAAGGTTACGCCAGGGTAACCCAGAGAAAATTATGTGTGACACTCCTATGACAACAATATGTATTGTTCAGTTGACATACTTGATTATTTTACTTTGGAAGCAATGTAACCTTTATGTATGTATTGTTCTTGTATGATATAGTATTGAGTGTTTCCTGTGTCTAGAGGTTGTTATTTTTTTCCTAGGAAGCCCTTTTACTATCTCCTAGCATGGGGGGTGGGCCTTCGGGCACCACTTGGTTGGGTGGAACATGCACCATACGCCGTTGGGTTTCCATTACATGTTTGTAATGGTGGGATCTTCTAGATTGAAGAGCTCGCATATTCCAGTTCTTGTACCATCTCTTGTATACTATTGGTTCAATTGGATACTTTTGTATATGTACTAATCCTCATTTGTATTCGAGGAGGATTCTTGTATCATTGTAATTGTAACATTAATGTATGATCTTCCTCATTTTGGAAATGAGCTTTGTAGCTCCTAGATTGAATGAATGCAATCTATGGATGATTCATTAATGTACATTGTATCTTATGAGATGAGTTTAATGCTTTGGATGTATGTTATTTATATCATGAGTAATATTTATATGCTATGGATTAGTTTACTTTTGTATATTGGGATTCAAATGTAAGTTTTGAAGCATACCTTAGAGGATGTGTGCGTTAAGTGTAGTTCACTTTACTTGTTATTAATTGCAATTTTAATTTTTGTTGTTGTTGTGCTTATGTTGTGTTTGCTTCATCCTCTACAGTAACGTGGTAGGGCATTACACATGGTATCAGAGCCAAGTTTAAACAATGGGTGCTATGGGATAATGTTGAACCCATTAAGATGTTAGTTGCGTAGGATTTAAGTTTGTGTACCTTGTCTCATACCTTGATGTGTCTGTGTAGGATCATGCCACCTAGGCAAGGTTGTGATCATGGTTGTGGAGGTGGTCGCCGAGGTAGCTAGCAAGATTCACCTCCCCATGTTTCCCATGACTTAGATTGTGAGGAACATCAAGCTTCCCAGAATGCTCCGGGAGGTGGTGATTAGAATCAGGATCCACTAGGGATCAAGGGCGCTCATTTGCGTCATTTGTTAGAGGAAAATATTGCTTGCCTTTGGCTGAGGTAGGACAAAGATTAGATTAATATTGGTGAGAGAGAGTTACCAACACAGCCAGAGGCAAAGATAACCGCTCACATGAGAGATCTACTTAGAGCTCATCCGCCACTTTTGATGGTTTTGGCAGTGGATTAGAAGCTGAGACATGGTTGGTAGACTTGAACCGATGTTTTTCTAAGCACCCTTATGGTAGCAACACCAAGGCCAGATGTGCGATTATGCACTTGCAAGATTTTGCATCTACCTGGTGGAGATTGGAGGAGGAAAAGCTCCATATTGACATTAATTCTATGTCTTGGGATATGTTCATAGAGAGGTTTAGAGCCAGATTCCTTTCTGAGCATTGGCAATAGCATTGTGGAGTTGAGTTTCATGCTCTGTGACAGATGGCCATGTTGGTGAAACAATATGAGCGTTGATTTTACGAGCTCAAGCAGTTCGTTGGCATTGGTGATGATGAGGGCATGCTTGTTCAACATTTCATTAGGGGCTTAAATGCCCACATCAGTGGTGGAGTTTTGGTATTCGAGCCGAAGACCATGGAGGTAGCCATGGAAAATGCTCAGATTGTTAAGGATAATCTAGCTATGGCCTTAGGTGGATAGTCGAGAGTTCATATTGGAAGTGCACCTTTCGTTGGTGTTGGATCTCAGGGTGGTCAATCTCAGGCTGCGGGTTCCTCCAAGGGGCATTAGGCACTCGCTAAGGGTGAGAAGAAACAACCCTCATAGTCAAAGCATAAGAATTCTTAGACCCAACACAGTGGTAGTTGGATTCAAAAGAAGAGAGATCAGAGTTGGCATTGAGTTCAACGTGATCGTTTCGATTAGCCAACATAAAGTTCTCAGTCTACGATTAGTGGAGGTAGTTTTCCATGGTCTAGTGCACCTCTAGGTGGTAGAGGTTATGGAAATGGTACAAGGTGCTTCTCATGTGTACAAAAAGGTCACATAGCATGACAATGTCCCAATAAATGAACATTAGGTTATACTCAGAGGCCAACGGCTTCAGAGCTGATAGTAGAGGATGCAGGTAGATCACACTGAGTGTTTGATGCGGTAGATAATCGCTAGGCTGAACACCAAGGTGCAGTTGGAGAGGCTTCTGGAAGAGGACATACATCATTCTCTAGAAATTTTCCACGTCCTACAGCGTCAGAAGTTATCCCTTAGGGGGCGAGCCATGGTCTAGGTGCGGGTTCAGTGGGATACTAGTGTTGAGTCTTTTGTCTCTAGGGAGGATGCAACTAGGATGAGGGAGCTCTATCCCTATTTGTTCACAAGCTTCCAGGAGTAAGCTTGATCCTAGGGGGGAGGATGTAGTACCCCTTTGATTTGCTATATTTTCATACAGTGTTTTTATTTTCATAGACCATGATACTATGTTGTTATTTGATCGCTGACATTGGAGCGATGATGGTTTGTATATTGTGATGTGATGGTACACTTTATGGATGATTATTGTTTATGAGATGCTTTATCATTAGCATAGTTGATTATTTGAGTTGATATTGTTATATGCTCATTTGTACTTAATTGATGTTTTAATTTTGCCAGTTTTGATGTGATATTGTATTGGTGAAGGGAATGGGATTGCATCACTCGCTTGCGAGTGCCCTACGATTCCACGATTTTCTCTTCACGGTGTGTTTGATTCATGATTTATATATATATACGACATATGTTTTGATTGCAGGATTGTAGGTACATGACATCGGCTTCACCTAGATTCACAAGTTTGGGTGTGTCCATTGCCCAATGGTATAGTTGATTGGGAGATAGTAATAGGTTTTTCTTGTCAAACCACAACCCTAGTCATAGTGTGTCATCAGTGTTTGTTTGGATTTTCTGAGTTGTTATGTTGTCCACGTTTTCCTTGTTGTTTATTTATTTTGGAAGGTATGTTCTATGGGAAATTAATGTTAATTAATGTTTATAATGGGTTTTAAGTGATTATCTAATTAATTTTGGTTAATGTTGTTAGAAGTTTTATATTTGATTTAATTAATTAAATTTATTTTCTTTTGTAAAGTGAAATAATCTTTGTGATTAAATTTATTTTATAAAGTGATTAAATTAATTAGATTAAATTTAATTAGAAATTAATATGTGAATTTTAAATTATTAAATGCATAAATATCTTGTAATTATCTTAGAGGAAATATCTGTGATTTGGTTGAAAATATATTTTGTGTGACATGTGTTAGAAAAATTAATTAAAGAGTGTTCTTGGGAATGAATTCTTAGAGAGAATATTTGCATTAACTGAAAGAGGAAAGAGGCTACTTCACGACAATGAGAAAAATATTTTGGAGAGGTTGTTAAAAATTGAAAGAGGTTAATATTGGTTGTTGAAAATTGGGGAAGAAGTTCTCGAGAAATTTTGACTCTGGTTTATTTTTCATCTTTCTGGAAAAGAATAGTTTTGGAGGAAGCTTTGTTAATATTGGAATCTGAAGGCGAGGCTCTACTTCAATCTTCATTTCTTCAAACATCCAGAAATAGGTTCTTTAAATTATTTTTATTGTTATACAAATTGGAAGGATTGCCTGTACAAGAAGAATATGTTATTTGTGTAGAAGCTTTAATTTATTTGGTAAATTTGAAAGATTGTTGTGAAAGCTTAGAGCTTCTGTAGAAATTGTTTTAAGTTTTGATTTGTTTGAAAAAATTAAAAAAAACTTGCCATAAAAGCTTTAGAGCTTCTGTAGAAATTGATTTTAAAAAAAATAGAATACCTAGAAGAATTTTATAGTGAAATATGAGAGCCTTTGTAGGAAATTGTTTTTAAACAATAGAAATCCTAGAGGGAAAAAATAGAAGATTTGGAAAATCTCAATAGGAATGGATTTAAAATCTTCCTTTTAAATTTTTTAGAAAACCTTTAATTGTATTGGAAAATATTTTCCTATAGAAGATTATTGTTTTGTTTTGTTTTTTCCGAATTAGTTTTATTTGGTTGGGAAATTGAAATCCTCTAGTAAATTTTTAAATCTTTTTCCTGTAGAATTTTTTTGTGAAAAATTGCTCATCTAGAGCAATCATGTTGATATATTTATAAATGTTATATATATATATATTAATATATATACATACACATATATAAATATATATATACACATATATAGTCGAAGAGATTCCTGATAAAATTTATATTAAAAATGCCTGAGTCGAAATGTTTTTTGTACGATGATTTTATAAAATTGTAGGTCTGAATATGTTTGTATGGGGGTTGGGTGGGGGTGGCTACCCCCACTGCCGTCCCCATAGGGGGTGTGCGACTATTGTGAGACAACACCTTGCACAAATTTGTGGAGGAAGCGCTGTCCCATAGGCATCGCATCCTCCCTATGAAGGGGAGTCAGCTGTGTTTATGCAGCTGGCACAGCCTAAAACTTTCATCTGCCCTTGTTTATCATATGCGATTTTCGAGTTTTATTTATATGTTTTTTTTACTATATATTATATATTATATATATTATATTTATATTTATATATATTTTGTAATTGTTGGTAATTGTAATTTATTTTTAAATATATTTAATTAAATGTATATTTTGTTATAATAGGTGCATGCAAAAGCACAAGTAGATATTTTGAAATGAAATGTTTTAAAGAGGAAATTGGGTTTTTATATTAATGTAATTGGGAAATTGATTTAAACAATTAGATTTAATTTCCTTATTGTCCGTAAATGAAAATTATATTAAGTTCGTTTATTTCAAGCAATGTATTATTGTTTTTCTTGAGATGGAAATTGGATTTAGGAAATCCTAATGGTAGCTTTATTTCTTGCGTGAATTGCTTAAATTGTGATTTCTTTTGTTCACGTCAGTTGGGTAATTTTTTTAGTTGTGTATGTAAGTCTTCCAGATGATGTTATTTTATGAGGGGGGTTGTTGTGATTTGTGGTTCAATCCTTTGATTTACCTTGGGTAGTGCACTTGGTTGAGAATCAGTTTAAACACCCGGTTACTACGAACGGGATGTGTTGCCTCTTATATTTTGGATTGAGATTTAATATCTATCACTAATACATTTGACTGCAAAATCCGACGAAACTGTTCGACGAAAAATGTAAAATTTGATGTGTAATTTCCAATTTTTTGAAAGTTTATCCCCGACGTTTGTTGAAATTTTGACGAACCTGGGGTTCGTCGAAATGTCGGCTATCATTTTCGTCAAATTTTTGAAAAACATGAAAAATTAAAAAAAATCAAATTGTGGCCGACATACAGAAAAGTGAGTTCACGCTTGATTTATTGCGACAGTGTTTTGCTCTACTTGAGATAGTTTGTGGAGAACTAAGGACGATTTTCTTGGGAAAAATCAGAAAAAAATCAAGAAGATATCGCCAGGTTGAGGGTAGTCATTGTCTTTTGCAGAATTCAGTTGTGAAGTCAGATTTGTAGTTCCAGGTTTGAAAATCATATTTTAAAGCAACGTCTCATCAGATTTCATTTTTAGAGGTTAAGGGTTTTGAGAATTTCATGTCCAGATTTTGTTGTGTGGAATCACCATAAGATCACAACCAAGAATAGATTCTTGTACTGTAATTATGTGATCCATAACTCTATTGGTCATGTGGCACAGTTGTGCTATAACAAATACAAGATGCATTCATGTGTGACCCAAGTTTAATGTGGCTATGTTGTGATAGAAATGGAGGCACTCATATAATGTAGTTAATTCAGGTTGTATAATGTAGGTGTCAATCATCATTGGGTGCATTCAGGTTGTCTCAAGTTTAACAGGTTAGGATGTAATTATAGCATGATTGAAGAGTGATTACCTCTTGCTGCAATAAAGAGCCTATAACTCTGGTTGATATGCAGAGTGGTTGTGTTATATCAATTATGTAGTGCATTCAAGCACAACCCATGTTTAATGGGCTATTCTAGAGAGTGATCAAGATTTTCTAAACCTTATGAATGTTACTTGACATATATTTGCATAATCTCAAATTCCTTTAGAGGCTTTTGAAGTATCAATGTATCCTATATAGGGTTTAGAATGATTTCTTTTAATTAAAAAAATAAATAAATGATGTATTTCCCTGTAATTAGATAATGTGGAGATCTCCTAAATCTGCCCCAGCACACTATCCTCTTTGGCACTGTATTCATTACTCTAGCTACTAGGGTTTTGCATGTGACATCTTTAATATCTTCATGACCGTGGCTTTTAAATAGATCTCAGTCTTTGCTTTAATCCTTTTCATGGTAACCCTTGAGTTCCATAATCCACCTTCAATCTCTTCTAAGAACGTTGTCTTAAGCTAGACTGCATAGTATGCATATAAAGCAAGTCTTTCATACCTGCCATTGTTCCAAACCACCACTCACATGCCTTGCTTAAAATGTTGCCTCCATAAGCACAATAGCATGTTTTACAATCATGGTTGCCGTGATTGACCATTAAGGTCACCACTTTCATCATGAAGATACAATGAGATTTTTTTTTTCTTCAAACTCAAGGCATTATGGAAGATAACATTGTGAATTGTTTGTTGTGTACGATTCAATTTTCTTGCACATTTACTGCTTTGCTAACTTCCTTTAAGACTGGGTATTGCACCCTCAGCTGCAATCTCAAACATCTCACTCACTATCACTTGAAGATTCCTTTCATGAGCATCCTTCTATAAAATCAAACTATGCCCTATAGACTGCCTACTTACTATAGGGGACTCATTGTTTCATGGTATTGTAGTTCTTAAGATCCTTCAACCTTATTGACACTACTTCACAGTCCACAAGGTATTATTCACTATTCTCCATCTTTGATGAGTCTCAAAACACTACTCAAACATGTAATCCACTACCTCCATTATATGTTAATGGCTAAGAAGAAACATTGAACCTATGATTACCACTGTTACTTCATTTGGACAGTCATTCCTTGATTGTATTTTCCTTGTCTAACACTACCAAAAGCATTTGAAAAACCCTTAAGGTCAGCAAGGGGGTAAGGAAACTCACTGTTAAAATCTCCACTTTACTATGCAAGGTTTGAGCTTTATTATCTTGTCACTGCTCAACCTCTTTTTGACTGTCACATCTCAAGTGACTGTCATTCTTCTTACCATAGATTGCATTTATAAATGTCACTAAGCCACATAGTGTGCTTGTTATTGGCTACAATCTTAGATTGCAAGATTTGTTATTACCTACAATGTCTCAATCTTTTGGTATCAGAGAACCTCACTAACTGGGCTATAGTTATTTTTATGTTTCTACAGAGGCCTAGGGTTTGTACCCCAATCATGCTCTTACCAATGCTTCGTTGTTTTTATTAGGCTCTTATCAATGTCAGGGCCCTAGGGATAAGTGCCTCACAGGCACATGCATCTTTAACTAAAAAGGATAAATCCATATTGACATTAGCAATGATGATTCCACTTTGTTGCTCCTCTAGGAATGGGTCACTTGCTCTTACTATCTCGCTACCTCCATCGTTGTAGGAAGTTTTCGATCAAGTTCAATATTCTAATTTTAGGAGTCTAACGGTTGGAAATCATAGTAAAATCAAAAATTAATAAGTTTTGGAATTAGCATTGTAAAGTGTTTTTTGGGGTCATTAACTTCAGATTATCTTCTCTTTTGTAGAGGTGGTTGCATGCCAAATTTTTTTGGTGTAAAATATCGGAATTATTAGATTATGTTACTTGTCTATGAATAAAAATTATTGGAGTGTGAGTTTGATATTTTTTGAAGATCTAAATAGTCAAGCTTGGTAAGAAAAATCATGTCAGATAATATTAGTCCAGAACAAAATGAAGAGACACTTGATAGATTGTGGGCTAGATTGAAAAGAAAGGGTGATGGGAAATGTTATTGTCCTTGTAATAATTGCAAGGGCTTAAAGACGAGATGACTTTTAATCACAACAGTTGAGAAACATTGTAGGCAGCATGGTCACGTTGAAGGGGGGCATGATTATCGTCCATTGGTAAGTTGTTCATTATATGTGTTTATATTGATTGAATTTGTAAATGTTTATATTATTTTAACATTTTATATATATATATAATCACTGATCATGATCATGGTTTATTTGTGTCTATCATTATTATAAAGGTGGGGCACCCTAGGGCAGATGATATGGATTATCATAGCTCGGAGAATGTGGTTTTTCAAGCGGATGAACATGAGCCGTGAATATTGAAGATGAAGCTAATGATCCCATGGAAGAAGATGATCATGCGCTAGAAAGTAATAAATTGAAGATGATGGTACTAATACATTGATCCATGACATTTAGTGGTAGAGCTAATCATGATGATCAAGATGACTTTGATGATGTTCATGATTTACCTATACTTCTGATGCGCATATGAGCCCCTTTATGAAGGCTCTAAAACAACTCTTCTCTCACTGCATTGTTGTTGTTGAACTCTTGGAAGGTTATGAATGGTTTATCAAATATAGCAATCTCACGGATGTTAAGGTATGTCATATATGTCATCTTTTTTCATCTATTTTAATTGTTGTTAGTTCATCATTAGTAAATAAAGGATGAAATATGTACCATAAATATTCTTTATATAAACAAATTATTTTTTGTTGTAGATTGATTGGTGAATTTTTGTTACCACCATCAAATATTTTACCTCACTCATACTGAGATTTATCTGCCATTATGAAATATATTGGAATTGAGTATCAAGCAATAGATGCATGTCCCAATGATCATATTATATATAAACAACAGGAATTTGCAATAGAATGCACAGAATGTCATATCAGTAGATATCGAACAGATCAACTAACAAAAAAGGCGCCTCACAAGGTTCTTCGTTATATTCCCATTATTCCACGTATGCAACGATTATTTAGGTGCGAAAGTTTAGCACAATTGATGGATTACCATGCACGAAATAGAAGTGGAGATGACATTCTTTGAATGCCTACGGATGGTTCTACATTTATGGGCATGGAGGAAAAATGGCCACACTTTAAAGAAGAACCTCGTAATCTCAGGATTTCATTGGGAGCGGATGGTGTCAATCCATTTGGAGAGCTGAGATCTATTTACTCAGTGTGGCCTATTTTTGTTATCAGCAATAACATTCCTCCATGGATGTCAATAAAGAGGGAGCACACAATGTTGTCAATGATTATTCCAGGTATTTGTTTACATCAATTTTATTTAACGTAATAGCATCTCATTTGTCTTATTTGTTGCATAATGACTTATATTTTTTCATTCAATAGTCATGTACATTAATTTATATATATTGCAGTAAAATGGTTATAATAATTATGTAATGTTTATGTTCATTCAACTAGGTAAGTACCAGGTGAAAGATATGAATGTATATGTCGAGCCTCTTATCG